>CM038682.1:76398417-76575049 GCA_021605205.1 Aegilops longissima | reverse complement strand
GATCGGATCTGAGGCACCTCCACACGATTCGGGGATCCGCACAACCCCAGATCCAAGGAAGAGAGGTGATGTCCTCCGCCACCGCCGTCGGCCCCCGGGCTTAGACCGGCGGCGTCCCCCGGCGGCGGCGGAGGGTGGGGAGGAAGGAGTATGCGCCTCCGGCGGCTGGGTAGGGAGCCGCCCGAGCCGCCCTAGCGGGGACGACGCGGGGGAAAGATTTCCTCTGCAGGGACGACGCGGCTCTCGACGAGCAAATTTGGCTATGCTATCACTAACTTTATTTTGGCTACGACCAACATGAGTAATACAAGAATCACAAAGAGACATAAGGTGTCTAATCTCCATATATAATAAGCGACGAGTAGACCGATCTATCAATCTCCTTGGCCTGGATCAACTTGAAAGCAACGATTGAATCCATTTCTATCTCCACTGGAAGGTCACTTCTCTGTATTGCGAACGACAGTCCTTCCATACAAGCACTCAGCTCCGCTTCGAGAGAATCCCGACATGAAAATAGTTGCCTGCATGAAGAAAATATGATCGCACCTTTGTCATCTCGAAGTACCATACCAGAACCTGCTGAGCCGTCATCACCATAAGACCCATCCGTGGATAACTTAACCCATCCATATTTGGGAGCACTCCACTTAGAACCATTTTCTTTTATTATCGCATGTGGCTGGGCAGCAAAATTATCACATGATACAACTGATTTTCCCTTACTTGTTTCAGAGGAAAGGTCCACCTTAATGCCAATGATTGAATCAAGATAGCTCACCATGAAACGCTTAGAGGCCTCCATGGGCGGCGGCGGTTTATGATGAACCACCTCGTTACGGATGTGCCACGCCCGCCAAAGCATCATAAGCAACATTGAACGCTCAATATCAGGAAGAGGTTGTAAAGCATGTAGCAACCATTCTTTCCCATTATTTTGCATGGTACTTATACAAGGGAATGACCAAGCTTCTGCCATTACGTCCCAAAGAACCCTTGACAATGTACAGCGGCAGAGTGCATGAAAACTTTCCTCAGATTCAGTTCCACATACCGGGCATAGATCATTTATTTCAAGGCCCCGAATATGTTTGTTTCTCCAAGTCGGAAGAGAGTCTGTAGCCACACGCCAAGCAAAGTTCCGAACACTTGGGGGTACATCATTGTACCAAATGAATTGCCAGCAAGATCGCTGACCATCTGGGCGCGAACTTGAGCCAGTAGACTGTAGACGAGCTTCTATGTGCCTCTTCAAAACCGAACTGATAAGCGCTCCTAACAGAAAACATGCCGTACTTTCCTGGACCCAAGCCAACGTGTCATCTCCTAGCCGTGGCGAAGCACTTGATAAGATGGATGGGTAGTTACATTCAGAGAAATGGTACCCATCTCGCAACTGCTTTCTCCATCTTCTCTGTAATATGGCGAAGGAAAGAGACACTGGTAACGAGGGGATAACAGGGCTGTTTCACAGCAGCATGCAACAGATCATAGGAATGCCCCGCAACTGCACAAAATAAAGTCATATTGTTAACCTACAGCCTGAGGAAATGAAAATAGATGAACATCAACACAAAGTTGAGGGCCGCCGCGAGGGAGGAGAAGTTGGCGGAGAGTGAGTAGCCGGCGCGGAGGAGGGGCCCGCGCCGCCGGGAGGGTGGGCGAGGCGGGAGGCCACCTCAGCGAGCAGGTGAGCAAGGTCGTCTAAGGGAGGAGGCCCCATTTTGGCGGGAGCGGGAGATGTGGGGGTTTGCCGCCGCGACGGCGACGGCGACTGCGTGCAAAGAGACGGCGGAAATCCGAAGTCCGGGAAGAGAGAACGGCCAAGTGGGCTTTTGTGGTTCGGTTCTTCTGCAAATGGGCTTGGATTCGAAATAAGGACCCAATAACGCGTTAAAATGTTCACTAGTTTCAAAAATGTGTTCATCACATTTTATGAACAAGTTGTACAATGTAAAAAAAAGTTTGCATAGTTCGGAACAAAATGTTTTCATCATTAAAAAAATGTTCCAATGTGTATTTAAAAAATATTTAACATGTATTCGACTCAATGTTCAAAACATGTATTTGTTAAAATGTTAAACATGTATTTTGAAAATGTGAAACATTTATAAAACAATCTTATAGATGTATACGAAAAATGCACAACGTGTATGAAAAAAGTAGACATCAAAGCATGTATTAAAAAATGTAATCATGTCTATAAAAATATGGAATATGTGTACAAAATGTCCATAACATATGCACAAAATGTAAAATGCGAATGGAAAATGTAGACATGTGCTGAAAAAAATAAAATTGAAAATTGGGAAAATCCAATGAGAACCATAGAAAATCGGTGAAAATTGAAGAAAGAAGGAAAGAAAGAAAAACGAGAAAGTAACAAAGAAAACCCAGGAAAAAAGTAACATAAAATAAATAAGGAAAAGAACATAAACCGAAGAAAATACCAAAAAATAAAGAAAAAAATAAAAACCAAAAAACCAGAGAAAATCCATAGAAAAACAAAAGAAAAATAGGGCTACAAACAATAGAAAAAATCGAAAGAAAAAAAAAACAGAAATACAAAGTCATGCCGCCTAGCTGTGTTTGATCGGCCCGCTAGTGTCTGCCCATAGGCGATTCCTATTAGGGAATCGGTACGAGCAAGACATAGCCCTGACGTCTATAGCCGGACATCAAATCAGGGAGCAACCAACAAGCGGGTACCTACCGCACTGCCCAACCGTCGCCACATGTCACGCGCAGGGTGCATCCAGGGAACACGTTTTTAATTTTTGCATGTGTTTTTGTTTTTTTATTTCTTTGGGTTTTAGATCTTGCTTCGATTTTCCTAGGTTCTATGAAAAAAAATAGATTTTCCCCTTGCATGGAGTACACCGTGTGCACACGGCCGTGAAAGTGATAAGCACAGTTGTGCTTTACGGTGAAGCACACCTGTGCTTTGGTGGGAAGCACATCACAACTATGGCTTCCTGGAAAGTGAAAAGCATAGTTGTGTTCCTGGACAATGAAAATTATAGTTGTGCTTCCCTGTGAAGCACGACTGTGCTTCCCGAAAAGAGAAAAAGCACAGACATGCTTCTCAAAAATTGTGAAAACACAGTTGCTTCCAATTTTTGTGTTGCTTTTGTTTTTGGTTTGGGTTGGGGGGGTGATTTTGAAGATCTCGACAAAAGAAACACAACGATGAAAAAGTTCATGATTTGGATGCATTGTTCAAGAGATAAGGGTGTGTTTGTTAGGTTGCATCGTTTTTGTCCTATTTGCATTTGTGACTGGGTTGGGCCTGGCTGATTGAATACAGACCAAAAATCATGTTCTATACTGAGTAGTTTGACGCCTGTCATTTGGTTGGCAGCAGTTGTTGGTTATGGTTGTCAACGGTCAAAACATGGTGTTTGATTGTGCACGCTTATGTTGTGGTCACCTCTTTGCACTAGTGGCGACCTTACCACATATTACACTACATACACAGTACACAATAAACATTGTTTCAGTCCTAGAATCCTAGCTATTAATTACAAATTAACAGCCGTGCCTCGATAGGGGAAAGTTCGTCGATAACGAACTAGGGGGCAGTCCATCCTCGTCTTCTTCTTCTGTTGCTATTACAGCTTCTTCTTTCGTTGTTGTTGCTGCTTCTTCTTCATCGTCATTAGATCCTTGTCTAACCCCTACTTGCCCACATTGCCTTAGCCCACTCGAACATTTTGCTCTTTAAAGCTTTATTATCATTTCCCTCCACACCATGGCTGGGGTTATCAACATCATTAGCCGTCACATCATCCTCGCCCGACACGAACTCATCACAACTAAAAGTGCAATGATGCCCTTAATCATGTTTTGATGTTGATGGGAATATACATATCGGGGACTAATTACATTTTCTAAGTGAATACATGGGTTATTGGTCCCATTGGCATCATTCTGTAGGGGCCATGGACCCACCAAAATAAATATTACTCAACCATGGTGACAATGGGGAAAAGAAGCGTAGATTTTTCTAATAATCCTGAGTTCTAGGGATCCCAACTATTAAGAGGAGGCCAAAGGGTTTCGTTGAAGATTTGCCCAAGTCAATGTTTTTCTCTACACATGCATGTCCTAAAATGCCTTAGCCAAAATCCCACCACAACATATGTCCTCCTCATGTTACCAGTCGGTTCATCCGGGTAGCTACCTGGATCGTCCGGGCTTTGCCCACGTCATACAAAAAGCATCCACGGCACTGCAATCATTTGCAGAACGGCCGCTCCCTAAAAAAAGTGGATCGACCTCCTCTGCCGCTCCCGCGGGCGACAGGGGAGGCCTCCTGCCGCCGCCGGTTCCTATCTCCCCTCTTCCTCCAGTCCCCTCGCCGCTGCCTAGGCGCGCCGGCCGGCATAGCCTGCCTGGCGTGGGCGGCGGCGGGACGCCTCTCCCCTTCGTCGTTTGGCTGGCACGGGACGGCCAGATTAATGGAAGGCGCTGGGCTAGCGTGGGGCACGGCAGCGTGGCAGCGGGCGCTCTTGGCGGCGGCGTGCGATCCGAGCGACAACGCTATGGTGGCGTTCTTGCGGCACGGTATGCGGCTGCGCCGCCATTGATGGGGCTCGTTGGTTTCGCTCTGGCGGCCAGCAAGGGCTGGATCCCGGGACGGCGGCCTCGGACGGCGGAGGTTGGGTCGGTGGCTGTGGTCTCGCGACGGGCGATGCAGCGGCCGCGGTGGTGGACGATCCGTGCACAAAACGCTTGATGGAGGCCATTGCAACAGATCTGGGTGAAGACCTGCTTGCGGCTGCTGCCGAGGCCGGCGATGGCGGCACTTTTCGGTGTCGTTCCCTTGTTGAAGGCACCGCTGTTGAGAAGTTCCAGGCTACTATCTGCTACCTCCGGAGGAAACCCTAAATCAGTAGATCGGATGATGGCGGCATTATTGTGTCGTTTTCCTCTTGTGGCGTCATTCTTGGAGGTGTACACGGGCTCGAGGGACCAGTGGACGGAATAATTGGTGGAGCGGTGCTTCATCCTGCACATTAGTGGTGGCGTTTCTTGGCGGCGTGGCGCGGTGGAGACTCGGCGCCCGATGTGTGGCGAGGGACTCGCGCAGGAGGGTGCCGTTATTAGGCGCCGTGGTGGCGTCGATGGCAGAGAGGCCGGGCAAGGTGGTGCAGCAGTACACACTGAAGATGGATTGGTGGCAGGTGGCTGCGACAGCCTCATACCCAGTAGGAGTCCCTGTTGAGGAGTGCGCCGGACTGGTAGGTGCCCCATACCCGGTAGGCGTTCGGGTTGGGACCCCAGGTCTTAAATATTTAGGTTTGGCTGCTATGTCTGTTTGGTATTAGGCCCAGACTATCAGCGCCCCTTCATCAATTGGATAGGAGTAGCGACAGTTGTTGCATAGACGGTGGCTTTAGTCTTACTGTTGTATCACTTTATAAGATCTTATGAGAATAATTAATAAAGTGGCCGTATGCATCACCCAGATGCAGAGGCTGGGGTCCTCCTTCTTTTCTAAAAAAAGGTACCGAGCTTGGGTGCACTAAAGTCGGATCGTCTGGGCTGCATCCCAGATCGTCCGGCCATTGCCCGGATCATCCGAGTTCCACCCTGGATCATTCGGCCGATGCCCGATTAAAATTGTTGCCTGATGGTGTGTGATCATGTAAAGTATTTCATGGTCATGATTGGTGAAGTTCGCCTTAATTACTACCTGAAAGCACTATATTTATCTTGCTAGCATGCATGAGTTGTACTTCAGGCATAATGGACCTCCATGTTGGGATTGCCTCTAGAAAATCACGGGAAAATGAAAAATATTACATTGATAGTACTCTATCTTGATCTCTTAGTGTTTCCTATAAAAAAGATCTTAATTAGTGTCAACCCTTGCCGAGTGATCTAGTTATGACCCGGCAGACTTATGCCCGTAAGAGACCAACCAGGCAAGTTTAGTTAGGGGCTTGGCCCACAAGTTATCTTATTTTCAGCATCATGGTTATATATACTAGCTGTAAGACTATTTTTAAGATTAAGCAATAAGAAGAATTCTATTGCCCGGCTCCCAGAGGAGTGGGACCCTAAACCCTAGCCGCCTCCCTCTCTCAGCCGCCGCCTCCCTCCCTCAACCTCGCGACGGTGCCCGCGCGCCGGAAGTTGCGCCCTCGCCCCCAACAGCCCCCGATCTTCCCCTACAACCTAAGGAGCAGGACCGGTAGGACCCTGGGTTCTACCAATTTCGTATCCAGAGACTCGGGTTCGATCATGTCTTCATCAACACCCTCGCCGCTGCTGCCCATCGTCACCACCGCCCCGATGACTACCGCTGGGGCCCCCACGCTGCCGTGCCCGGTCACCACCCCGGGTTCCCCAACGTCGCCGACCCTAGTCACCTCCGCTCCACCGACGACCGCCGTCTTCACGCCGGAACAGATCACCAATACGTTGCGGGATCTTGTGACGGCCGCCCAGGGACTCCACATGAACCAGTACCACCAGTACCTGGCAAGGCCGTACGCCCCACCGCCGGCTGCGCTGATCGCCGCCTACGGCCACCCCGCGCTGCCGTGGCCGTCCGAGCGCGCCCGCATGTGGCGGGCCACCGCTGCTGCCGTTCAGCGGGCACCCAGCGGACCACCTCCAGCCGCTGGCGCCCCTCTGGCATCTGCAGCCGCCTCCAGCAGCGGCTCCCCTATGGCATCTGCAGCCGTTGTCCCCCGCGGCAACCGTCGCCCCTGCCCACCCTCCACCGCCGGCGCTGCAACCACCGGCGCCACCTCTACCCAGCTCGGGGGCGCCCTCACCAGCCGGCCTTCCGATACATCAGGTCTGGTTTCCGCCCTCCTCGTCGCCACTACCAGCTTGGGCGGCTGGGTCTTCGCCATCACCGGTCTACACCACGGCTCCAGAACAGCCGACCCCGTTCCCGCAGTTCGGCGGGCCATCCGGCTCCGGGGGTCACTACCCGGAGTACTCCGACCAGGCACCACCCACCTCACTGCTCCGCACCTCCGAGCCAGTTCGACACAGCGCTCCGACACAGACACCGCCGCGGTTCGCCAAAATCGACTTCGCCACATATGACGGCACGGAGGACCCCCTCAACTGCCTCAACCAGTGCGACCAGTTCTTTCGCGGACAGCGCTGTCGGTGTCAAAACCGGCGGATCTCGGGTAGGGGGTCCCGAGCTGTGTGTCATGGATCGATGGGTAAGAGGAGACAGGGGACACGATGTTTACCCAGGTTCGGGCCCTCTCTATAGAGGTAATTGCTACCTCTTGAGCACTGCGTTGGTTTTCCCTTGAAGAGGAAAGGGTGATGCAGCAAAGTAGCGTAAGTATTTCCCTCAGTTTTTTAGAACCAAGGTATCAATCCAGTAGGAGGCTACGCGCGCGTCCCTCGTACCTACATAAAACAAATAAATCCTCGCAACCAACGCGATAAGGGGTTGTCAATCCCTCCACGGTCAGATCTGATAGATATGATAGGATAATATTTTTGGTATTTTTACGATAAAGATGCAAAGTAAAATAAAAGCAAAGTAAAAAGCAAAGGAAATAACAAAGTGTTGGTAGATTAATATGATAAAGATAGACCCGGGGGCCATAGGTTTCACTGGTGGCTTCTCTCTAGAGCATAAGTATTTTACGGTGGGTGAACGAATTACTGTTGAGCAATTGATAGAATTGAGCATAGTTATGAGAATATCTAGGTATGATCATGTATATACACATCACGTCCGAGACAAGTAGACCGACTCCTGCCTGCATCTACTACTATTACTCCACTCATCGACCGCTATCCAGCATGCATCTAGAGTATTAAGTTCATGAAAACAGAGTAACGCCTTAATCAAGATGACATGATGTAGAGGGATAAATTCATGCAATATGATAAACCCCCCATCTTGTTATCCTCGATGGCAACAATACAATACATGCCTTGCTGCCCCTACTGTCACTGGGAAAGGAAGATTGAACCCAAAGCTAAGTACTTCTCCCATTGCAAGAAAGATCAATCTAGTAGGCCAAACTAAACTGATAATTCGAAGAGACTTGCAAAGATAACCAATCATACATAAAAGAATTCAGAGAAGATTCAGATATTGTTCATAGATAAACTTGATCATAAACCCACAATTCATCGATCTCAACAAACAGACCGCAAAAAGAAGATTACATCGAATAGATCTCCACGAGAGAGGGGGAGAACATTGTATTGAGATCCAAAAAGAGAGAAGAAGCCATCTAGCTACTAACTATGGTCCCGAAGGTCTGAGGTAAACTACTCACACTTCATCGAAGAGGCTATGGTGTTGATGTAGAAGCCCTCCGTGATGGATGCCCCCTCCGTGAGCTCGAACAGGCCCCAAGATGGGATCTCGTGGGTACAGAAGGTTGCGGCGGTGGAATTAGGTTTTGGCTCCGTGTCGACCATTTGGGGTGCGTATATATAGGAGGAAGAAGTACGTCGGTGGAGCAACATGGGGCCCACGAGGGTGGAGGGTGCATCCTGAGGGGGTGGGCGCGCCCCCCTACCTCGTGGCCTCCTGGAAGCTTCCTGGATCATGTTCGTTCCAAAAATCATGCTCCCGAAGGTTTCATTCCGTTTGGACTCCGTTTGATATTCTTTTTCTGCGAAACTCTGAAATAGGCAAAAAATAGCAATTCTGGGCTGGGCCTCCGGTTAATAGGTTAGTCCCAAAAATAATATAAAAGTGGATAATAAAGCCCAACATTGTCCAAAACAGTAGATAATATAGCATGGAGCAATAAAAAATTATAGATACATTGGAGACGTATCAAGCATCCCCAAGCTTAATTCCTGCTCGTGCTCGAGTAGGTAAATGATAAAAAAGATAATTTTTGATGTGGATGCTACTTGGCATAATTTCAATGTAATTCTTCTTAATTGTGGTATGAATATTCAGATCCGAACGATTCAAGATAAAAGTTCATATTGACATAAAAATAATAATATTTCAAGCATAGTAACTAAGAAACTATGTCCTCTCAAAATAACATGGCCAAAGAATGTTCATCCCTACAAAATCATATATTTTAGTCATGCTCCATTTTCGTCACACAAGAATGCTCTCATCATGCACAACCCCGATGACAAGCCAAGCAATTGTCTCATACTTTAGTAATCTCAAACCTATAAACTTTCACGCAATATATGAGCGTGAGCCATGGACATAGCACTATGGGTGGAATAGAATATGATAACGGGGGTTATGTGGAGAAGACAAAAAAGGAGAAAGTCTCACATCAACGAGGCTAATCAATGAGCTATGGAGATGCCCATCAATTGATGTTAATGCAAGGAGTAGGGATTGCCATGCAACGTATGCACTAGAGCTATAAATGTATGAAAGCTCAACAAAAGAAACTAAGTGGGTGTGCATCCAACTTGCTTGCTCACGAAGACCTAGGGCACTTGAGGAGGCCCATTGTTGGAATATACAAGCCAAGTTCTATAACGAAAAATTCCCACTAGTATATGAAAGTGATAAAACAAGAGACTCTCTATCATGAAGATTATGGTGCTACTTTGAAGCACAAGTGTGGTAAAGGATAGTAACATTGTCCCTTCTCTCTTTCTCTCTCATTTTTTTGGGCCTTCTCTTTTTTTATGGACTTTCTCTCTCTTTTTTTATTCCTCACTTGGGACAATGCTCTAGAAAATGATGATCATCACACTTCTATTTATTTACAACTCAATGATTACAACTCGATACTAGAACAAAATATGACTCTATATGAATGCCTCCGGCGGTGTACCGGGATATGAAATGAATCAAGAGTGACATGTATGAAAGAATTATGAACGGTGGCTTTGCCACAAATACTATGTCAACTAAATGATCATGCTAAGCAATATGACAATGATGAATGTGTCATGATAAAAGGAATGGTGGAAAGTTGCATGGCAATATATCTCGGAATGGCTATGGAAATGCCATAATAGGTAGGTATCACTACAAAAAAATATACTTCCGTGATGATACGTGTTTGTCACAATAGGTCGCATTTTTTGTCATGCATGTGCATCCATGACAAATTTATGACAGAATCAAGATAGTCATACCTGTGCCGTCGTAGAAGTGTTCCATGACATTACGAAAATTATCATCACGGAAGTGTCCACTTCCATGACGATAAATCGCGCGTCACATAAGTGCTTTCGTCGAGGGTGACCGACACGTGGCATCCACCGTAACGGAACGCCGTTAAGCTATCGGGTCGGGTTTTGGATCTGATAACCCATTAACAGCCGTGACCAATGGGGATTTTCCACGTGTAAAATCATCATTGGCTAGAGGAAACACGTGTCGGCTCACTGGTGGGACAGATGTCATCCACTCATTGGACAGAAGGCGCCTATGATACATCGACACGTGGCACGGTCCAACAAGTTTAATTGGGCCGGCCCAATTAAAGGCCCACAAGTTTTGCGGACCATAATGGGCCGGCCCAGCTAAAGGCCCACAAGATTTTGCGGACCATAATGGGCCGGCCCAGCTAAAGGCCCACGAGATTTTGCGGGCCATAATGGGCCGGCCCAGGTAAAGGCCCACAAGATTTTGCGGGCCATAATGGGCCGGCCCAGCTAAAGGCCCACAAGATTTTTGTGTGCTATAATGGGCCAGCCCAGGTAAAGGCCCACAAGATTCTTGCGGATCATAATGGGCCGACCCAGCTAAAGGCCCACGAGATTTCGCCGACATTAATGGGTCGGCCCAGCTGTAGGCCCACAAGATTTTGAGGACCCTAGAAGGCCGACCCATTAACTGGCTCCAATGTTTTGGGCCAAATGCCGGCCCATATCTGATCCGGTACATTAATGGCCTGCCACGTTCCGGGCCTAAAAGTGGCCCATATGAGATCCGACCCGTTATAAGCCTACCACGTTCTGGGCCAAATTACGGCCCAGATCAAGTCCGACCCTTTAAGAGGCTTTGGGCTCAATTATGGCCCATATCAAATTCGGCCCGGCAACTGTACACTATGCTTTTGGGCCCACTTGCTAAAGGCCCACTTAGTAATTCGGCCTGATATTAGTTTTGGCCTGTTAAGGGCCCGTTTAATATTTCGGCCCTATATTATTTTCGGCTGTTAAAAGCCCGTCATATAGTTGGGCCTAACTACAGCCCAGTTTGCATCCGGCCTGCTCGCAGCCGATATCTGATTGGGCCAAACAAGGACCGAGACAATTTTGGCCTGTTAAAAGCCCGTGATTTGATTCGCACAATCATGGGCCGGGTTCATTCGGCTGCTGCCGCCCGTGAGCTGTTCGACACGTTTCAGGCCCAACCTACATCGTGATTGCATGACGGCCCGATTATGCACCGTAATTTTACGGTTTGGCCGGTTTACTGCGAAGACAGGATATATATATAGTGAAATAACTGCAGCATCGTGAATAAGAAAAAACCTAGACTATACAATAAAGAAATTACGGCATATTACATCCACTGGGCATCAAAGTTCGCCACTATGATAATAAATCACAAGCAGACATCAGATTACATACACTGGGCATCAAAGATCGCCACCAGTGCAAATAAACACACCGACAAAATAATATACAAAACCGACAGCACTTCAATAGAGTTCAAGAAAGGTTAGCCCTGCTGGGGAGCTGCAACGCAAGCAGCTGAGCAAGATGATGAGACTGCAGTTGTTCAACACTTATATCTTCCTCACTCTGAAAGATAAACAAGTAGACAGATGACAGGTTTTGCACGTAAAAGTATCAGTGCTGACAATTCATCACATTTCTTACTGACGAATAAAGTGACACAGTTTAAAATTGCATTAACACAATATGGTATTGTTCAGGTCAAGACACGGCAGGAAATGACATTGTGAAGGAGTTGGCAGCTTCACGACAACATTGGATTACAGATCAAGAACTCATAAGTATCAATGGTTAGTGTGCTGTCAATTTATACCATTTCAAATTGGCAAATAAATATACGGTTTAAATAATAGTAGAATGATATGGCATTGTTCATAGTTAAGACATTGCAGAATATGACATTGTGCTGTAGTGGGTAGGTTCACCACACCACTGGATTACGGATGAAGAACAGAAGCATACATGCAGTGCAAAAGAAGATCACTTGCTCTGTATATTTTAATTTACATGGTATGAAGAAGGAACTTTTTTTTATGAACTACATAATAAACTTTAAATAAGCAATTTGATACAAACACCAAAAATAAACATCTGTTGCAGTCATGCCTAACCAAATATATACAACAAAGTTTGAAGGCTTGAGATGGACAAACTTACATTATTGGTGAAGACAGGCTCTATAAAGGCCTTGTCCATGCTGATGGGGGGGGCAATTCAAGAAGTTTACCACAGAATCTTCTTCAAAAGCATTGCCTTTATTCTACATTTTGTTAAGAGTAAATATAGATGTGATAATATACGAAAAATGGAGAATATTTAAGATAAGATGAAGAGTGATGCTACATAACCAAGTAGCTATAAATGTAAGTGCAGCGATACAGGCAAAAGGTACAGCCAAGAGCAATGCACAGCTAAACTTCTTCAGTACCAACCTTATGGTAAGAGTAAATATAGATCTGATGTGTAGAAAATGGAGGGCAAAGGAAAATAAGCTGCAGAGTGATGGTACATGAACAACTACCTATCATTATAAGTACACTGATAAAGGACAGCATGTACTTACAAGAACAATGCAGAGCTAAAAAACATTGGCATTGGATATATTCTACACTAATGTAACCATTCATACAGATCAGATTTGGAGCGAACAATTGATAAGCAAGCTATCATGCATACTGCTGTCACATAATGAACTAGGTATGTATGCAAGTACAGTGATACAGGACAACATGTACTAACAAGAGCAAAGCAGCGGGCAACATATTTGCGATATCCTGTCGTTCTTTTCAAACCGGAATTCTTCTTCGAGCAGATTTCCTGCAAAAAAGATCCGTAAGGCACATGCAGAAAAGTAGAAGTTCAAATTGTCATGTGATTTCATAGACAGTACCTCATCCTGGGAACGAGACCAGTGCATAACAAGGTTTTTCCATTCAATGTCTTCTAAATTTAGCACAGGAGACTTTAGCGGAAATTCGTTTATAGACTTGCCACCAAAGTGTGATTTCCGCAGGTAACACCGATACTGCTGCAATGCTTCCTTGAAAACCACAAGCAAACTTTGCTCGTCATGACTATCCAGATTGACCCTCGCCTAGTATAGGACTTTGAAGTATGTCTAGAGGGGGGGGGGTGATTAGACTACTTGACCAATAAAAACATAACCTTTTCCCAATCTTATAGTTCGGCAGATTTTAGCTATTTTAGGACAAGTCGAGCAATCATCACACAATTCAAGCAAGCATGCAAAGAGTATATTGGCAGCGGAAAATAAAGCATGCAACTTGCAAGAATGTAAGGGGAATGGTTTAGAGGATTCAAACGCAATTGGAGACACGGATGTTTTTGGCGTGGTTCCGATAGGTGGTGCTATCGTACCTCCACGTTGATGGAGACTTCAACCCACGAAGGGTAACGGTTGCGCGAGTCCACGGAGGGCTCCACCCACGAAGGGTCCACGAAGTAGCAACCTTGTCTATCCCACCATGGCCGTCGCCCACGAAGGACTTGCCTCACTAGCGGTAGATCTTAACAAAGTAGGCGATCTCCTTGCCCTTACAAACTCCTTGGTTCAACTCCACAATCTTGTCGGAGGCTCCCAAGTGACACCTAGCCAATCTAGGAGACACCACTCTTCAAGAAGTAACAAATGGTGTGTTGATGATGAACTCCTTGCTCTTGTGCTTCAAATGATAGTCTCCCCAACAGTCAACTCTTTCTCATAGGATTTGGATCTGGTGGAAAGAGGGTTTGAGTGGAAAGCAACTTGGGGAAGGCTAGAGATCAAGATTCAAACGGTAGGAATGGAATATCTTGGCCTCAACACATGAGTAGGTGGTTCTCTCTCAGAAATTGGTAAGTTGGAAGTGTAGGTTCAGTCTGATGGCTCTCTCCACGAATGAAGAGGAGGTGGAGGGGTATATATAGCCTCCACACAAAATCTAACCGTTACACACAATCTACCAAACTCGGTGGGACCGAATCGCTAAACTCGTTCAGACCGATTTAGTAAACCTAGTGACCGTTAGTGATTTTCGGTGGGACTGACATGCATCTCGGTGAGACCGATATGGTTAGGGTTAGGGCATAACGTAATCTCGGTGAGACCGATTACACAAACTCGGTGAGACCGATTTTGGTAATTAGCTAACCAGAGAGTTGTTCAGGTAAACTCGGTGGGACCGATTTTCTCTTTTCGGTGAGACCGAAATGTTACAAAAAGGAAATAGAGAGTTTACATTGCAATCTCGGTGGGACCGATCGCTCACTTCGGTTGGACCGAAACGTTACGAAGGGGAACAGAGATATTGCAACCCCATCTCGGTGAGACCGAGATCCCTATCAGTAAGACTGATTTGCTTAGGGTTTGTGGCAGTGGCTATGACTTTTGGAATCGGTGGCGCCGGATAGAAAGAATCGGTGTGACCGATTTTGGCTTTAGGTTTAGGTCATATGTGGATGTGGGAAAGTAGTTGAGTGTTTTGGAGCATATCACTAAGCACATGAAGCAAAAGGCTCATTAAGAAACACCTCATCCCTTCTTGATAGTATTGGCTTTTCCTATAGACTCAATGTGATCTTGGATCACTAAAATGTAAAATGAAGAGTCTTGAGCTTTTGAGCTTGAGCCAATCATTTGTCCTTAGTATCTTGAGGGATCCACTTTCATCATCCATGCCATGACATTCATTGAGCTTTGCTGAAATAATAGTCTTGGAATAGCATTAGCTCTATGAGCTATATGTTGTTATGAATTACCAAAACCACCTAGGGAAAGTTGCACTTTCAATCTCCCCCTTTTTGGTAATTGATGACAACATATATATCAAAGCTTCGACAAATGATAATAAAATTTAAATAACAGCGTCGCTTTGAGAAGTATGTGATAAGCAAGAGCTCCCCCTAAATTTGTGCATAGTTTTAGATTTGCTTTGGACTGCAAATGCACAATGAATTAGGCTCATGGGTTACTCTTCCATGTCACATACATCTTGGTGGAGCGCTCAAAATAATAAACAATGAATACATGCACTCATCACCAAGCAAAGTGAGTAATCACATAAGATAGATAGGATAATATCAAGCATGCATAAGTGTAGCTTATGATCAAACACATGATCATCAATGTCTCACAAACATAGTATCTCAACCAAAAGCAAACAAAGTTTGAAAACCACCAAATAAAGCAAGAGAGAACAAAAGCAACACTCTCTCTCTCTCGAAGCCTATGATCTATACATTTTTCTCCCCCTTTGGCAACAAGTTACCAAAAAGTTCATAGAAAATGCATAGTGCTAGATCGACTCTCAGGCTTGATCTTCTGGTGGTGGTGTAGAGATGGCTCCTTGGACGAAGACTTCAGTTGATGTAGATGGAGCTGGAGCTGATGAAGGTGCTGGAGCTGGTGGCACTGAGGCTGTAGCTGGTGCAGACGAAGTTGCTCTTGTGTCAGAAACTGGCACAACTGATGACCTCTCGGCTCTAGGCACTCTGGCAAACACATTGGCTGTAGTCTTGCCCTTCCTCTCCTGCATGTCATCTTGTAGTTCCTCCACTGCAGTCTGAATCTCAGTTACTTTCACATCTAAGTTATAGAACTTTTGTTCTATGATTCTCTCTAGGCTCTCCTGGTTTTGAGTTAGGGTGGCCAATCCCTTCTCAATCCTCAAGGTTGATGCTATTAAGTAACCAAGATGCTCCTGCTTGTTCTTCAAGAAATACTCAGATGCCTCCTCTTGAGTTGGCATCTTGGCAGCCTTCTCCCTCTTTGCCTTCTCCTTCTTCTCCTGAGCTTGAACTAATTGTGGATCATCTTCATTCATGACAACCTCATTGTCCTCAAAGTCTGGATAAAGTGGAAAGTGTTCCTTATCCAACTGATATTTTCCTGTGCCCATCTTTGAGTTTATCAGTTCTTGAATCTGAGGTGCATATCCACAGCTCCTCTTCTGATCTGCTGTAGTCCTCTTGATAGTTTCAATGATCAGGCTCATGACTTTAAATTTCTGTGGCACATCAAACACATGAAACATGTTGATGGCATGCCCTCTGATCATGTTATGGTCACCAGACTTGGGCAACAAAGTGTGCCTCAGAATCCAATTTATGGTTGGCAACCCTGACAGCAGAAAGTGAACTGATCCAAACTTGTGAGTTGCTAATGCCTTGTTTGGAATTTCCTTGTACATGTGAGCCATTGAATTGTGATCCTTTTTCTTCTTGGCATAAATATCTAGGTCATCCTCATTCTCCTCTGGGGCATTTATCAGCTTTGCCCACTCCTCAACAGTTGACTGGTACCTTGTACCTTCAGACATCCAAACAATTCTCCCATCTAGGTAAAAATGTGCTGTGGAGTGGAACTGCATGATAAGCTCATCATTCCAATTTGTGAGCTTTTGCCCGACAAAATCTGCAACTCCGCAAGCAATAAAGCTGTCCTGCACTCCAGGATAGTGCTCTTCATTCTCCTTCATGTAGGTCCAGTCGACCCACCTCATATCACACACAATGGGCTTCTTGTCCAACAAGATTGTCTCATAGAAGTCCTGTTGTTCCTTTGTATGGAACCTGTAATCAACAACAGTTCTTCTCCTTGAAGCATATGGATCTTCCATTCTCCACAGTCTCAGCCCTAAATCCTTCCTGATTCTCATGTTCTCAGCCACAGGATGGGCATCGTTGTGGTCTGGTATCTTTGGCTTGATCTTTCTCAGAACTTGTCCTTCTTCATCTTCCTCATCAACATCAGGCACTGGGGCCTTGTTCTTCTCAGCAGCTGGAATACTCCTAGTATTCCTCTTTGGTGCAGACTTGGCCTTGGGGGCAGCTTTGGGTGCTTCCTTGGGCTTAGATGTGGCAGCCCCTGATCTAATAGCTTCACCCATAAGCTTTGGTGCCTTTGGTGCTGGTGCGGCAGGCTCTTCCTCTTCCATCATGGATGCTTGCCCAACAACTCTGGCCATGGTCTTCTTGACCCTTTCCTTCCTCTTCTTGCTTTCAGCAACTGGCTCTTTGGGATCAGGATTTTTAGGTAGTTGAGTTGATGTTCTGGCCTTGGACATTGGTTGTCTTCCTGCAGGCCTTTTGATTTTCATGACCTTTTCCTTCTTGAGCACTTCTTTCTTGGAAGTAGCCTCATCTTCCTCAGCTTTGTAATCTTCATCCTCTGAATCTGAAGTTCTTTTCCTCCTTTGCCTAGTAGCAGCCTTAGGCAAATTGCTAGGAGTACTTCTGCTCCCTTCATCTGAAGTTGAGGGACTAGTGCCCTCACTCAAGTCTATCTACTCTTCTGACCTGTTCTAGCTGTCACTTTGATCAGACATACTGCAAAAGCTGACTGCTGACCCTGTGAAGAGTTTATAGATGAGATAGAAAAGATGGGCATCACAAAATGCAGAGGTTTTTGCAAAAGAATGACTAAAAAGTTCAGTTTCAGTTTTCCACGGAAAGCATTTCGGATCCATCGATTTTCAAACTCGGTGATACCGAAGCAGTTTTTGGAACCTAAACTGATGATCTCGGTTGGACCGAGTTTCAGTTCGGTGGCTCCGAGTCTGCTAGGGTTTCACAGAATCCTCAAATCGGTTGCACCGATTAGTAATTCTCGGTCAGACCGAGAGTCACTAGTGCAATGGCATAAGCCAAATCGGTGAGACCGAGTTTTTCAACTCGGTGGGTCCGAGATGGTTTCGGCGGAAACCTAAACCTAAAAATTTGAATCACATCTAATCTATGAACTACTTTGGCTGGATAGAAGAGTTGCAATCATGGCAAGATTCAATATGAAAACAATGTGCTAGGAATCAGACATGGATAGCACAAAGATCAAGTCCATACCCTAACTTGGCGGTGGACTTGCTACGGCGGCAACGGCGGGGATGAAATCCGTTGACGGCGGCGAAGACCAGCGATAGGAGGCTGCTGGCGACGAGGAGACGATCCGGAGACCACGATGGCAGAGCAAGCTGATGCGCGGGCGAAGGGTTTCGGAGAAATTTCCAAAATTTTGCCCGTGACTATATATAGCCCGACCCTGTCGGTGTGACCGAGTGGAACAACTCGGTGGCACCGAGATGAATAACTGTGTTTAGTTACAGCAAATCGGTGAGACCGAAAAGTTCAAATCGGTTGCACCAAGATTGAAAACTGAGATCAACTTGATGATCTCGGTAGGACCGAAATGGTAGGATCGGTCAGACCGAGAATCATTAAGAGGTTTTGGAAGTTTAAGTCTATGACGAATCGGGGACTCCAAGTGCTCCTCACACAGAGTGGTTCGAATCTGACTTGATCAAATTTTGTGATGTAGCATGAATAGAGTTTGAGACGAGAAAAGCATAGATAGCTAAAGAAGGTTCTTAGGCATTCTTGTCCATCCACTTAGCACAAAGAAAAGAAACCAAACAAGCAAAATAACAAGTGGATGTCCTTGAATGAGTAAAATATGCACCAACATGCTCACACAATAAGATGGCAATTGAAATATGTGGCAAAGCATGCACAACCAATTTAGCAACTATCAAGCAATTGGCGATGACTAGGTCATCTATATATGAGTATATTGACTTAGGAGTCAAATGAGAACATTTGATCATAGGTCATACTCATCGTTTAAGCTCAAGTGGGGTTACCACTTTTACATAATGCATTAATGTGTTCACACCATTAGAGTTGCTTTGACTCAATTCTTAGAGTTAAGCTCCCCCTAGATGTGAGACCCCCCCTTAGAGGGATGAACTAACCTTGGGTTTTGTCGATGATGACTTCATGTAGGTGTTGAAGATGTAGATGCTCGATGTTGATGTAGATCATTTGGAGCAATCCTTTGGAGTGAGTTGCACTTTCAACTTGCCTACATGGGTTAGTCCCACAAGGAACAAACAAGAATATCCATAGACATAGAGTGATGCACACACAAGATGATTTCCATGAAAACATTAGGTTACCTTGTCCCTTGCCTTACCAACATGAGGGTTTGTGACTCCTTGAACTAGTGCAAGATGTGAAAGTTGATTGCACTTGTTCTTGCCAAAATGATATGAGTGAAGAATGTTGGCGGAGTCACCCTCAAGAACTCTCTAATTCTTCTTCTTCGGGATCCACATCATCTTGATGGGAATCCGTGGAGTTGTAGTTGTACTTGATGAAGTAGAACTTGACGTAGTCTTGGGGACCCACTCGAACGAGGCTTTAGGTTCTTCTTCAAATGCATCAATCTCTTCTTGAAGCTTGTCCTTGCCTTTGTTCTTGTGGTCTTGTGGTGGAAGATCATCTTGAGCTTGTGTCCTCCTGAAGGAAGTAGGATCATACTTCTCTTGTTGAGGAACAAACTTCGTCTTGGGGTATTGATCTGCTTCCCACTCAACTCCATTGGCGTTGAACTTTCATTCAAAACCAACACCTTGATTCTTCCGGTGCCTTCCTTGCTTGCGTACAATTTCCTCAAATTGCTTACTCCCGACAAGGCTCTTGTAAACACCTTTCTCTATAATCCCCTTCAATAAACTGTTTTCTTGCTCAAGTGTAACTTGGCTAAGAGAATCATTAGTGGAATCAAGAGAACTGCTAGAAGCAACAACATTGGATTTGACATTATTATTGTTACTACTAGAGGAAGTATCTTTCTTGTACTTGTTACTAGACTTGACTTGAGGCATGTAAGTAGATAAGAGTAAACACTTGGCAATGTAAGAAGAACTTTTCTTGCGGAGATCATCATTGATTGCCTTTAAGAACTCATGCTCTTGCTCAAGATTGAGCTTTTCAAAGCGTAACTTCTCATGAGCCCTTAAAAGTTCTCGATGATCTTCGAAGATAGTTTCATGAGCCAACTTAAGAGTGTTTAGTTCTTTAGTTAGAAGCTCAATTTTCTCCTTATCATTGTCATTCGTTTGATTAGCAGATTAATTGACGTTTCATCATAGTATTCATCACTAGAGTTGTCAACAAGTAAATCATCATCACCTAGCAAGTCATCTTCATCACTATTGAAATCGACATACTCGGGATGTGTTACCTTTGGACCTTTGTCCATGAAGCATCTTCCAATTCCTTCATTTGGTGAATCAAATATGTCCTAGGAGTTGGTTGACACAAGTGCTAGACCGGCAACACCTTCATCTTGAGTATGTTCGGAGTCGGAGTGATAGCTTCTCTCGGAGTGATTGTCGGAGTCGGAGCCGGAAACCCATTCACTAACATGAGCTTGATGTCTTCGTTTTGTGTAGCTCTTTGATGACTTGTCCTTCCTTTCCGAATCCTTGCTTCTCCGTGAGGGTCTTCGTTCATAACGATCATCTCTACTCCTCCTCTCTCTCGGTGGTGATTCTTCTCTTTTGCTTCTTCTTTTTGGAGAATCTTCTCTTCTTTTGTAGGGTGCCGTACACTCATTGGAGTAGTGTCCGGGTCTCCCACAATTGTAGCAATTGCGCTCTCAACTAGAAGATGTTTTGTCATTGTAAGACCTTGACTTGGAGCTTCTTTCTTTGCTTCTACTTTTGTAGAACTTGTTGAAGTTCTTCACCATTAAGCTCAATTCTTCATTGAAGGTTGGTTTCTCACTAGATGATGTGGGGGCTTCAATTGAGGCTTTGTAAGCACCACTTGACTTGTTGTGAAGTTCCTCCTTGTCCTTGAGTGACATCTCAGGAGAAACAATCCTTCCAATGACTTCTGTTGGCTTGAGATGTTTGTAGTTTGGCATCATTTGGATCAATGTGCACACGGTATCATACTTTCCATCCAATGCTCTTAGGATCTTCTTGATGATGAATTTGTCGGTCATCTCTTCACTCCCTAAGCCGGCAATCTCATTTGTGATAAGAGCAAGCCTAGAGTTCATTTCAGCGACACCTTCACCATCCTTCATTTTGAACTTGTCAAGCTGACTTTGGAGCACATCCAACTTGGATTCCTTGACGGATTCGGTACCTTCGTGCATATCAATCAAAGTATCCCAAATTTCCTTTGCATTCTCAAGACGACTGATTTTGTTGAATTCTTCGGGACACAATCCGTTGAAGATGATGTCACATGCTTGAGCGTTGTATTGTAGCATCTTCAATTCTTCCGCATTAGCTTCACGGTTCGGTTCTCTCCCATCGAAAAATTCACCTTGCAAGCCAATACAAATAATTGCCCAAACGGCGGGGTTATGTACAAGAATATGCATTTTCATCTTATGCTTCCAACTAGCAAAATTAGTGCCATCAAAGTAAGGACCTCTACGGTGACAATTTCCCTCGCTAGATGCCATACTCTCCTAGGTTGTGAAACCAAGGCTATGACCACCAAAAGCTATGGAAATCAAAGCAAATGGAGACCAAAGCTTTGATACCACTTGTAGGACCTTGAAGTATGTCTAGAGGGGGGGTGATTAGACTACTTGACCAATAAAAACTTAACCTTTTCCCAATTTTATAGTTTGGCAGATTTTAGCTATTTTAGGACAAGTCAAGCAATCATCACACAATTCAAGCAAGCATGCAAAGAGTATATTGGCAGCGGAAAATAAAGCATGCAACTTGCAAGAATGTAAGGGGAAGGGTTTAGAGGATTCAAACGCAATTGGAGACACAGATGTTTTTGGCGTGGTTCCGATAGGTGGTGCTATCGTACCTCCACGTTGATGGAGACTTCAACCCACGAAGGGTAACGGTTGCGCGAGTCCACGGAGGGCTCCACCCACGAAGGGTCCATGAAGTAGCAACCTTATCTATCCCACCATGGCCGTCGCCCACGAAGGACTTGCCTCACTAGCGGTAGATCTTCACGAAGTAGGCGATCTCCTTGCCCTTACAAACTCATTGGTTCAACTCCACAATCTTGTCGGAGGCTCCCAAGTGACACCTAGCCAATCTAGGAGACACCACTCTCCAAGAAGTAACAAATGGTGTGTTGATGATGAACTCCTTACTCTTGTGCTTCAAATGATAGTCTCCCCAACACTCAACTCTCTCTCATAGGATTTGGATCTGGTGGAAAGAGGGTTTGAGTGGAAAGAAACTTGGGGAAGGCTAGAGATCAAGATTCAAATGGTAGGAATGGAATATCTTGGCCTCAACACATGAGTAGGTGGTTCTCTCTCAGAAATTGGTAAGTTGGAAGTGTAGGTTCAGTCTGATGGCTCTCTCCACGAATGAAGAGGAGGTGGAGGTGTATATATAGCCTCCACACAAAATCTAACCGTTACACACAATCTACCAAACTCGTTGGAACCGAATCGTTAAACTCGGTCAGACCGATTTAGTAAACCTAGTGACCGTTAGTGATTTTCGGTGGGACTGACATGCATCTCGGTGAGACCGATATGGTTAGGGTTAGGGCATAACGTAATCCCGGTGAGACCGATTACATAAACTCGATGAGACCGATTTTGGTAATTAGCTAACCAGAGAGTTGGTCAGGTAAACTCGGTGGGACCGATTTGCTCTTTTCGGTGAGACTGAAATGTTTTAAAAAAGGAAACAGAGAGTTTACATTTCAATCTCGGTGAGACCGATCGCTCACTTCGGTTGGACCGAAACGTTACGAAGGGAAACAGAGAGATTGCAACCCCATCTCGGTGAGACCGAGATCCCTATCGGTAAGACCGATTTGCTTAGGGTTTGTGGCAGTGGCTATAACTTTTGGAATCGGTGGCGCCGGATAGAAAGAATCGGTGTGACCGATTTTGGCTTTAGGTTTAGGTCATATGTGGATGTGGGAAAGTAGTTGATGGTTTTGGAGCATATCACTAAGCACATGAAGCAAAAGGCTCATTAAGCAACACCTCATCCCTTCTTGATAGTATTGGCTTTTCCTATAGACTCAATGAGATCTTGGATCACTAAAATGTAAAACGAAGAGTCTTGAGCTTTTGAGCTTGAGCCAATCCTTTGTCCTTAGTATCTTGAGGGATCCACTTTCATCATCCATGCCATGCCATTCATTGAGCTTTCCTGAAATAATAGTCTTGGAATAGCATTAGCTCAATGAGCTATATGTTGTTATGAATTACCAAAACCACCTAGGGATAGTTGCACTTTCACCTAGTTACAACAATGTAATTTAAATCATTGATGTGTTCAATCAGCAGAAAACAGGAAAATAATAACCATGAATAATAGCACTTACACGTAAGTTGGACAGGAAGATGTGAAAATGGTGTTTGTCTTCACAATAATCTTCCCATGATGGGAATATATGCACCTAGTCCCTAACAACATTGAAAGCATTGTCTTTTAAACTGGGAATAAATGGAATGGGGTTCCAATCTACAGGAATTGGCCGTCTCTGCAGTTGGGATAGGTCTTCGGCCGGTGGACTTGCTGTACTTTTTCTTTGGAGTGGGATTTTTACGTGGTACAGCTGGTGCTATGGCAAATGAAATCGGTATACCTTTTGCTGGAGTGCAGGTCCTGTGTGGTGGGGCTAGTGGTGTGGCCAGTGAAGTATGGGTACAGTCTGCTGGAGTCGGTCCTACGTTTTGTGTTATTGGTTGTACAACCAATATAAGTGGGGTGCTGTCTGATTTCTCCTGCCCCACCATGTTTTTCAAGGACTTTGCTGGTGCTCCTTCAGGTTCGGCAATCACCCTCTTCCTTTTTGATGTCTGATGCACACGAACATCATTTGAGTGGAAAAACATGGTATGATGATAGATGGAATATGTATTGATAATGGATGGGCATGGCATCTCGATATATTTGAGTAAACTAAGCAGATGGCGGTGCAACAAAGTAGAAGAAATGCAAGACAACATATGCAAGATACCCTCAATCAATAAAACATTGCCAAATTAGAACAGGCACCTTGATGGGTGAACGGGACAGGCCATCTGCCTTTGATTCCTCGAGGTTAGAATAGTCATTAGGATCATATTCTGAACAAGAGTCAACAGGTGGGGAGCGTATGAGTTTCATTGCATCCAGAATGGCTCTCAATGCCTTGGTGCCAATTTTGTAAGTCATTGCAGTGTTTAGCTTCAAGAGTGGACTGCTGCTAGTGCGACACAAAGCAGCTACACAAATCATAGTGTAGATATCACGGGAAAACCTTAAGCATCAGAGTAAAATCAGCAAAGTGGAACTTGCTGGAATATATGTGCTAGTATTGCCGGTACGGCTAGAAAGGCTTCGGATACCAGCTCTCTTCAAGTGAAGGTGCGGTACTGTTAATATCACTGTAACTCTCAAAGGAGACACAGCTCCGCGCATTTCCTTGCTATTCTTATAGGATTCAAGCGGGCAGGCCATTACAAATCCCATTCCTATGTTTACAAGATCCTACGAATCAAAGAGGCTCAAAGTGTCCATCACAACCGACCGTATAGACCTCTACACTTCAAATGTCCCTGCTCATCTTCAGTACAAGGAACATACTGTACTACTAGCATACTCCCTCCGTTCCAAAATATAAGTCTTGGTAGAGATTTCCACTATGGATCACATACAGATTTATCCAGATACATTTTAGAGTGTAGATTCACTCATTTTGCTCCATATGTAGTCCATGGTGGAATCTATACAAAGACTTGTATTTAGGAACGGAGAGATTACATATTAAAGAAGAACGGAAGAGGAACATGGTAAAGAAGATCAAGCAGATTTTGGATAATAAAATGTTGGTTGCGCAGTGCCCACACAAGATGAACCAGAGCGCATTAAGAATGCAACTCCCAGCTGTCTCTCGACCATTTCAGGCGGTTGGATGAAGATCCTACGTCTCCTAACCCTTCTTCTTCCTCGTCTCTTAATTCTTCCCATGCAGAACACCTTGCGGACGCCCGGCCGAACACCGCCCCCACCGCTGCGTTCCTCCGCCACCCCACCCCAACCCGCGTCGAGTTTTCTTCGTCCGGCGAGGCCCCACAACCACCCGAGCCCCTTGGATCACACCGGCGAACTCCGGCGATCTCTGAAAAATCGACTGACCCAATTTTGAAATTTAGTCTACTATGATTTAACTAGTGTGGAATATAAAAGGGGAAAACCATAAGCATTGGGAATATAGTGTTGAGCGTGCCATGGCGGATCTGAAGGTGCAAACCGGACAAAGGCAACCGCAACCAAGACAAGAAATCGAGTAAAGCAGTGGTGATCTATTTTCTTCTGCGATAAATAAGTTGAGCAGAATCTGAAAGAGTACCGCCTGCAGTGCGGCGCCATGTACGCGTCTGCTGAGAATTTGATGGTGCTGCGGTAGCGATGGCTGTCGGCGTGGAAGCAGATCTAGGAGGGTAGACGGTGGCGGCGGGGCGGTGGACGAGACGGTCGTAGGAGCAGCGCCGGCAAGGTGGACAACGGCGGGGATGAAGCGAGAGGACGGGATGCAAGGATCCCGGTCCGAAGGCATGGATGAGAGAGGTCGATCTCTTGTAATGGACGCAGCGTCGGGGTATCAGCTCCGGCATGGTGGAGGAGGACGGTGGATGGGGTGGTGGACGGCGGGACGGAGGAGGTGGGGTGGAGAGGGTGTTTTGCGCCACGGAGTACGAATGGGGAAAAGGGAGGTAGAGAGGAAGGGGGAACCATGTATTCAGGGCGCGCTTGTCTCAAATGCGAGGAAATTTACAAACTTAGCCCCCGTTTCAAATACTACATCACAACAACATTTATCGGTTGGGGATAGGACGGTAATCTCGCATACACCGAATATTTGCCGACGAGAGTTTGTTTTTGGCGCCCACCATGTATGAATATGAATCTGGGAGGGAGTCGATTTCGGTCGAGGGCACACTGTGTTTTGGCGCCCACCGTGTATGAATCCGGATGAGAGGCGGTTACGTCATGTTTGGGTGAAATTACAAACCTACCCCTATCGAAACCTATAGAAATCCAGCAGATAGGCTTTGTGTGGCAGGGATAGGCAGTAGTGATTTCCATCTCGCAGATTTTGGTTTTGGGTGGGGTTACTGCTACTTTCCTGCTTCGTTCAAATTTTGCACAATGCACGTTTACCGTGCCAACTCATTTCGAATCCCGTTTGTATTCTACTATTTTTTTCAGGCGGGATCCATTTTCAATTGGAATTACATTCTATATACATCAATTTTTGTATATATACTTTCAAAAGCACAACAAAGAATTCTGCTCCTTTATATGTATAATATGATTTACAAATACAACGATCTCGAAATCTTAAGGTTGAATTTGAAAAAATTTAACCAAATTATGTTCTACTAAAATGTATGGATCAGTAATATCTGCATATTAAATAACATAGATGTGCGTGAATTCATATGAATATGCATGTTTGATAGGTCAATTTTGGTTCGAGTATGGATTACATGTATCATCATCTCGAATTCAAATATTTGAATCCCTTTTTTGTTCACTCCTTTCACGCCCATCTCTCTCGCATGCATGCTCCTTCAGGTAGCTATCACTCTCTTTTCTCCAGCTCACCTGCACGCTCACTTCATGTTTCTCCTATCCTCGCAAACATGGTCTCTCAACGTCTCCCTTGAGAAGTGTCACACTCTCCCTATCATTATACATTACGCGGTTTTCATTATCTCTCACGTCTCTACTGTTCTCTGGTATCACTCGGTACCTAAGCTTTCTTTTTCACCGCCACACACACAGTCTCCACTCGTCTTTCACTTTGTCTTTCTCTCTATGGGATTCTCTCACACACCCTATATGTCTCTACATATGACTCATACCACTAAAATTACTCTCTCTCTCTCTCTCTCCTGTAGACACAACATTTGTTGCGGTCTCCTTTTCGTCTCCATCCCAGACTGACATTATTCATTTGTTTACCGATCAGACAACCCCGACTACCGTCTCCTCTCTCTCTCTCTCTCACAGACACACACACACAACTCTTGCTTCCACTCCCCTTCCCGACTACTGTCTCTCTCTCTCACACACACAAAACTCTCGCTTTCGCACCCCGACTCGTATTTCTCTCACAAACATTTATCGACTGGCTAGCCTCTAGATAGGTTTATACACCCGCACACTCGTGCTTCCACCATCGCATACATGTCTCTCTCCTGCTCCTTGTATCTATGTAGCTTTTTCTTCCCTTTTTGAGACACGCCCTCTCGATCGTGCACACACACACTATCGCCTCATTTTAAGCTGATACCTATCGCACACACACTACTTGTGTCTTTGTCACACATGCACTCCATCCTCCTCCACTCTCCCTCTCTCTCACACACACATGGGCTTTTTGCAACAACTAGCAAGATGCCCATGCGTTAACGGAACATCAAGATGCATTTGTATGAGTAGTTTATCTTGTGGGGAAAAGGATGAGCGAGGAAGGCCTTATTTGCAAATGTGGAGAGGGTGTGGGTATCTTTTGCAAAATTGCCATAGTTTCCTTCCTATCCGTCAGATATAGATCGGACGACCTATATTGCAGGATGGCAGGCACACGATCATCACCGACAATGCTTTTTATAAGAGTAGGGATAAAAATAGAGTTGGTGATGATGGTGGGCCTGCCATCCTGCAATGTAGGTCGTCCGATTTATATCTGACGGATAGGAAGGAAAATATGGCAATTTACCCGCACTCTTCACCACATTTGCAGATAAGGCCTTCCCTCGTCCATCCTTTTCTCCCACAAGATCTTGATGTTCCGTGCAATGCACGGGCATCTTGCTAGTAAGAGTAGAAATTAGACATATACCACTTCTCGAATTTTGAAACCAACAACATTCCTCCCTTATCTCATCAAAACCGCCAAAGGAATATATTTTGAGTGAAACATAACATATTTTTAGTGATATACGTATTTCAAATCTAGCTTTTTTTCTATCAAATAGGTGAATCTTATATTTACTAATTGGAGGCACCTTTAAAGCCTACTCATTAATCCACATCATCAAAATTAGTTACACCGTTGGATTATAAAATTCACGTCCAAGATAAAAAGAAAACATCCGTAACACAGATGGTCCGGTCCAAGAAACAAATGGCATGTGACACGTCTAATGTTGTGAAACAAAAAAAATATATCCATCGGTTCTTTTTTTAAAGAATAGATTGCCTCCTTCCATAACAACTCTGCCATTAATTAAGAAACAAGACAGCGAAAAAAGAAACAATATGAGATCTGTTTTGATAACCCGTGAAATTCTTCAACAGAAAAAAAATAGACCCGTGAAATTCCATAACAACTCAGCCATTAAATACAAAAAAGACTGTGAGAAAAAAGGAGAAAATGCCGGACTTAATTTTGATGACCCGTGAAACTCTTCAACCGAAAAAAAGAAACATGAAATGTTCTTACTACCAATCATTGTTTTCTCAAAAAAAATCGCCCTAAAATAAGGAATAACATCTCCCGGCTCCTTTCACGCCTTCCCATTTTGTGGGACATTGAATCTTATATTTTATTTGTGGGACATTGAAATAAGGCAGGGAATTAAGGCCTCCTTCCATAATTTCTCCCTAAAACAAGGAAAAACATCTCCCTGGCTCCTTTCAGGCATTCTCATTAATAAACGCCATCAAAATTAATTACACGTTTTTAGGGGAATTAAGGCCGGGAATTAAAAAACGCCATCACTAATAAACGATGTGGGAAAAAATCATCCATCCGATTCCTTAAAAAAATTGATGGCCTCCTTCCATAACTACTGTATTTACGAATATAAAGGAAAAAAATACACTCCATCAGAAAACCGAAAAACAGCTATTCCTAAAATAAAACAACATCACCTCGGCTTCTTTCGATGCTCTCATTAATCCACTCCATCTGATTAATTGCACAATTTTTAATGGAATTACTTACACAATCTTTTCTTATATATATATATACTAATGGGAAGCACCATAATTAGTTCCATGTTAAACCACATCATCAAATTTAATTTATAGTTAGATAATAAATTTTATTGTCAAGATCAATATAGGACGCTGGCTCATTGACCAAAGAAAAACCACATGCGTATATGAATAGGATTAAGCGCGCACATACAGAAAAATTCTCAACGCCCACATCTAAGTTAGTTGCAACTAAAAAAAAGACACACACCTCGGTTCTGAAAAAAAAAACAAAAGAAAACATGTCACTTTCCTTTAAATTTGGTGGTCAGATTAGAACATGCTATGATTAAGCCCACACGTAAAAGAAAAAGGTCCCCAGCGCCCACGTCTATGTTCTGTGAAAATGAAAACAGCAATGCCCTATTTCCTTATGAAAAAACAAACACAAAAAAGAAGTCCTGGAGCCCCACGTCAAACAGGAGTCCAAATCTCAGTCTGAAAAAATTAAAATCCATATACGTACATAAATAAGAGACCTCACACCTCACACCTCACGTCCAAAAAAGAAGTAAAAGACTGTTTGTTTTTACATGTAGCACCCTCTCTCTCTCACAAACGCTAAATCTCTTGAGTTAGTTCAGGATAGGAGATATTCGAAGACTTAACACCACGTAAATACATGCATAGTATTATGCCCACACGTAAAAAAAACCACAATACTCACGTCTAAGATAGCTGCAAAAGAAAAGAAAAAATAAACACCCACTTTTAGGTTCTGAAAAAACAAAAAAAGGCATTCTTTCTTCTCTTTAAATTTGATATGTTTAAATGGTGTTGATATAGATTTGAATATGTATTCTGTCAAAAACTATACTTTTCCTCAGAACTTCAACATCATATTTAGGATGTAAGGACAGAAATATCACCAATATTTTTGAATTACTTGAAAGTATGATATTATTCCAGTTTGAGAAAGAGGCCATTGCGGCGCTCCTTGAAAATCTATTTCACATAATTAAACCACGGGGATCTAATGTTGTAAGGTTCAAAATTAATTTGAAATAAAGTAGTTTCTAGCCCGTGCAGGCGCACGGGTTGACGACTAGTATGTATTAATCTACTTTGATCGTGTGGCAACGCATTGGCACATTGCTAGTAGTTATTATAATTTTTTGGACACCAGAAAAAAGGTGGAGTACATATACGAAGAGAAGAGGTGCACGCACGCAGTCGGCCTCTCGCTGTCTCGCACACATGAGTGTTAAGTAAAGGTGACGTTAACAAATAAACCCTAAAACCCTAGGCTCACGATTGCTGCATTCGCGGGTACCGGGTACGTGGTGGAGCACCTTTGTAGAAGTTGATGGTTGGGACCACAGGTGAACGACTTGGAGCGCGGTGGCTCGCCAGTTGCCACAGATCGAGTAGCCACATTTAAAATATCGTTTTTTAGCGGGGTTAAGAGTTTCGATTTTCAATGACACGTTATAAGTAGTAAGTAGTTTTTAGAACGATTGGTATGGAGCGAAAATGGAATTCATAGTACTACGTACCTCCTTGGCGTATGGTTGTATGGGTTTATGTTGCGAGATGTTGAACCTGGTAGTTCTAGGGCAAATACTATGGTTTAGATTTAGATGCTGGTTTTCAGTAATCGGAAGGGGAAACCCTTCTTTGATTAAAAAAAACTACTACCTCCATTCTGGTTTACTAGTCCCATCGTACTTTGGGTCAAAGTTTGTCCATGAATTTTACTTGTAAAATGTGAATGAAAAACAAGATTTTGTTATACCCAAAGAAAAAAGGACTGGAGGGAGTGATTGCTCTGACACAGACAGGTCGCAGGCATTGAACCGGCGCGCCGGCCAAGAGGGCCGTACTCGCTGCAGGCCCGGCTGAGCACGCCTCCTCGCTGCGTGCAACCAGCTTAAGACTGCCCCGCCTGTCTTCATTGAATCTGCGCGTGTGCCGGCAACACGTCCTTCCGCGAGCCGGCAGGCATTTTAGAACAGAAAACATGACTAAAATATACTCCCTCCGTCTCATAATGTAAGACGTTTTTTGACACTATAATAGTGTCAAAAAGCATCTTATATTATGGGACGGAGGGAGTAAATAATTTACGCATGGTCTTGACTTGTTGTGCTCGCACTGGTAGCAAGAACTAGTAGCGGTTTTTTCTTTATTTATAACTCTCCTCACATTTTTTTGGCTTTGAAGTGAATCATGGTTGTGGACATTATGTATGAATGTGCAGATATCTGTGAACATGAGTTTGATGTGGAAGTTGAACTTGGAATGTCGGGCTTGCGCGTGAACTATACCATGTCCAATGCTTAAATCATTATTGTTTGGAAAGTAATTGTTGTTATTACATGACCCAAAAAAAACATTTTGTGCCACATCAGTAGATGCATAGACATCACAACAGGCATGCTGACTGGATAAACATTTGAACCTAGCTATTATGAAGGAAATTTTGTATTGACAACAGTTTTAGATAGTAGGAGACGCCTAGCCTGCTCTGCCTCTGCTAGCTTATTTCTGGCTTCTTCTATCTCTTCTTTGGCTTGGGTGAAGAGAGCATCTAATTGCTCTTTTTGCTTCTTCAGGAACTCAGCTACATTCTCAAGGGCTGCTACACGCTTTCTTTCAGCCTTTACTAATGCCACGAGGACATGAACAGCTGACGACTCCACCTAGCTTGTGTGTAATCCGACATCATCTGGGAATTTGCACCTTGTGTCTAATCCAGCATCATTAGGGAACTGGCACCTTGTGTGTAATCCATCCTCATTTTGGAAACATGATCTCGAGGTTGACCATACTTCCCTCCTCGCAGGAACTGCATCCTGACATGAAGTTACTTCTTTTTTAGATCAATACTCAGAGAAACCTAGATCCATTTAGTAGAAGCTAGTTAAACAGAACTCGGAGAAGTGAATTCAAAAGGAAAAGAAATATAAAAACAGACTACAAGGTGAGAATACCCACTTCCTACATCAAGTTAAAAATGAAAGCATTAGGACAATTAAGACTCTTCTTATTACACATCAAAGAACACCACGCTTAAGAGAAATAGAAACTACAACATATACACATCGAAGAACATGAGGCTAAACGAAAGTAATTGAAAGGGTGTTACTTACCAAAGCTCGTTTTACAGGTTCGGTGCAGCTCCTCTTTAACTTGCCACGCTCCTTGAAGATGTCCCGAATATCCCGTGTTTGGTCTTCATTGCTCCTCTGCATGTTCACACTCGTGGTTTTAAAATCTCAACATGGCAAGAAAAATACTACTAGTAATACTCGCGCATCTTGTGGGCAACATTAAAGCACTCGTCTGCCATGTTAGAGCATCTCCAACAGAATCGCAACGGGCAGCGCTTTAAAAAAGTGTTTACAGTGCTGAGATTGAGAAGTAGATACTAGAGGGTAGAGGATAGTTCTCAGCATAGATAGATAAAAAAAAGATAATTCAAGTACTCCTCGTCGTCCGACTCCTCCTCGGTGATGTCCTCCTCCGACGTCTGACTGTAGGCGTGAAGATACCGATCATCATCGGATTCCCAGGGCGACGCTGCTCCTAGCCTCATGTTGAATTGAGCGTCCGCTTTTCGCCTACGCTTGTCCTCACGATAGGCGGCTCGCTCCGCCCTCCTATTATCCCTCTCCGCCCTCCTTTGCGCGTAGAACTCGCGCTCGCTGATGATGTCCTGCGGGTAGTGTTGGCGCCACAGCGCCATGGCTTCCTCGTCCATCTCGGCGATGCCGAGACGGTGCTCCCGCCTCCGGTTGTCGTGACGATCCTCGTCGGTGCTAAGCCGTGGCAGAGGCGCGAGCTCCTGCGCCTGCTCCCGCGTCGGCACGTTGGGGAAGTTCAATGTTCTATGAGGCCACCGGAGGCGCCACCGCCGCCGTCGTCGTGCGGGCGGCCTCGTTAGCAGTGTCGAAATTGCCGAGGCGGCGCATCCAGCTGAACGGATCTCGGCGGAGAAGCCGCCATAGGGCGCGTGACGCCGTGGTATCCCCAAGTTTCCGGCGGCGGCGGCGGCATGGTGGCGCGGCGGCGGCGAGGCGAAAAAGAGCAGGGAGAGAGTGGTGGCGAGGCACAGAGCGGTGGAAAGGCACAAAAGGATGGGAGGGCGTTGGATTTTATAAAGCGCGCCGAACGCCACGCGCCAAAACTAGCGCACGCCCGGCCGCTTTTTCCCGCGCGCGCGCGATCCTTTCCCAACATCTCTGCTATCTCTAGTCTCTTCTCTACGGTTATATTTATTTTATATTTAATATTTAATAATTATCTCTACTTCCTTTACTGCCTGCTTTTTTTTTCTCTATACTTTTTTTTCTTGCAATATAGGCCGTCCGATTTATATCTGACAAATTGGAAGGAAACAAATGGGAATTTTGCAGAAAGATACCCATACCCCTCTCCAGATTTGCAAATAAGGCCTTCCCTCGTTCATCCTTTTCTCCCACAAGATAAACTACTCATACAAATGCATCTTGATGCGTGCAACGCATGGGCATCTTGCTAGTTCTAAAAACCTTTCCATCATTTTCCACACTACAGGTTGCAGATGAAAAACCTACCCAAGCACAGCGCGATACAGGAGCGACGCACAATTACCAGCTGATATTCTGTTGGACAATGGAGGCTATAACCAATTACTTTTACAGGAACAATAGCACCCAAGAAAATTGAAGGGTAGGTATGAACAAAATTGGAACTGCACATGTACTGCAAAGTGATTCAATAGACACATTACCAATCGAGGAGGAGAACGATGGTCGCGGCGGCCTCTGTGAGTCATGGTCGGCATCGGGAGTCAGTTCATTGTCCACGACGGTGGTACTTCTGCGCTTTGCGTAGGCTTCCGGGAAGCAGATCCGAGACCGTGGAAGACGATGCCGGGGAAGAGGCTCCGTCTACGACAACGACGGTGGACCGGTTCCAGTGCGGCATACGAGGTCGTCGATGAGGCGGATGCGCTGAGGTGGACGAGTGCGCCGATGTAAAGGGGAGGAGCACGAAAGCTGCGGTGCCATGGAGAAGTCTATTTTGCGGTGGGGATAGAAAATGGGGAGTATTCAGGTGTACTACTCTGTGTGCCGGGGTGGGGTTGGCTGGGTAGTGTGAACCTGAAGTTACGAAAACAGCCCCCTACCAAGCGTCGTCTGTAGGCTTGTTTCGAAGGCTATGATGGTAACTTCCCACTGCTCGAATCAGGGTCGCGGGAGATTTTCTCGCCGACCTCAAAATTTTGTGACACTGGACTCCCCGTGTAGCGTCTTGAGTGATTCGGCTAAGCAACTAGCGAGTAGTGGTAGTAAACTCTGCATATTAGGTTTGATCGAAGTCAAACTTCCTAAAGTTTGACCAAGTTTATATAAAAATATAAACATTTACCATAACAAATTAATATGTATGATGTGGAAGTACATTCAATAATGAATCTAATGGTATTTATTTGTTATTCTATATGTTAATATTTTGTGTTATAAGCTTTCGAGAGTTTACAAAACTTGACTTTGACCAATGCTAATACGCGGACTTAAATAAAAATGGAGGAGTACACATTTTTTTCATAGTTTGTAGTGAACTAATCATTTGTTGAAATTGTGAAATAAATATATTAGGCTATTGACTTGAATGTAATGGTCTATACAATTCAATAGTTACAATCATTGTGAATCCCAAGATGTATACAAGGTCTATAGTACTTCACAACATGCTCAAACTCACATAATCCCATTCAAATGAGAATCTAAATGCATTTCATAGTTATTACTTTGTAGGATGCAACAAAAACAACAAAAACTCTACATCAGCCATTATAGAAGCAACATTTTGACATATCCCATTGTGTGAATGAAACGTGCAGAGAGAGCTTTTGAAGATGGAGTAAATAGGGCGGGAAAGATTGTATGTATGTGGACGAGAGAGTAGGAGACAAACCTAACGAGATAGAGAGAGAGAGAGAGAGAGAGAGAGAGAGAGAGAGAGAGAGAGAGAGAGAGAGAGAGAGAGAGAGAGAGAGAGAGAGAGAGAGAGAGAGAGGAAGAAGTTAGGTCTGTGAGAAAGATGGAGACATGTAATATACGTGAGATGCGTGTGCATCCGGATTCTATATACGTGGAAGGAGAAGAGACAACATGTTTGATGAGAGAGCTGGAAAAACATGGACGAGAGGGAAGGATCTCATGGGTTGAGGATTGACAATTTTGTGCGGGGAGAGAGGGATTGGTAATTTTGTGCAAGAGAGAGAGAGGGTGGGGGGAGGAGTCAGTCAGCCGTCGTCACATCACCCTGCTTCCAAATGACCCCTCATTCTCTAGCACGGTGTGGTCGCCGTCTTTGATCTGCTCGATGCCCTCTTTGTAGATTGAGGTGTTGTGCATGTTGGGGTGCAAAGAAGCACAAGCGAGAGTGGTCGCCGTATAACCTTGGATGGGGATGAATTGTGTGCTCGAGGGAGTGTGCGTGTGTGTTGTGCTGCGCGTGTGTGTGTGCACGCGCGCGCGCGCGTGTGTGTGTGTGTGTGTGTGTGTGTGTCAGATATTGAGCAAAAACAAACCTAAGGAGAGAAATGGGTATTCACGAAGAGATTGTGCGGGCCTCGAGGTGGGCAGGGGCCGAGTGAGGGTGTCAAAATGTGCGCGTTGATGCATGTGTTGCATGCGATCGTGCGAGGGACGGACGAATCGAGAGAGATGGTTGTTGTGTTACGGATGCTCCTCTCTCTCTCTCTCTCTCTCTCTCTCTCTCACACACACACAAGTAAACTAGAAGACCGTTCTCTCATGTATACACAACGTATCGGCATCTGTCTATGTCTCACTCATGCATGATCATTTGCACATTCACACCTCTCTATGTCTGTATCACACGCACACCGTCTCCACATTGCCCTTCCGCCACAACACACATATGGACACATACACACGTTCTCTCTCAGTCACACACACAAAATAAGTATTAAAAAAACTAGGGCGCACCTAAAACGTCCAAATCCAAATAAACACAAACTGGAGCTAAATTCAAATATATGGAAATATTGCAGCGTCAAGAACTTTCCAGGAAAAAAACTTGAGTAATATTCGAGGATTGTTTTCACACACACAAAAAGGTTCGGTGGATGTCCTTCGAGCGCGACACGGTGACGCACCGTTCGATCGACCGCGCGGCCATGGTTCACGCGCTTGCACATGATTCCGTATCGTGGCTGTGGTACTAACTTAAATTTTTTTAATAAAAGCGCTGCCTAAGTCTAAAGTTTACGTGTACTAGTACGGTTTTCTTTTAAGTTTGACCAACCTTATATAAAACTAAAGTAAGCTCCCATACGCGCACTCATTAATATGCCGCCGCCGCCGTTACGCATGCCGGCGCCCGCCTGCTCCGGCCAACAATTTCTCGCCCATCACCGCCGTGTCGCCGCCATCCCTGTGCCATGAAGCCGAAGGCTCGCCCTCTCACGTCGTCTGCAGTCCCTTCTCGCCATGCCGCCGCGCTGCCAAGAACGCGAGCAGCTGGTGGAGCCGTGTATATGCACGCAGCGTACGAAGAGGAGGACGAGCGTGTGCTCCAGCACGCCGGCGAGGAGGAACTAGCGTGTCATTGTCGTCTCCGCCCACACGGAGGAGGCGCGCATGGTGGCTGTAGCGGCGGAAGCCGGTCGCGCGTGCAGCGAGCCCGCAAACCGGGTGCGGACGCGGAATCTACCTTCGAGACCTTGAATGCCACGTGGATCCTGCAATCTAAAGGAGCAATTTGGGTCAGTCGACTCATGTGAGCCGTTTGATGCAACATGGATGGTTAGAAGGGCTTCTTCCACCTCTTCTGCCGTCTTCTTCCTTCACTCCGTCGAACTTCTTTCACAAATCGACTGACCCAAATTATACTACTAGTACGAACGGATTAAATACAGTAGGAACACGAAGATACGAACAGTAGTACCAACTGCAAAAAGAACAGTAGTAAGACATAGTACTAGTACTACTCTACGTACTAAAGAGTTCAAATAACGAGAAAGAACATAAACATAGTTCTGCCAGGGCCTCAGCACAAAACACCCTTGGAAATAAACTAAGCAACTAGTCCGCTTGACACTGCAATAGAACCAGCATGAGCGACGGCACTGCCACCTACTCGGAGTCCGAGTCCACGTCGTCGACTTCATCCTCGTCCCTCTTCCTCTTCCTCTTGCTCTTCACCGACGCTTCTTTGCTTGAACCGGACACTGGGCTCTGCTTCTTCATCCAACCCATGTAGATATTTAAACAAAGGTAGGCATCCATTGCTGCGTACAGGATGTTATCTTCATCTAATGTCTTCGACTCCCATGTATGATGAAACTCGTGATGAGGTGTCTTCAGTTTAGCGTACGAAGGATCAATCATGGCTGCTGCCAGGGTCAGCATTGAAGGTTGAGAGGAGGACACCAGGCTTGCCTTCTGGAGATCGAAGGGCTGGCCTACAATGAGACCTATCCGACGCAGGACATCTCTGTCGTTCTTAAAGCCTACAGTAACGAATTTCACTCTTTTGTCCTTGAGGAAGTTCTTAAAATCCTGGCACTCAACGTCGGCATGGCATATGTGGTATTCCAAGCAAACGTTATGTATGCAAACCTGGATCATGGCGGGCTTCTTCCTCTCTTCGTCCTTTATATCCTTCTCTCGTCCCAGGACTGTGGTGTACTCAACATCTAGCCCAGCGACCCACTCATCCGTTGAACTGTTGAACATGCATAGGAAGCGAGCAAGCCATGCTTTCACCGTCGCGGATCCACGTGTGTAGACGACGATGAATTGATCACCGGTGATGGCTCTAACCTGGTACTCAGCAACGACCATGGAGATTTGGGAGGCCATGGATTTTGGAGGAGGGTTAGGAGAAGTTGAACTGTTGTACCCCGCAAAAACTGGGAGTGAACTAATGTGAAAGGACGGGACGACTGGGAACGAACAGTTGTGAGGTAGAAGACAGGGACGAGTAGGGCGTGCGAATGGCGTGGGGTTGCTGGCTTGCCCGGTGGATAAACGGCTGCAAGCCCCCAAAGAGTTCTCGAGAACTATGCAGGACCCACTAGATGTCATGTCTACTAGACCCATATCGTAGGCCTGGCGGTATAGCTTCTGCCTGTTCGCACGCCATGCTGGCGCATGGATGTAACTTCACTTAATTCCGTCAACCGTCGCGCCTCCCACGACCTTCGCCTCCCTCGCGCGGTCGCGCCCTTTGAGACTTCGACCGGCTATAAATGAGCAATTTTTTTTGCCTACTCCGCATGCATGATACTCCCTCTGGTCCTTTTTACTCCCGTCAGCCATTTGCAAAGTGTTTGACCAAATATATACTTTTTTTTGAACACCACCTTATATTAATTAACCAGCCACATCAGTACACTCATTCGATATAATATTCACCACACAGGGCGATACGTTATTTACAAGAATACCATATAATCTATTGTCAAAGCTATACTTAGCGATTAAGTGTGCCACCTTATTGGCCGAACGGCTAATCTTTGACAATCGAAGATTGTTGATCAACTTCGAGATGCTCAACGCTTTCATCTTCAGGTCACACATAGCAGACCTGTCATAGTCCCCCGATGCAAGAGACGCTACCACAAAAGCGCAACCAGTCTCTAAAATTACAGGATTATGAAGAGAAACACCTATGTAGAGACCGGAAATGCAAGACCTAAGCTCCGGTTCCTCCACGCTTTGATAGGCATCAATGAAATCCCACGACCAAATTTATACTAAAAATATCAATATCTACAATACTGATTATAATGAGTATAAGAACTACATTTTATAATGAGTGTAAAAATATTGATTTGACATTGTGAATGTTGATACTCCCTCCGTCTAGGTGAGTAAGTCATCTTAGGCTGTGCACCGTGATCAAGGAGGAGGGGAAAACGAGAGACATTAATGTTTATTTGCTAATTAAATAGTATTGCATGCAATGAACTAACCACTTCATGTCATGTTTGATAGTCTCAGGTCATTAAAAGCATGCACACCCTCATCTCTTATTGGTTGATATGTCAAGAAACAAGAAACGAGGTAGAAGTTAATGCACCGCGCCTACGTGTTTTGGGATTATTTGGTTTTCGTAAGATGACTTACACACCTAGCTAGAGAGTACCACTACCTCCCTTCTAGTTTAAAGGGCTCGACTCAAAAATTTCACCTACTCTTAGCAAGATAGTAGAGGCGGTGGGATAGTTTTTGAAGTCTGCAAAAGTACTCAACTAATGCTGTCGTTCTTCACAAAAAAATGTGTTTACCAATGCATGCATGAACACTAGTTACTCTAACCCCCCTCTCTTCTTTAATTCTTTGCCACATCAGCATGTTTGCTATTCCCGTGTGCATGATACCAACTAAGATACCACCATTATGGCCAGCCTTAATCATCGCATGCAATAATTTAGTGCACCTTGAAATATGAACATGTGTGGGGCGTGTATGCTTTTAATGACTTGAGACTATACCTAGCCCGACATGCAAGATGACTTATTATGCACCGTTCCCCATACCTGCAGGAAGCCCGTTCATCTCCAAATCTTTTCCTCTCCATGTGTGGAAACAATATGCCTGCCAAACTCTCCTTCTCCCTCCGGCGGTCCCACCACTCCACCCCGTGTGAAAAAATCTGCATGCATGACCCTCCCCCCCCCACGCTCGTCCAATCCGTTGTGACTAGCAATATTTCCACCCCTTCGCTCCCCCGTAATTTACTCCAACAAATATGCCCACGTAGCTTTTACTTAACTTCAGGTGCATTGGGTCACTGACATACGGGCCCAGCAGTGTACTGGCCCACATGTCAGTGATGCAACTGGACCTGCAGTTAAGTCAGTGGAGCTCAGTCCATATCTTACGTAGGTGTGCCATTGCTCACTATAAATACTGCGCCTCCCACGAAATCGCTATCTCCTCCCCCTCACATTCATGTTCATCGCTATCTCCTCCCCCTCCCTCTCACGTCGACCACCATGGTTCCCAAGCCCTAGGAGCCCCTCGATGCACCGCGCGGACGGTCACGCGTCGCCGTTCCGTTCCTCGCCGCCACTAGTCGAGGAGGACGCGTCGGTGTTCCGCTCCTTGCCGCTACGCGACGCGTCGCTGTTCCGTTCCTCGCTGCCACTAGTCGAGGAGGACGCGTCGATGTTCCGCTCCTCGCCACGACACGACGCGTCGCCGTTCCGCTCCTCGCCATGACACGCCGCGTCGCCGTTCCGTTCCTCGCCGCCACTAGTCGAGGAGGACGCGTCGGCGTTCCGCTCCTCGCCGCGACGTGTCGAGGTGGACGCGTCGGCGTTCCCAATCTCCCCAGCACGCGCGTCGGAGGACGCGTCTGCTCCCCAATACGAGGAGAATGCCGCGCCGCCCGCCGAGCCCCCTAGCCTTGAGGAGCTTTGGCAAGAAATGGATGTCGCCTTGTGGGAGGCTTTGCCTCCAGTAGAGAGCGCCAAAATAGAGGCGGAGAAGAAGGCCGAGGAAGAGAAGCGCACCGCGCAACAAACTTTCTGCGAGATCTATGTCGCGTCCGAGAGAGTCAAGCAATTGGTTCTTTGCCAGAAGGCTCGTGCGAGGGCAGTGAGGGTGGCGGAGGACGCCCGTGCCGATGCCCTGAGTGCAGTCGGACCCAAGCGCCTCATCTACGCTTGGCGGTACGTGGACCGGGTGCACGCTTCCAGCCAGGAGGAGTACCTGTTGGCGCCGGATCACCACAACGGTGAGATCGCGCTCGCCCGCCCGCAAGCCGCCAATCAGCACCTCGCGAGTTGCGAGGCTGAGGAAGAGGCGTTGTGTCGGCACGCTGGGAAACGGCCGCGCACCAGGGCACTCGTGGCGCGCCGCAAGCGCTCCTGTGAGCGCCGTGGCTTTTAGGAGTTGTATAATTTTTGTTTCATAAGGCGATCTCATTAGTTTTGGGATGCAAATGATAAATCCCGAACATTCAGGAATTTTTAGCATCCTTAATTAAGTATGTAAAAGGGAAAGTTTGAAAACGTTGTATATTATTACACATTTTGCAAGTACGTCCATATAGCACAAACTTTACTATATACTATCGGACTACACGTCTCTCTCGATATATGCTTGCAGACTTTTCTACTCCCTCCTTCCAGGTCAATAAGTCATCTTTGGTTGTGCACGGTGACCAAGAAGGAGGGAAGATTTGTACACCTAGACGAAGGGAGTACTACTATTACTTATGCATGTGCAAATGCACGTTTTAACATTACAATGCGTTTTTTGTAAAAGTAGAAAAACAACAGTAGTCAAGCTTGTGAAACGATTCCAACGTGAGTACTACTACTGGTAGGAGTACCAGGGGCCAGTTCTTTTAGGCTTCTAGATTAGTAATCCCATAACTACTACCTCCGTCCTGGTTTATTGGTTCCCATTGTAATCCGTGTCAAATTTTGATCATAAATTTAACTAATGAAATGTTAGTGCATGTCACATGCACTACTCCATCCGTCTAGGTGAGTAAGTCATCTTAGACTGTGCACTGTGACCAAGGAGGAGGAGAAAACGACAAACATTAATGTTTATTTGCTAATTAATAGTATTGCATGCAATGAACTAACCACTTCATGTCGTGTTTGATATCTCAAGTCATTAAAAGCATGCACACTCTATCTCTTATTGGTTGATATGTCAAGAAACAAGAAACGAGGTAGAAGTTAATGCACCGCGCCTAAGTGTTTTGGGATTATTTGGTTTTCGTAAGATGACTTACACACCTAGATGCACCGCGCATAAGTGTTTTGTGTAACATTTTATCAGTTAAATCTTTGGTCAAAATTTAGCACAAATTACAATGGTGAGGAATAAACCAGGACATCGTAGTAGTTTAGAAGCCCAAATAAATGAGTGAGGCGCCTTATTGTTACTCTCCACTGTGACTAGTCTTGTGGGAAAAGCTGGGGAAGCCGCCAAAAGAACTGGCCCTAGGAGTAGTAGCTAGGGATCAAGTGTGGGAGATGAACCGGAGAAAGTAAATGCAGAGAGATGAAATGCAAAAAAGATGGAGGGATGTGATGGTTGCTTTTACGTTTATTTTACCAGGCCACTTATTACTGGGAGTGGTTGGGTTTTGTGATATGACGGCTTTACTGCCGTGCCACGAGTGAGAGGTGAGACTCCCGTGCAGCGCCGCCCTCTACACTTGTACTACATTGGTCGTGGTTTATTTGTCCCCCATTGAATTTGACTGAAGATTTAACTGACAAAATGTTAGTGCATGTCAACAAAAACTATATCGTTGGATTCAGTATTTGAACATAGTTTTGAATGATATAATTTTAGGTGACATGCATCAGTATTTATCGTACTATATATAATGTTAGTTCAATTTTTGGTCGTACTAATCTATAGTAGTAAGGTGCCCGTCGTTGCAATCAAGAGTGAAATGCATTGATGGGGAGTTGCTTATTTTGACAAAGGATGTGGGGGTCATCTCATGTGTAACGGGTATCGATAGGTTTCTTCGGATATTATCTCATCTCTAGAGCTCACAAACATCCGGGTGAAATAGATAAAAATGTATCTTTTGCAAACAAAAGCGTTCAACTGTTCAACCTGCATCCAAAACTTGTGAAGAAATAACACTTGTTGTCCTTTGCAAGAAATGATCTTTAAGAATTAGTTTTTGAGTATCGATTGTTATACATGTTGGCTACAGATGACATGGCACTTTCTTATAGTCAATAGTTGGCTATACTATTAAGTAATATTAACCATGCCCTTATACACCTAGACGGAGGGATTAAATCAGGATGACTTGCAAGGGGGCAGAGGAGATGTAAGAAATGGTTCATCGTAAGTCTTTCACCAGTACTGTAGTAAAAATTCATACATGGAAGATTCTAGACTAAACCATAAACAGATACACTTTTATTCATGCGCGATACTCCAATAGAGCAAGATCCTGCATGGAAGTCTCCACATGCTTAGACAGCGGATTACATTGAGCGAAGACTAATGACCAACATTTAACTTGATAATGCGTATTCTTTTAGAAGAACAGGGAGGCTCCTCCCTGGTTCCATTATCAAATGAAACCCAAAGTGTCTTACATCAGCTCACTGAGAGGAGCAGTTCAAAGGAAGGACTGTGGCGAAAGCCACTCAAGTTTAACGACAAGCTTAGAGAATCAAAAGCGGCAAAGACACGGGCCATAAGCGCCCAAACACACACTACATGTTTCCTAAGTGCACTTGATAATGCGTATGTCCAGGTGAACCTCCTTGGAGTCCCCCGTGCACCGAGTCAGCGGGTAAAGGATGGAACGGATGCCATGGGTTTTCCAAGTCCACATTGGCGGGATAGTCCCAGCTCCTCAGAGTCCAAGTCTGTCCGATGAGGCCGGTTTCGCCGCCCACGCGACCCGGAGGGGTAGTAACATTGACCACGCACCCATACGTCTGCCTCGTGTCAGTGTTAGTGTCAGTAGTGACGCCCCTGACACACGTTACAAAGATGGGGCGGCGGCCTGCGCGGGCCTCGCCGGTGCCCACGATCAAGAGGAAGACGCTGCCGTCCTCCTCCGAGACTAGTAGGCGGCGGTGATCCTCCAGCGACTCCGGCATGGTGAATCAGTAGCACGTGTTGTACTTGATGTTCTCCGCCAAGTGCCAGCAGTGACCGCTGCACGCATCCGTGAGGTGATGCACCATGTCCGCTGGCGAGCCACAAAGCGGCATCGGGCACTCATAGCAGTGGACGAAGGGCTCCTTAGAGGCATCGACCAGGCCGTCGATGAAACGGGAGTGGCTGTATGGGATGTTGCGCCAGTTGAATATGTGAGCAAGTTACTACGAGATTTAATCCGAATAAGCACAAAATAAATCATGACGGCTATAACAGAGATGAAACTAATCATGTGGACTAGCATAGTAGTAGGATATAGAGTAGAAACATGAATTCTACCATGATTTCAAACAGGAAGGACATAAACACATACGGTGCAATGGGAGCAGCACCGTTGGCGTTGAGGTTGTCGCCCATGTCGTTGAGGAAGAGGTTGCCGAGGTCGGGGAAGAAATCGTTGTCGGTGAAGTCGTGGCTGCCAGCAGTCGCGAGAGTGCGCTCCCCAGATTTCAACAGCGCCCGCCAAATGGAGCGCAGGAGGGAGTGGCTGTAGGGGACGTTGCGACCGTCGAATGGAGCGCAGGAGTAGCACACGAAGCAGTAGATGGTGTCCTTACTAGTACTCCCTAGTCTCTATCTATCTATATCTATATATATCTACTTTTATAGAAAACCGAGTTGGTGATGATGGTATGCCTGCCATCTTGTAATATAGACCGTCCGATCTATATCTGACGGATAGAAAGCCAACTATGACAATTTTACAAAAGATACCCGGACCTCTCTCCACATTTACACATAAGGCCTTACCTCGTTCATCCTTATCTCCCACAACCTCGTGCTCCTCCCTATGTCTCTATCTCTACTACTTTTTTTATAACAAATCGAATAGTGCTGCGCCGTCCGCTGCACGCCCGGCTGAACATGCCTCCTCGCCTCCATCATCACCAACTGAGTCTTTTATAGGAGTAGGACTAGAGAAAAAACCGAGTCGGTGATGATGGTGTGTCGTGCAATGCACGGGCATCTTGATTTTTTTTGCATATAAGTCCAAACACCACGTAGACACGGTCTTTGAGCACGGTTCATAGTCGTTACACGCTCGGGCATTGAAGTTTATAACTATTTTATATTAGAATATACTACTCCTCCGGTGCTAGTAGTAGAGCAGAGTCCTACTCTACTACTCTACTCTAGCAAGCTAGGGCATAGTACTGTAGTAGGTACTGTAGGGAGTACCGATCTTGTGATCACTCAAGCAAGTTATCGGCATCGATATGACCCTCGCTGCTGGTATGTGTCTAAATAAGTCAAGCGGCGTGCTGTAGTCATCATCACCTGTCCACTTCCCGCAGCACAAATTTGCTTCTCCATCTTTGTCCGCACATAATCTCGTCCAAGCTTCCATCCCCGCTAAGGCGCCTCCCCCCCTCATCCGAAACCCAAGCACTAACAATGGCAGAACCGAGCAGCGTCCGCCGAAAGTGTGGCTAGAATTCGCTCCCCACAGAGGTAATCAAGCTTATTGTGTCGCGTGTGGACAATCTCAGTACCATGCCGCTCGCTGCGTGCTCGTCGGGGCTGTACCGTTTATTCAAAGCCCTCAGGTCGGCGCTTTTTAAGCTAGCTCCTTGCTTGCTGATGCCGCCTGATCTTCAGAAACGGCGTGTCACGCAGCCTAACGATCGTAGGGTGGCGAGCATCAACCCCCTTCACTGCGATCCGATCCCCGTCAGCCTCAACTACATTAACGGTATGTACTGGGTCAGCATGAACACGTCTTCGATGGTGCTCGTCGACAGTCGCGGCAGCTGGATGCTCGTGGAGATCTACACCCGGCGATTGATGCCCCTTCCTTCGATTAACACTGCACTGCTTTGGCACCGCGGCCCAGAATACTCGGAATCTCACAGTAGCCAACATGATACCAAGTTTGATTTGCTCAAGGTTGTAATCTGCCAAGTGCCCACAAGATCTGTGAATTATAAAGATTTCAGGCTAATTCGTTCTTTAACATGATATCGCCTATCGACGAGTCACTGCGGTAAGAGGATAAATCTGCACGTCCATCGCAGGATCATACATCCTCCATGGTTCTCTGATGCCATTGAACACAAGGGCTTCATTTACGCTGTCGACTCCTTCTATGGCTGGACGTATTGCTGGCCTACTCCAGTCATCGCTACAAACGGCTGTTACAGCAGTATGTTACTTTCCTATGATATCATGATGGCTTGCTTATATGTCATGACCGGTTTTTCAATAAAAATATTTATTGAACAACCGACCTATGAAGTCCAATATGAGGAAAATCCTTCATACCGGTAGTCAAAAATTTGATATAATAAGCCAGTAGCATTACAATATTACAGGGGTCGGACTGAAGATGCCCAACTAATTATTACAAATGCGCCGATAATTATACATAGTGGCGGATATGACTCAAAGGTGAGGGGTGGAAATACTACTGACTCGAGATATGAGTGGTTGGTGGAATAACACAGCGGGGTGGTTAATAAGTCTACTGCACTGGCGGCTCATCGAGCGTCGAGGTGAGGCTCGATGAATTTATTTGGGTAGCGGAAGCGGATATATCACAATGACTAATCCAGGGGTCGCACGAGACTGACTGGGATTCCTCTAGGCGTCGGACTCGCTATCGAATTCTTCATCCATGAGATCGCCTTCGTCAGCATCTGGCCAAATCAACAAGCCAGGTGAGTACTTTGAAAGTACTCGCAAGACAGTTCGGACAAAAGATATAACAAATGAATGCATGAATGAGTCATGATTAATTTTAACATTTGCTCAATTAAGTCAGTATAGCAAAAATAAATAAGCAGGGAATCGGCGGTAGTCCGCTCGAAAACCCAAAGAAGGATAAACTCAAAACCGATCGAATGTCTGATGTGACGCCTTGAAGGGTGAAAATAAGTAAAACATGCCACAGTCGGGCGTCTGGGCGACACCTCATAAAGGGCTTATATTGAAATAAAAATACATACGTGCCGCAGTCGGACGTCGGAGCGAAATCACAGAAAGGGCTTATAATGAAAATAAATAACAACAATGCCGCAGTCGGACGTCTGAGCGACATCACAGAAAGGGCTTATAATGAAAATAAATAATGCCAATGCCACAGTCGGACGTCTGAGCGACATCGCAGAAAGGGCTTATAATGAAAATAAATAACAACAATGCCGCAGTCGGACGTTTGAGCGACATCACAGAAAGGGCTTATAATGAAAATAAATAACAACAATGCCACGCAGTTTGACGCCTCGAGCGACATCACGAAAGGGCTTATAATGAAAATAAATAACAACTATGCCGCATTCGGACGTCTGAGCGACATCACAGAAAGGGCTTATAATGAAAATAAATAACAACAATGCCGCAGTCGGACGTCTGAGCGACATCACATAAAGGGCTCATAATGAAAGTAAATAACAACAATGCCGCAGTCGGACGTCTGAGCGACATCGCAGAAAGGGCTTATAATGAAAATAAATAACAACAATGATATAGTGTTCACGGAAAATATTCATCACAAGACAATAAGCGGGTTAGTCGGTTCATAGGAAAGTAAACATTTAATACTCAAATGGTTCTCAGGAGTTTCTGTCATTGAGACTGACAATTGACAAGATGAGATGGTCACGGTACTTGGACATGAATAAGATGAATTCAAGAATTTTGACTCTGCAGAGTTTGTACCAAAATTGTCCACAGCCAACGGATTTCCGTAGTCACGAAGGACTAGTTCCGTTTACGGTATTTCAGAGGAAACACAACTAGCTAGTACACACCCGTCATACCTCACGTTGCCAGGAATCACCCTAGATAGCGTTTAAGAAAACTTTGAGACGGGGAGATCACAATCTCGAATAGCATGGGATCAAATTTATATACACGCGCTCTAAGGGGTGCCCCCCTCTCGTTCCCAACCGAAAACACCCATGCCCCCTGACCGGATGAAAGGCTTTAATCCAGGGCCTTGGAACCTTCATCCCGGCCTCTCGATTTGGTGTGTACCAGGAAGTGGTTTGCAACCTACTAAGCCGTATCCCTTGCAGGAAACAGGTGGTAGTACGGAAAGGAGGACGGACGGGAATCTGACTGACTTAAGTTGACACCGGGTCAACGATATGGCATAAGCCTGGCATGCTACAACACTGCCATCTTACCCATACTCATGCCAACTCATGGCCATGCAACAAGTTTCCAACAACTCATGGATTTACCGAGCCCATTTGCCACGATGCTCACGAGATAAACTATTATCGAGATGCTCGGGAACGTGCCATGTTACAAAAAATAATGCAAAAATGCTCAGACACTCATCATATCAAAAGTTCAAACTTTGCTTGCCTGGTTCGGAGTAGTCGGGGTCTAGCTCGGCGAAGTTCGCGGTCCCGTCACCTCCTTCGGTATCTACGGTATAAAGAAAACATACACGCTAACGTAAATACCGTGAGGTGCACAAAAATTACTCCAAATATTTTTCAAATAAATCTGATAAAAAACTAGACAAAATTTTAAAGAGGACAGAAAAAGAATCAATCAAAAATACCTTTCTGTTAAAAAGTTATAAGTGTTTTAGTCTAGGGACCCATCTGTAATGAAACAGAAAGTTTCCAGGGGGTTCTCCGGAAAAGTCCAAAAAACGGTTCGTTTAAAAGAAACCACTGAGAGGCTGACAGGTGGGCTCCACCTGTCAGTTTTGAAAATTTGAAAGCGGGAAACAGGGCGCGACGGCGCCCGAGAGGTGCGGTGGTCGCCGGCGGCGATCCACGGCGAGGCAGAGTGATCGGACGGTACCTTCTTGATCAACACGTCCTTCCGCGTCTGTGGGAGGTGGTGGTGGTCGTCGGCGAGCACCACGTTGACGGCGGCCCTTGCTCCGGCGAACGGTGGTTCAGGCGGTCGTGGATCTCGCCGGAGAGAGCTGCGGGGCCAAAATTGAGGTGGGGGTTATCCTACTATAGGTGGTACGAGGCTACGGGCGAAAGTAGGGCGGCAGAGTAGTTCTCACCGGAGAGAACGATGCCGGAGCCAGAGGCGGACGGAGGTGGCCGGAGTCGAGGAAGAAACGCCCCTCGAGGCCCTTCCAGGGGCTTGGCGAGGTTTGGGGAGGTAGTGGAGGTGTGCGGGGGCGAGAGCAAGCTCGGGGGGGCTATATATAGCCAGCCCGAGGCGGTTGCCGAGAACGGGGTTCTCCGGCGAGGTGATTACGGCGGTGTTGTGGCTGGATGGTCGGCTTAGGAGCTTGAGCATCGCCTAGGTGGAGTAGTGGTGCCATTTTTTGGGTCCATCTCAGCACGGGAGGAAGGTTTACGGCTTGCCCTCGACGGAACGACCGCACGGCCCGTCGGCGGCAGAGAGCGCGCTCTGCGCGTGCCAAGCCACGGTGACGGTGCCGCATGCATGCGCTGGCAAGGAGGTGGCCACGCGGAGCCACCAGGACGCTTGGGCGGCGCCGAACGGCGTTGCGCCGCAGTTTTGCCTCCTGTAGCCGTGACGGTGGTGCAGCCGCCGCAAAGCACGCCGGCGCAGGCGGGCCAAGGCGCCACCGACGGCGGGAAGTCGCCAAGCGCGCGTGTGGAGCTCCGGACAAGCAGGCCAGGCTGCGAGCATGGAGCCAAACACACAGTGGGCATGTGACTGAAGTTCTGTTGGAGAAACGACACTGAACTTTCTAAATTTACTAAATATGAACAAAACAGTGCATGCCAGGTGTTCGACAAAATGATTCTGGTATCCAGGGATTTTTCCTTGAGCTGATTTTTGGTGGAGTGGTCTCTCATTGCAACTAGAGGTTGCCTGAATTTTGGTGGAATTTTTGAAGAAGTGTAGATATGAATTTCACCAAATTTGGCAAATCTGGTCCAAACTTGAAGTGAGTGAAATTTGAAATATTTGAAAAGAAGAAGAGTGGATCAAGATGGTTCTGGGTTGTGGATACCAAGGACTATCCAGGGGTGTGGAGTTGAGGTAAAAAATCAAAAGCATTAGGGTACTTGCTTTGCAAATCACCTAGGCTCAAAAGAAAGACACAATTATTTTGGGAGGAGAAATAATTGGAATAAAATCCAAAAATGGATTTTACTAGTTAGGACAGAATGTTTGAGTTGTACCAAAGTGGAAGGAGAGATTTTTGGGAAGGTTTTACCATGTGGTGCATGGAAGAATCATGAATGGTTTCAAATATATGTCGGGGAGAACCGATCGTGTCCCGCGAACACCTATGGGACCTGGTCCCTTGTGGTTCGGAGGGGGAGCGGAGGATGCACAAAGAGCGGATCGAGGCGATGCACACGAGCAGATTTACCCAGCTTCGGAGCTCTCCGGAGAGATAATACTCCTACTGCTGCTTTTGTGGATTATCTTGTGTTCTTGCTAGGGAGCAATGGGAGCTACAAAACCTAGCCTGAGTGTGATCTTGTATGAGTGGAATGAACTATGCCGGAGCTGAACCGAACCCTTTCTACGTTGCACTTGGGCCTCCTTTTATAGGCACAAGGGGTCACCACAGGTGGCAAGTAGACAAGGGTAAGATAGTAAAAGCAGAGGTTGGTACACCGCTTTGTACAGTGTACAGTGATCTATACCTAACTCTGACGACAAGGGACAAGAGTCATTAATGCCCGTCTCAGTCGCCTGAACAGTGTAACAGGGACCGTCAAGCGCGCCTCCGTTTGCCACGATGGTAGCTCGTTAGCGCCGCTTGTCGCTGCTCCCCGCTGGCTGCACAGCCCGTCGACACGCGTTCCTGGGGAAGCCCCACGGCGACACGTTGGCGGATGAGCTGGAGCGGAGATGAAGAGAGGTTGCATGCCCTGGCAAGCGCCTTGCCGCGGCAGAAAACTCGTCGCGCTTGGGGGCTCGGCGCCCACCAAGCCCTCCCGGCAAGCTCCTCTTGCCGGGGCCTTGTTTCCTTCGTGCCTTGAGTGGTCTTCTCGGCAAGCTCCTCTTGCCGGGGCCTTGATTACTTTGTTCTTGAATGGCTCCAAAGGAGCCGCGGAAGATCTTGACGGTCACCAGGCCAGCCCTGCCACAGGGTGCTGCGACTGCCCGTGCACGAGTTCGGGATACTAGGGTACCCCTACTCTAGTACACCGACAGGAGCCCCCGGCCTGGGCCACACTGCGCTAAGCTGTTGGGCCAGGCCCAAAGCAGTGATCGGGCACGCTGGCCTGGATTACGCCGTTACTCGCACTGGACCCACCACGTCTCCCACGAACGGCACGCACCGGACGTGGCGTCGTGGGGGAGATCGTGGGACTTTCTTTAATGGGAAAAATCGGAACGCCCGTCCCTTCCCCCCCCTTTATAAGCAGGGGGAACAGGAGCAGGACGCCCACTTGCCCTTGCTGTCACATCAGAAACCCCCGTCGCTTTCCCCTTTCTTCTCGAGCCCAAAGAGAGCGACGCTCCGCCCCCTCCATTACCACCGGTGCCACCAACGCCGTCGGCTTCCTCGACCACCTCTCCCCATGGCTCCGAAGGCCGACAAGGGAAAAGGCGTGAAATCGGCCGAGGCGCAGCGGCTCGCGGCGCTGCGGAAGGAGCGGGCCCTCTTCGATACTCTGCTCGACAGGAAGGAGCTGCGGGAGCTGTACTACCTTTTCTGGTCGACGGCGACGCGGGCGCACCCGCGCACGAAGGTGATCTCCGCCGCCACGTCCGATAAGGTCTCCTTCGGGTACCCCTTTTTCGCGATTTTCTTCCACTGCGGGCTCTGCCCGCCCTTTTCTGAATTCTTCTGCGATGTCATGAATACCTATGGCCTCCGCCTCCTTGACTTCACCCCCAACGCCGTCCTCACCATGGCCGTTTTCGCACACCTCTGCGAGAACTTTGTCGGGGTCCATCCAAATGTCGCACTCTTCCGCCATTACTTCTCACCCCGCGTAGAGAGAGGAGAGCCGCTTGCCGGAGGAATTGCATGGACCTCTAGGATCGACAAGAAGGAAGCGTATCTTGACAGAGAGTTGCGTAGAAAGTGGGAGGAGTGGAGAGCTGACTGGTGTTGGATATTAGAAGAGGAGCCACAGCCTTTCACCGCCCTGCGTCAGACTCCCATAGTTCGCGGCAATGATTGGAGCAACTTGGCGCCGGAGGACGACAAGTCGAAGATTGCCGCGACTAGGATTTTGCGTCTCCGGCAAGCAGGGCTTACCGTAGGAGCAATTGGCGCGGACTTCGCCGCGCCGCGCCAGCGCCTTTGCAGGAGAGGGGAGGCCTGCTTGGGAATTCCGAACGCCCGGACATCATGAGGCTGCGCCGGGGCTGAATTGGAACTTCACTGTCACGAGCTTGACGCATGCTGCGGGAGCTATTCAAGCCACAAGCGGATAACCCGAGTGGTGCATGTTGCCGAGGGAGTCGTGCCTTGTGCAACAACTCGTCGCTGACAGCATCCGCGATGATGTTGCCAGCGATTCCCATGGAATCGCTCCAACTTGGCAGGAGCCCACCGACGACGTCGTGCAGCAGTTCTTCGACAACTTGGTGGAAGTGCCGATCCGCGCCCCGAAGCAGAGGCGGCTCACCCGCGACACCACCGATCGGGAGATGGCGCGATCGCCACGAGGTTGGAGGAGGCTGCGAGGCTGCTGCCACGACATATTTGGGTTCACTGTCGAGGAGGCAGAGACGGCCGAGGCGGCAAGCCTTGCCGACCGGGAAGAGTTTGTCGGTGAGGAGGAGCAGACCGAGCCCGACGACGAGCCGAGCGAGCCTGCCGGGGGCGCCTCTCCTCCGCCGTCAAGTAGCTTGCCGCAGGAGGAGCCTGCTGCCCCGCCAAGGAGACGTCTCCGCAAGACTGGAGAAGTGCCGGGGCGGCATACGGTCCAACAGCCGCCTCGCCGCCCGACGCGCTCCACCGCAGCAAGCTCTGTTGCTGCGGGAGCGCCTCATTCCTCCACGGTGACGGGCGCGGGGTCTTCTGGAGTCGCGGCCCCTGCACCGCCAAGCGTTCGAGGGAATCTTCTCCCCCAATCCGTCGCGCCGGAGCGGAGTTTGATCTCTCCGCCCTCAGCTCCGAGGAAGAGGAAGAGTAAGATCTTGTCGCTGCTACTTGTAATCCTCCAATTTATTGCTTTATTTTATATCTGACTGGCTTCACTCTGAACCTTCTCCTTCTTCAGGACGCTAGCTCAGAGGGCGTCGAAGAGGGCCAAGACTCCGGTGGTTGTCGTCTCAGATGACTCCCCTGTGGCAACAGGGGGCACGTCCGGGACTCCCTTGCCGGATCCGGCAACCCTTCAACAGAGCAGCCCCCAGCACAGCCCCCAGCGTAAGTGTTTGGTTCATTTCTCATGGTTAGGTGTGCTTGGGTGCTTCTCCGTCACTGATATCTGGTTTGTTGAATTATGTAGGAGCAGAGCAGCCTCATCAGGAAGCACCGGAGGTCACTCCCGAAGTTCTGCTTGCTTCAACTACGCCGCCAAGGGAGAACTCTCCGCCAAGGGAGCGCTCTCCGGCAAGGGAGGCCTCTCCGACAAGGGGAGCTTCCCCGACAAGGGCCAGCGCCGACGATCCTCCGGTCGTGGAGACCGCGGCAACACATCCCACTGCAGGTAATTTTCTTGTTTGAAAATCTCCCTTGGATTCTCTTTTCTTCTGTTCTTCTTTTTTGAACATTTGCTTGACTTGTTCTTTCTTCATCTGACCACCAGATCCATCCGCCGGAGATCCGATGGAGACTGAGGCTGCCGGCGAGGAGGACGCTCGCGGCGACAACGTCGACGCCGCCAACATGGAGGAGGAGGCTGGCGCTGACGAGCCCGCCGGCGAGGAGGCCGCCAAGGCGACTGGCGCAGAGGCTGGGGAGGGATCTGGCGATCGCACTGACGGCCCTGAGGCAGCAGGAGCGCCAGGCGCTGCACCGAACGCCGATCCTCCTGCCACCGACGCTGCACCCGACTCCGAAGAGCCCCAGCCCGGCGCCTATCTGAAGGCCGGTGAGGGTGTCTTTATCAAGCTCCCATGGGCATCAAGCTCTAGGGCCCCGGCCGAAGGGGAGACCTTCGACGCTGAATTGCTTGCCTCCGCCGGGTTGTCGCTGGTCGATGCTCCGAGCAGCAGTAGCGGTGAGCCCGAAGAGGAGCAGCTGCTAAGGAGGTTGTTGTCGCTCTACCGCGCCCGCCAAGCCAAGCTGGAGTCTGTGGAGGCGCTTGTCGCGAGGGCGGAGCTGACTTGGAGAAACGCGGAAGAGCTCCGCGGCGCCAACAAAGAAACTCTCCGAGATATAGCAGAGGCGCTGGAGCAGCTTGTCGAGGAGCGCACGCGCTCATCTTGGAGAAATGCGAGGTCGAGGAGCAGCAGAGGCTTGCCGCCAGAAGCTCTCGCGCGAGAAGGTGAGCTGGCGCAGCGGAAGATCAACCTCGACAGCTATGAGGAAGATCTCACATGAAAGCACGATTGGCGGGCCACTTCAGGAGGCAAAGGATGCTGCTGCGGCTGCCGAGGCCGCCAAGAGGGAATTGGAGACGAGGGTGGCTCAGCTGGAGTCCACCTTCCAAAAGAGCGTCGAGGAGGTCGCCGGGTTGAAGCGCGAGCGCGAGAAGGACGCCTACACCCTCGGCGAGCTGCAAAGTCGCTTTGCTGAAAAGATCAAAGAGCTCAATGCCGCCAAGGACTCCAAGGCGGATCTGGAGCTGAAACTGACCACCTTGACGGAGACGTTGGAAGGCGCCAAGGAGCGGGAAACGGGCCTGCTGGAAAAGATCAAGGCCACCGAGGAGTTGCTGTCTAATGCCGTGACCGCCTGAATAATCTCCGAGACAGCATAATGCATTGGATGTAAGGTCTTGTGGACATCGCCGCCGCATCCATAATGAGTCGATGGAGTGGGGATGACGAATCTTGGGTACTCCACCGACGAGAACCTCCAACCCAGCGCCAAGCTCAGCCTATTCTTCAAAGGGCGGTTGATTGGTTCCAGCGGCTCGGAGGAGGTCCCAAAGCAGTGGCGGAGGAGTCGCGCCAAGTCTGTGCCGGGCTCTTCGTAAGGTGTTGATGAAAGTGGCCTTCCGCAACCCAAAGCGCCGACTTCACCAAAGTTCTCAAGTCCCCGCTCCATCCGCTGACGTTGAAGCGCCAAGGTCGCTTGTCGCACCCATTGTGGACAGGGTGAGCGGAGTTAAGAGGCTCGATGGCACCGCGCGGACTAGGCCGCTAAGTTTATCTCTTTCTTGTCGCTGCAGATCATGTTTAGGCGAAAAATCTATTAGATCTCGCAAGTTATTTTGTAATATACACTATCTTAGGCAATCGAATGCAATGTTATTTCCTTTACTCGATTTCTCCCTTGTTTGTTTATGCCCCACGCTTAGGTGAACTTGTCGTGCGAACACCTTTGTCGCTGAAAGCGCCGAGTGCGGAACTTCAGCAGCCTCTCCGGGCGATGCCGCCTCCGACAAGAAACCTTGTCGCAACTAGTTGCAGCACACTTAAGTTGTTGAGCGGACTCAAACAAAGTAAGGGCGTAAGCTAGTCGCGAGTCGGTTCCTCCGCGCACAGGTTTTCCATACAAAGTACTATCGCTCGAGGAAGATAACTTAAAATTTAAAACTGGTCGCTTCAACTTAGCAACTTAGCTTCTCTGTTGTCCATTTCCGCAAGGCGACAGTTCCTCGAGCGACGCTTATGCCCACATCATTATCTTTATCTTCCTTCCCCGTTAACTTGTGGGTGGATGAACCTTCTTCTTGTTTGAGAAGAAAGAAGAGAAAATAAAGTTATGGAGCCTAGTGGCTCGTCATTGCTTACCGGGTGTGGTGCAGCAAAAACTGTTAGTAAACACATGCATATAAGATTATGAGAGCATGTATTGACAAGTTGCGCGCAACACATAGGCTTTACTGATGCACGGGGTCTGCGCCCGGCTTTGTACAAAGCATTACATGCAACAGCGGCAAGACTTGTATTAAAGGGTGGTTGCGTAACGGGTTCCGCAACCGCGCTTTATGGGTAAAACTTATAAGATGTTCTATATTCCATGAATTGCTCACCGAACGCCATCTTCGGTCTCAAAGGCGGACAGCGCCGGGCCTAGTGACTCGCTTTCAACCGATAAGGGCCTTCCCACTTCGGCGTCAACTTGTTGGAATTTTGGCGGATTGAACGCTACCAAGAACAAGGTCGCCTTCCTCGAAGCTTCTCGGCATTAACTTTGGCGGCTATGGAAGCGACGCAAAGCTTGCTGGTAACGAGCAGCTCAGACAAGAACCTCGAAGACGATCCTCCTCGAGGAGCAGCGCGTCATCTTGTCGCAGCTGCTCTTGCTCAAGCTCATCATAAGCGAGCACTCGAGGTGACCAGATACGAGTTCCGTGGGGAGAACTGCCTCTGCTCCATAGACTAGAGCGAAGGTGTCCGTCCAGTGGCTCGACGGCGCCGCCCTGACGACAAAGAACCACCGCAGCTCCTCAATCCAGTTTCTTCCGCGACTTGCGCAGCCTGTCGAAAGTTCTGGTCTTGAGTCCCCGCAGCACTTCAGCTGCTTGCTCTTCGCTGACCGCTGCTTCTCGGATGAGCAACGAAGTATAAAGCAGATCTTGGCGCCAATATCTTGGGCGATCTGCATGAAGGTGCGGCTCGGAACTGTGTGCCGTTGTCGGTGATGATTCTGTTAGGAATCCCAAAACGGCAAACAATTGACCAAGAACTTGATCGCGACTATGCTGTCACCTTCCTCATCGTTCCACTTCCGCCACTTTGTGAACTTGTCGATCATGACGCATAAGTACTCAAAGCCCCGACAGCTCGGGAAAGGGCCGAGAATGTCGAGCCCCGCATCAAAAGGGCCAGGATAAAGGGATCGCCCGAGATCTTGAGCCGTTGGTGTATCTGTTTGGAATGGAACTGCACGCTTCACACTTGGTTACTTGTGCGCTTGCATCTGGAGGGCTTCGCCGAAGAAACCTTGCCGGAAAGCTTTGCCGGCGAGTGCTCTTGTGCTAATGTGGTGACCACATATGCCTCCATGTATCTCTGCTAACAGCTTCTGTCCATCTTCCCGGCAAATGCACTTCAATTTCACACTGTTGAGTCTTCTTTTGTACAGGATGTTGTCAACAAACTGGTACATACTTGACTGCCGGGCTACTTTTTCCGTATCTTCTTGCTCTTCGGGAAGTTCTCCTGTCTAAAGGAAATGGACGATTTGTTGTGTTTAAGGCCGGAGCTCGCGGCTCGACAACAAGGACTAAAGGCTCACCTACCATCATGGGAACATTAGCTTCTACGGCAAGAATCGTTGTTCGCCGGAGTTGATGATCCCCGCAAGCTTGCCGAGCAAAGCTTGTCGGAAGCGCTCGCTTCAACGAAATGCACCATTGTGGTTTGTCGGAGCAGACTGCTCCTCGCTGATATTTGCGCTGATTTTAGGGACCTTCTTGGCGGCGGCTCCGGGAGCTCGCCGGAAAGTAGTCGCTGAAACCAATTTTCTTCTTGCTCGTCCTGTTGATGGTGTTACGGTTTATTGAGTCAGCTTGAGCACAAAATTCCCGGTTCCATTGTGTAACTTAAGTGCGGCACATTTGGAGAGGCCATCAGCTATATCATTCTCGAGCTCTTGAACGTGTTCCATTTGCAGGCCTTCAAAGTGCTCTTCTAGCTTCCTCACTTCATCGACGTAGGCTTCCATCAACGGGCTCTGATAATCTTTATTCACTTGGCGGACGACAAGTTGCGAGTCCCCCCTGACAATGAGCTTCTTGATCCCAAGGTCTACCGCAATCCTTTGACCGGCAAGCAAACCTTCATACTCTGCAGTATTGTTTGTTGCTTGTTCCTTGGGAAAGTGCATCTGGACTATGTACTTGAGGTGCTCTCCAGTGGGTGCGATAAGCAGCACGCCGCACGGGCGCCTTGCAGCAGAAAGCACCGCCAAAGTACATCAGCCACTCTTTATTTGCCTCCTTGACGGGATGCTCGTCTCGAATTTCTTCATCTTGTGTTGGCGTCCACTCGGCTATGAATTCTGCCAATACTCTGCTTTGGATAGTTGAAGTGCTTTCAAACTTGAGGCCAAAGCTTGACAGTTCCAGTGCCCACTCGACAATTCTGCCTGTTGCTTCTAGATTTTGCAAAATCCTCTTCAGCGGAAAACGAGTGACAACTGTTATCTCATGTGCTTGGAAGTAATGGCGCAGCTTTCTCGAGGCCATGAGGAGGCCGAAAAGCAACTTCTGCACACCGGAATACCTTGACCTAGCCCCTTGCAAAAGGGAACTGACAAAGTAGACTGGGCGCTGCACCATCCTTTTCTCTATCTTGTCGCAATCCTGCGCTGATCTGTCCTTGTCGGGACCAGAGCTTGACGGCGAAGCCTCCTGCTTGTCGCTGGATGCACCTGCCTTGGTTGCCGGCTCATCATCCGCCTCCCTCTCCGCTACTAACGCAGCATTAACCACTTGATTGGTCGCTGCTATATATAGCAGCAACTTCTCTTGTGGCTTAGGTGCGACAAGTATTAGAGCGGAGGACAGGTATCTCTTCAAGTCTTGCAGCGCAGACTCCGCTTCGGGAGTCCATTTCATTGGACCTGCCTTTTTCAAAATTTTGAAAAACGGCAGGGCGCGCTCAGCTGACTTAGAGATGAACCTGCTAAGAGCGGCCACGCAACCGGCAAGCCTTCTGACATCCTTGACGCGCTTTGGTGCTTCAACCTGCTCAATGGCCTTGATCTTGTCGGGATTGGCTTCGATTCCTCGCTGAGACACAAAGAACCCGAGAAGCTTGCCGGAAGGGACTCCAAACACGCACTTCTCGGGGTTGAGCTTGAGGTTGATCTTGCGCAAATTTGCAAAAGTCTCGTCCAAATCATGAATCAGAGTTGCTTTGTCTTTGCTCTTGACAACTATGTCATCCATGTAGGCTTCTACATTCCTGTGTATCTATGGCTCAAAAGCATCATGGACTACTCTTGCAAAAGTTGAACCAGCATTCTTTAAACCGAAAGGCATCCGTATGAAACAGTACGTGCCACATGGTGTAATGAATGCGGTTTTCTCTTCGTCCTCTTCTGCCATGAAGATCTGATGATATCCTGAATATGCATCAAGAAATGAAAGCAAATCACATCCAGCCGTGGAGTCAACAATCTGGTCAATACATGGCAAGGGAAATGGGTCTTTGGGACAAGCTTTATTAACATCTGTGAAGTCAATACAGAGTCTCCATTTCCCATTCGCCTTGCGTACAACTACCGGATTGGCCAACCACGTGGGATGGAGGACTCCTCTGACAAGGCCTGCTGCTTCCAACTTCTTGATTTCTTCTGCTATGAACTCTTGGCGCTCCACTGCCTGTTTCCTAACTTTTTGCTTGACGGGCCGTGCGTGAGGACAGACAGCTAGGTGGTGCTCAATTACTTTCCTGGGAACACCGGGGATGTCAGACGGTTGCCATGCAAACACATCGACATTCGCCCGCAGGAAAGCAACGAGCTCGCCTTCCTATTTAGGGTCAAGCGTGGCACTGATGGTCAAGGTACCACCAGTGCCGTTCTCCTTGGCGGGCACCTTCTTGGTCTTCGGCGGAGCTGCCATCGTCTTCTTGCACTTGCCGGTGGAGCTCGATGGTGCGTCCTCGACGGTAGCGCAGCACTCCGAAGAGGTGCGCTTGCCGGAGTGGGCATCCGAGCTCTTGCCGGTCTTGATGGTCTTCTTCTTTGTTATCTGTCACGGCTGCTGCATCCCGGTAAATCTTGTCGGCGCAGATAAGCGCATCCTTCTTGTCACCATGGACAGAAATGACGCTTATCGGGCCGGGCATCTTGAGTAAATTGTAAGCGTAATGGGAGGCTGCCATAAACTTGGCGAGCGCTGGACGGCCAAGTATGCCATTGTAGGGCAATGGGAAATCGGCTACGTCGAATGTAACCTTCTCAGTTCTGAAGTTTAGCTCACTGCCAAATGTTACCGGCAATTTGATCTTCCCTTTCGGCTTGCTCCTTCCTGGGTTGATTCCTTGAAATGTGCCAGTCTCTTCGAGCTCGCTGTCAGGGATTTGAAGTTTCTGAAGCACTGCAGAGGAGATCAAATTCAGGCAGGCCCCGCCGTCAACCAACATCTTTGTGACCTTGAGGTTGCGGATAGTTGGTGATACCAACATCGGCAAGCACCCGACAGCGATGGACGCGATCGGGGTGATCCTCAATGTCAAAGATGATGGGCGGCTGGACCACTTCGAGGTTTGCGCGACTCTATGGATGGTTCTACTGCATTAACCTCACAGATCCATTGCTTGAGTTGGCGGTGCGAGGTATGCAGAGAAGCACCACCATCAACGCAAAGAACCTCCGTTGCCTTCTGAAATTCTTGCTCATCAGCTTCGTCGTCTTCCATGTCTTCGTCATCTTCATCTTCGTCTTCTTCCTTGTCGCGGCCGCGGGGAGGTCTATCTCCTTGCCGCTGCTTGGCCTTGCCGCGGCGTTCTCCCCGACCGAGTCTCTTCTTACTTGCTGCACCTGCACCTTCCTGGGCCTTCTCCTTGTCTCGCCGCTCGTATTCAGCTCTCTGTAGCTCAACAAGCTGCTCGACTTTCTTGCAGCTTTGGAGATCGTGGCCCTTGGTGCGGTGGATCTTACAGTACTGCTTGTTGGAGCCGTCATGCTTGTCGGCGGCTGCCACAGCTTGGCGGTCGGTGTCAGCGGCAACCTCCTTGCCGGAGCCACTAGCCTTGGCTTTGTTGGCGGCACCATCCTTGCCGGACTGCTCGACAACTAGTACTTCTTGGTTTTTCTTCCTTCTGTTGTTTCGCCGCCGGCTTTTCCTTGGCGGAGCGGTCTCCTCACTATCAGACTCTGCTCGCACATTCTCTCCTGGGAGTCTTCTTCCTTCTTCAGGTGCGGCGCACTTGTCGCCAGGCGAGAGCTCACGACGCCTTTCACTTTGCACATCGCCATCTCCTCCTCATCCTGTGGTTTCGACATTTCGATGAAATGCACCGATCACCATGCAGGTGGACATCTGGGATGTTGTAATGCACACGGCTAAATCTCTGGATGAATTTGCGCAAGGACTCTCCTTCCTTCTGGGCGAGTAAGTGAAGGTCACTCTCTTGGCCATGAGGCTTGTGGCCGCCTGTGAAGGCGCCGACAAAATGGTGGCACAAATCCGCCCAAGAAGAAATGGAGCCGTCCGGCAAATGCATGAGCCAAGACCTGACGTTTGGCTTGAGCACCAGAGGAAAGTAGTTGGCAAGAATCTTGTTGTCTCGTCCCCCTGCAGCCTGCACCGCGATGGTGTAGATGCTGAGGAACTCCGATGGGTGTGTCCTGCCATCATACTTCTCTGGCACATCTGGCTTGAAGTTTTTCTTGTCGGGCCACCGGACTTGCCGCAGCTCACGAGTGAACGCAGGGCAACCTACCGCGTACGGCAAATCGCCTGGTTCCCCTAGCGCATGCATATTGACAGTGGGCCCGGCGCGCTGGTCGGATTGACGACGCGCTTCTCTTCGGCGCTCGATACGGGTTCGAGCATCTTCTTCTTGCCGCTCTTGAAGAACTTGGCGCTGGTCGCGACGAGCTCGCGGATCCGACGACGCTGTGGAGTCGCTGTCGAGGTGGATCCGGCGAGTCGGCGATCTTGGCCTTCGGGAAGGGGAGTGTACGGTGGCTGCACCCCCGCAAGTCTCATCGCCCTCGGCTCGTGCCTTGTCGCCTTGCCGTGGCTGCGAGGTGCTTGGTTGCCGCGGGATGTCGCTGTTGGCAAAGCCGATGAGGCTCTGGATTGTGGCCCTCCATTCGTCGACCTTGTCGGCCGTTGGAGGGTAGTCTAGAAGTAGCTCAGCTCTTGCCAAGGCTTCCGCCGGAGTGGAGGGTGGCAACGGCGTACGGAGCGAAGAACGGATGTGCTCGAACTCCCAACCAAGTTAGGAGGAGCAGCATCCCGCCAGCGACCGCATTCGACTCGCTCCGCATCTTTGGCGTGCATGCGGGTCTCGAGGGCCTCGAGATCCTCCGGCTTGGCCTTGATCTATCGAACGTATGGTGCTGCGAGTACCATGACGCTGTATTTCCCGCGCTTCTTGAGAAGGACGCGGCGCGGATTCGGACGCTGAAGCTTGCGCCGCCTTGTCCTTGGACCTGGCGGCGTCGTGGGCTCTCTCGACGATGCCCGTTCCTCCGCCAGTGTTTCCCCCACCACCTGACAGCTCCGGTGGTGGTGGGTTCGACGCGGACGGCTCTGCTGCTGCCGAAGACTTCTTCTTTGGTGCCATGTTGACGAAGATGTTGATGAAGAAGCTGCTCGTGTGAACGCCGGATCGGGTTCACACAACCTCGACGCCCCCTACCTGGCGCGCCAAAGATGTCGGGGAGAACCGATCGTGTCCCGCGAACACCTATGGGACCTGGTCCCTTGTGGTTCGGAGGGGGAGCGGAGGATGCACAAAGAGCGGATCGAGGCGATGCACATGAACAGATTTACCCAGCTTCGGAGCTCTCCGGAGAGATAATACTCCTACTGCTGCTTTTGTGGATTATCTTGTGTTCTTGCTAGGGAGCAATGGGAGCTACAAAACCTAGCCTGAGTGTGATCTTGTATGAGTGGAATGAACTAAGCCGGAGCTGAACCGAACCCTTTCTACGTTGCACTTGGGCCTCATTTTATAGGCACAAGGGGTCACCACAGGTGGCAAGTAGACAAGGGTAAGATAGTAAAAACAGAGGTTGGTACACCGCTTTGATAGTGTACAGTGATCTATACCTAACTCTGACGGCAAGGGACAAGAGTCATTAATGCCCGTCTCAGTCGCCTGAATAGTGTAACAGGACCGCTGCGCCTCCGTTTTCCACGATGGTAGCTCGTCAGCGCCGCTTGTCGCTGCTCCCCGCTGGCTGCACAGCCCGTCGACACACGTTCCTGGGGAAGCCCCGCGGCGACACGTTGGCGGATGAGCTGGAGCGGAGATGAAGAGAGGTTGCCTGCCCCGGCAAGCGCCTTGCCGCGGCAGAAAACTCGTTGCACTTGGGGGCTCGGCGCCCACCAAGCCCTCCCGGCAAGCTCCTCTTGCCGGGGCCTTGTTTCCTTCGTGCCTTGAGTGGTCTTCCCGGCAAGATCCTCTTGCCGGGGCCTTGATTACTTTGTTCTTGAATGGCTCCAAAGGAGCCGCGGAAGATCTTGACGGTCACCAGGCCAGCCCTGCCACAGGGTGCTGCGACTGCCCGTGCACGAGTTCGGGATACTAGGGTACCCCTACTCTAGTACACCGACATATGGGAGAGGATGAAAAACTCCTAGAGTTTCCTTTTGAAAGAAAATAAACTCCAAAGATTTTTCTTGAAATTTCGAGAAGAGGGCAATCAGAAGAAAATTTAAAACCAAACACTAGAGTTGAAGGAGATGCAAAAATAAAATATTTGCTAAATGGAAAAAGCTTTGAGAGGGATTTTTGGAAGGGTTTTGGAGACCTCCTTCAAATCCAACAAAATTTTGAAGAAAACCAAAGGAAAAATTTTGGAGTGTCACAGCACCTACCCCCTTAGGAAAAATCTCGTCCCCGAGATTCCAGTTGATCCTCAAATAATTGTGGGTGCTCTGTTCGAAGGAAATCCTCTCTTTCCCAAGTGGCTTCACTTTCGGTGTGGTTGCTCCACTGAACTTTGAAGAACTTGGTGGTTCTCTGTCGGGTTCTCCTTTCAGACTTTTCCAAGATTCTTATCGGATGCTCCCGATACGTAAGGTCTGGTTGCACGTCTATGTTTTTGTGGGGTACTTGTTTCTCTGGGTTGCTTACGCACTTCCTCAACTGGGAGACGTGAAATACGTCGTGGATGTCGGATAATTCTTCGGGTAAGTCTAGCTGGTAGGCCACCGTGCCTCTTCGTGCTATTATGCAGAATGGTCCGATGAATCTTGGTGCTAGCTTCCCTTTAATCTTGAATCGGTGCAGGCCTCTCATGGGTGATACTCATAGGTACACAAATTCACCGGGTTCAAAATGGACTCCACGATGCTTCTGATCGTAATAACTCTTTTGTCGACTTTGGGCTGTCTTGAGTCGGTCCTTAATTACCTTGACTTTATCTTCAGCCTCTTTGAGCAGGTCTGGGCCGAAGATATGACTGTCTCCGGTTTCTGACCAATTTAGCGGGGTACGAGATCTTCGTCCGTACAGAGCTTCAAATGGTGCCATTTGCAGGCTGGACTGATAGCTGTTGTTATATGCGAATTCTGCGTATGGTAAGCTCTCCTCCCAACTGGTCCCATAGGTGAGGACACATGCTCTCAGCATATCTTCTAGAATCTGGTTTACTCGCTCAGTCTGCCCATCTGTCTGGGGATGGTATGCGGTACTGAATGCCAGCTGAGTTCCCAGAGCTTGTTGTAAGTGATCCCAAAACCGGGAGACGAATTGAGTGCCTCTGTCCGAGATTATTTTCTTTGGGACTCCATGTAGGCAAACGATACGGGAGAGGTAGAGCCTAGCAAACTTCTGAGCGGTGTGTGTTGTCTTCACGGGGATGAAGTGAGCTACTTTAGTCAGTCTATCTGTGATTATCCATATGGCATCATGTCCGTGTCTCGACCGAGGTAGTCCAACAATAAAATCCATTCCAATCTCGTCCCATTTCCATTCAGGTATCTTATTCGGGTGCAATAGCCCGGCCGGTTTCTGGTGCTCGGCCTTGATGCGTTGACAAGAGTCACAACATGCAATAAACGTGGCTATGTCTCTTTTTATACCATGCCACCAAAATGTTCCCTGAGGATCTTTGTACATTTTTGTTCCTCCAGGATGGATTGAATATGGAGCGGTGTGGCCTTCAGCCAGGATTTGCTGTTTAAGGTCATGGATATTTGGTACGCAAAGCCTATTCCCATACCACAATATTCCTTGCTCATCAATAATGAATTCCGAGGCCTTGCCCAACTTTATCTTCCGTTTTATGCCTTCAATGCTGGGGTGTCCTCGTTGAGCCTCTTTAACCTTCTCTATCAGGGTAGGCTGTACTTCTAAGTTTGACACACTACCTTCGGTGACCACCATCAGGTTGAGCTTTGCGAATTCCTGCTGGAATTCAGGTCTTAAGTCTGACATGCCGTCGTTGTCCGGACTGGGGTTCCGACTCAGGGCATCTGCTACAACATTTGCCTTGCCCGGGTGGTAGTGGATCCCATCATCATAATCCTTTACTAATTCCAACCAGCGTCGCTGCCGTAAATTTAGTTCTGGTTGTGTGAAAATATACTTGAGGCTTTTGTGGTCCGTGTATATTTCACAACGATTACCAAGTAAAAAGTGTCTCCATTCCTTGAGTGCATGAATAACTGCTGCAAATTCCAGGTCATGGGTAGGGTAATTTTCCTCATGCTGCGCGGTTGTCGGAAACATATGCATAACCTTGCCTTCTTGCATTAATACGCACCGAGGCCCTTTCGAGATGCGCCACAAAATACCTCAAAATTTTTGTGTATAGCTAGCACAATTAGTCTTTGGTGTTGTCGTCGTTTCCTCTTTAGTTCTTGGAAACTTTTCTCGCAGAGCTTCCGTCCATTCAAACTTCCTGTCTTTCTTGAGTAGTTGCGTCATTGGCTTTGCTATGGTGGAGAATCCTTCAAGAAATCTCCGGTAGTATCCTGCCATTCCCAAGAAACTTCGTACAACCGTTACGCTGGCTGGTGGCTTCCAGCCAAGTACGGCCTTGACCTTTTTCGGGTCTACAGCGATACCTTCTTGAGTCAGTACGTGGCCCAGAAAACCTACTTGCTTTAGCCAAAATTCACACTTGCTGAATTTAGCGTACAACTCATGTTTCCTGAGTTCTCCTAGTACAATCCGGAGATGTTCAGCGTGCTCTTCTGGTGTTTTGGAGTATACCAGAATATCATCGATAAATACCACAACAAACTTATCCATAAACTTCATGAATACTTTGTTCATGCGGTGGACAAAGTATGCGGGGGCTTTTGTTAGTCCGAATGGCATTACGGTGAACTCATACAATCCGTATCTGGAGGTGAAAGCGGTCTTGGGGATATCTTCGGTTCGCACTTTCAGATGATGGTATCCCGATCTCAAGTCAATCTTTGAGAACACCTTGGCCTTGGCGAGTTGATCGAATAAATCATTTATTCTTGGCATCGGATATTTGTTCTTGATTGTGACCATGTTTAGCGCTCGATAGTCTATGCACAATCTCAGTGTTCCATCCTTCTTTTTGGCAAACAAAATTGGTGAACCCCAAGGTGAGGAACTGGCTCGTATGTACCCTTTTTCCAATAATTCCTTTATTTTCTTCTTCAGTTCTACCAATCCGGATGGTGCCATTCTGTACGGTTTCTTGTATATGGGAGCGGTTCCGGGTGCTAGCTCAATGCTGAATTCTATTTCTCGATCTGGTGGCATGCCTGGTAGTTCTTCGGGAAACACCTCTGGAAATTCACACACTACTGGAACCTTGCTCAATTCAGAAATATCTACCTTATTCAATCTCGGTTGCCGGGATATTTTTCTTTCCTTGGCTGAAACCTTTATGGTCTTCCCGTGGTGATGGGTGAGAATTACGGTCCTGTTGAAGCAGTCAATAAAACCTTTGTTGGTGGTTAACCAATCCATCCCTAAGATGACATCCAGTCCTTTATTCTCCAATACGATAAGATTTGCGTGGAACTTCAACCCTTCAAACTCGATAACCACATCCTGGCAATAATTCTGGGTAACTTGCTTAATTCCAGGGTACTTGACGATCATAGATTTTCCCAAGGGAAGCATCGAAAAACTATTTTGCAAAGCAAAACTTTTCGAAACGAACGAGTGAGAAGCTCCAGAATCAAACAAAACCATGGCAGGTATTGTCTTGACAGGAAACGTAACGAGTACGATATCTGGGGCATTTTGTGCTTCCTCTTTGGTCACGTGGTTCAGATGACCCTTCCTATGGTTGTTATTTGGGTTGAAATTGTTGCGCTTTGGCGCCGAATTATTGCTTCCGTTGTTCGGCTTTGGGGTCGAGTTCCTTGGCTTGGGGCACAGCTTGGCATAGTGCCCTTCTTCTCCACAAGCGTAATAGGTAACGCCTGGGCGATATGTGAACTCCTTGTCCCTTGCGTGGAAATTTTTGATTGGGCGTGAGACGCTTGTCATGGGTTTGGGTGTCCAGTTTTTTCTGAACATCTGTCTTGTTGCGGTGGTTGCGGGTGTGTTTGGACTGGTCCCTCTTCCGCTTGCGAAAATCTTCTAAGCTGCGTCTCTCATTTTCCAAGGTAATGGCCTTATCCACCAGCGTCTTAAAATCTGGAAAATGTGTGTACGACCAATTGACATTTAAGCGCGGGTGTCAAACCGTCTAGGAATTTCTCCATCTTTTTGTTTTCTGACATACGCTCCTCGTTGGCGTAGCGAGACAGCAGGGTAAACTGACTGTTGTATTCTGACACTATCATTGTCCTTTGCTTGAGTTCATCAAATTCTCTCTTTTTGATCTTCATCAGACTCTTAGGAATACGTGCCCCACGAAAACCTTCTTTAAATTCCTCCCATGATATATTATTTTCGTTGGGGTGCATGTTTAGGAAATTTTCCCACCACGATGCGGCTGCTCCAGTGAGATAGTGCGGGGCATAAAGCACTTTCTCAAGGTCTGAACACTGGGCGATAATTAATTTTCTCTCCATGTCTCGAAGCCAGTCCTCGGCTTCCAGAGGTTTGTCAGTGTGAGAAAATGTTTGGGGACGTGTCTTCTGTAGCTCAGATAATTGTGACTGCTGCTGATACTGTCCAGGGTGATTTCCCATGTTGATGACTTGGTTCAGTATTTCCTGATGTTGCTGCTGACTCTGCTCATATAGACGGCACATTTGGGAAAGTGCCGTTTCACTGCCCTGTTGACTTGTCTGTCCCTGTGTGAAATTGTTGGCTGGGGGTGTGCCATAATTTTCCTCTGTCGGAGTTGGCATGGAGCGCGTCCAAGGACGAGACATAATTCACTCTGGGGATATATTTTGAAACACTCATAAGAAAAGAAATTGAGCCGCAAAAATCAATAAATTCAAGAAGATGCAAAAAGTTGCAAATGCTCCAAGATTTTTTTTTCAAGAGAAAAATACGTTTGCGCACGGAGAAGGACTGTTCATTACATATCTTACACGCAAGCAGTAATTATACAATACATCACTCAGGATATGCGTACATAAATCCTGACATGTTATTTAGTCTAGTGCACTTCTCCAGATCCTACATGATGCGCAAACAAACTACTTCTCACAGCCTATTTACATATAAACATATCGTCAAGTCGGTACATCGCATGGCGGCTAAGCGTACTTAGTCGGAGATGGTAAGGATTTCCCTTGGCCTGCCAAGGGTGAGGCGTAGAGAGGCTGGGGACTCAACCTCCTCTTCGGAGATAGGCTCCAGACGAGAGGTGCTGCGCGGAGTTGGTGGAGCAGGTGCCCTGTGTGGAACAACTCGAATCTAAGCGGGCACGAGGGGTGGTGCAGAACGAACCGGAGTAGGCGCAATGACGTGGTTGAACTCCTCCGTGGTAGGCAGGCGACGAGTAGCGGTGCGAGCAGTAGGAGCGAACGGTGCTGATGACGAGACGAAAGTCAGTGGCGGTGCAGCACGCAGGAGCTCCCTCCTGCTGGCGGCACAGCCATGGACTGAGTCCATGCGGGCAGCTACAAAGTCGTCCACCAGGTTGTCGAAGCTTCGTCCCGTTCTCGATGAGCATCTCAAAAGCTTCGTCCCGTTCTCCTCTGGGGCAAGAGAACGCGTAGTGGCAGGTGTATGGCACGTGACATGGCAGGTAGCGGTAGCGACGAGTCTTCATCGAAGGAAGGATATCCCTGAGACGAGCTATCGCCTCACGGGCTGCCATCTGTAGTGGATGCTTCTCTGTGGGCATGGCTCTCCCCACGAACCGGTAACGCTCAACTCGTCCTCTCTTGAATTCCACCGCGGCTTGGTGCATGGTGAGACGGTCATTGACCTTGTGCTGAGAGAGAGAGAAGACTGAGCGCACATCTGGCCCCATCGCGACTTGGACGATGAAGGAGAGAAGCTTGACGAACCCATCGGGCATGTTGGCGAACATCTGCGACTCGAAGTCGCTGCCAGCCATCTACAAAAGTAGGCAAAAATCCTGAGTAGTCAAATCATAAATGTATGCTGACCGTCAGAAATTGTCTACATTTGTGAAAAAAATAAAATAGCTCTATTATGCTAATAACCGATTAGCGATCGCACCTAGTGGCTTCCTCCAGTCAGCCTGGCTCTGGTACCAAGCTTGTCACGACCGGTTTTTCAATAAAAATATTTATTGAACAACCGACCTATGAAGTCCAATACAAGGAAAATCCTTCATACCGGTAGACAAAACTTTGATACAATAAGCCAGTAGCATTACAATATTACAGGGGTCGGACTGAAGATGCCCAACTAATTATTACAAATGCGCCCAAAATTATACATAGTGGCGGATATGACTCAAAGGTGAGGGGTGGAAATACTACTGACTCGAGATATGAGTGGTTGGTGGAATAACACAGCGGGGTGGTTAATAAGTCTACTGCACTGGTGGCTCATCGACCGTCGAGGTGAGGCTCGATGAATTTATTTGGGTAGCGGAAGCGGATATATCACAATGACTAATCCAGGGGTCGCACGAGACTGACGAGGAGAGCTTTCATTCGGCTGGCCGAGAAAATGGCCCATCAGTAATGAGAAATGGGTTGTACATTTTTAAAACACATCAAACCGGCAATTAGTTTCAAATATCTTTTTTATTCATTTCGAGATTTTAAATTACATTAATTTTTATGCGTGGAGAATTTGTTGGATTTTATATTGATAACATTTAATTTTAAAATGAGTTTGAATGTGAGTTGAAATTTTGGGATTTAAAACAGTTCGGACCGCACCGAAATATGCAAAATTTCGTATAATTTTTTAACCGTGGCCACAGTATGGGCTGTAATGCTAACAAAAAGAATATGGGCTCCAAGAAAAACCTTAAGAATTAGCAAATGGGCTGTAAACTATTCGAAATAATGGCAGATGGGTTGTATGCTGTTTTCCACAGATTTGAGGCTTTCCTAAAAAAAGGTTGACGCACAAGTAGTGACTGTTGGATGTCCATCCAACGGCCGTCGTGCTTCTTCAATCTCTGCTCTTCCTGTTCCAGCCGCTCAAACAAGAACCGGCGGGACTGCCTGCTCCCTCCTCCCCGCGACCAGCTCTGCTGCCGCGCAGGCCTCACCGCCCCACCGTACTCCCATCGCTGGCCTAGCCATCCCTCTACTCACTCACACCTGCTGTTATTCTCCGGCGACGGCAGATTTAACCGGTAAACCTCAGACAACAGATTCTCCGCGTGGGAAACAACTGCCGAAGTCTTCCTGCCTCGTGTCGCTCCTTCCTTGGCCTCGACGCCGCCCACCGCCTGTGCTCTCGGCGCGGCCTGGTCAACGTGGTCAATGAACGACATGCATCTGAAGTGGACTGTACGTGGAGAGGCCGACAGCTGGGTCAACGGCTGCACGCAAGGAAATGCCTCCTGATTACGCGCAAAATAATGATTCCTCTAGCTGACATCAGGGAACCACCGAAAGGGCCTCTGTATTTCGTGAAAAAAACGTTACCACCGCTGACAGCTCGGACCCATCAGCTATATCTTCGCACGCAAGGAAGTGCCTTCTTATTACGCACAAAAAAAATGAATACTCCCCCTGTTAGCTGGGACCCAGTAGAGTGGCAGGCTGACTTGTGGGCCTACTAAGTTGACGGGGACGAAGGGCTTTGTCAACTTAGTCAATACGCACGTTTCTAGCTCCAGTGACCGTATGATGTCCATCCAACGGCCGTACTGCTTCTTCAACCTCTGGTCTTCTTGCTCCAGCCGCCCAAACCAGCGCCGGTCGTGCCTCGTGCTCCTGCCTCCCGTGGCCGGCTGTGATGCGCCGGAGGCCTCATCGCCCCCTACTACTCCCACCGCTGGCCAGGCCATCCCTCTACTCACCCACACCCCCAGTTATTCTGCGGCGACAGCAGCCTCACACCACAGCGAACCAGTGAACCCTCATACTCCTCACGCGTGGGCATCCATCGCCGCGTTTTCCCGGCTCCGCGTCGTCCCCTTCCTAGGCCTCGCCGCCGCCCATCGCCTCGGTGCTCTCGTCGCGGCGTGGTCAATGTGGTCAAGGAACGGCTTCCATCAGACGTGGACTGTACGTGGAGAGGCTGACAGCTGGGTCCACGGCCGCAGTAAGGAAGTGCCTCCTTATTACGCGCAAAATAATTATTCCTCCACCTGACAGCGGGGACCCACCGGACGGGCCACCATATTTCACGAAAAAACGTTTCCCCCTGACTACTGGGAACCACCAGCTACACCTTTGCACGCAAGGAAGTGCGTCCGGGCAAAAAGAATAAACAAAACGATTCGCCCCCCTGACTGCTGGGATCCACCAGCTACATCTTCGCACGCAAGGAAGTGCGTCCGGGCAAAAAAAAAAACGATTCGCCCCCCTGACTGCTGGGACCCACCAGCTACATCTTCGCAGGCAAGGAAGTGCCGCCAGTCGGGACCCACCTGGTCGAAGCGTACGTAGCATTGTCATTCTAGTCGCGAACGTGTACGTATATATATACTGGTTGATGTAGTGGCGCGCACGTGTCGTAGTAGAGGCGCGCACGTAGCATGTACACGTACGTACAGCGGCGAGGGTGCAAGAAAGAAAATACGGCCACGTACATACATACGGGCATACGTACATGGCTGAGTCAGAACAGAGAAACCGTGTCGTTGTCGTGTTCATGGGGAGGCAACGGAATGCGTCGTGTTCATGGGGAGGCAACGGAATGCGTCATGTTCATCGGGAGGCAACAGAACGCGTGGGAGCAACCGGCTGGGTCAGAACAAAATGCGTGGTCGTGTTCATCGGGAGGGCTTGGACGGAACAGGCGATGGAAACCAGGCCTGGTGTACCGCACAACGGAGGAAACGGCCTTGTGTTCGACCGGCCACGTTCGAAACGGGATCCTGTTCATCGGGAGGGGTCTGGCGTACCGCAAAAGGAGGAAACGGACCTCCTACAGTCGAAACGGGGGTCCTGTTGATCGGCAGGGGTGTGGCGTACCGCAAAATGGAGGAAACAGACCTCCTACGGTTGAAATGGGGGTCCTGTTGACCGGGAGGGGTGTGGCGTACCGCAAAACGGACGAAACGGACTTGTGTTGGAGCGCTACGGTCAAAACGGGGGTCCTGTTCATCGGGAGGGGTGTGGCATACCGCAAAACGGGACTCCACGGGATACTGTTCATCTGCACTGTCGACCTCCTCCAGCGTCCACGGGCTACTGTCGACCTCCTCCAGCCTCCACGGGCTCCTGTTCATCCAGCCTCCACCGCGCGCTACTCCACCGGCTACAGTTCAACCACCCCTCCACGGGCACCCCTCCACCGTCTACTATTCATCCAGCCCTCCACACCACGGGGTCCTGTTCAACACCTCCACAGCCACCCCCTACCATCTACTGTTCATCCAGCCCTCCACACCACGGGTTCCTGTTCATCCAGAGGCAACACCACTGCTCACTGTTCATCCGACCCCCCCGGCAACGCTCACTGTTCATCCAATCGATCTGCTTCAGTTAGCAGCAGAGAGCGGCGAATCGCCGATCGGCTTCGATTAATCGCCATCGATCGATCGCCGGGTTCAGAACGCGAACTGCGGTGCAATCACTCGGGTTCGATTAGAGCCCAACGCCTCGCTTCGGGTTGATTAGAGCGAACGCCGCACACACGCGTGCGTACCACGAGAAACACGCATCACTCGCCCCGACCTCCCACCGTAACCGCAACTCCCCAAATTTTCCTCCCCTCGCTTCTACCACGGTTTTTTCCGTCATGGACGACCCAAAGAATGTCATGCAGCTGCGTCTCCGCCCGCCTGTGACGAAAAGCCCATTTTCTGTCATGATCTTTTGTCATAGAAGTAGGAGCCCACCACATCTATGATGATACCGGGTTTTATCACAATTATCATCATAGAAGTGTCATATGTATCACAGAAAAAATTTCGTTCGGCCCAAAATGTCACGGATGTGTCTTTTTTTGTAGTGTATGGTGGCTGTTTTGAGGAAGATATAAGGAGGATTATGTGTGAAAGAGTGTATCATATCACGGGGTTTGGATGCACTGGCGAAGTTTGCGCCAACTCTCAATGTGAGAAAGGGCAATGCATGGTACCGAAGAGGCTAGCAATGATGGAAGGGTGAGAGTGCGTATAGTCCATGGACTCAACATTAGTCATAAAGAACTCACATACTTATTGCAAAAATCTACATCAAAAACCAAGAATTACGCGCATGCTCCTAGGGGGATAGATTGGTAGGAAAATACCATTGCTCGTCCCCGACCGCCACTCATAAGGAGGACAATCAAAGAACACCTCATGTTTCAAATTTGTTATATAACGTTTACCATATGTGCATGCTACGGGACTTGCAAACTTCAACACAAGAATTTCTCAAATTCACAACTACTCAACTAGTACGACTTTGATATTATTACCTCCATATCTCAGAACAATCATCAAGCATCAAACTTCTCTTAGTATTCAACACACTCATAAGAAAGTTTTTACTAATCTTGAATACCTAGCATATTAGGGTTATTTAAGCAAATTACCATGCTATTTAAGACTCTCAAAATAATCTAAGTGAAGCATGAGAGATCAATAGTTTCTATAAAACAAATCTACTACCGTGCTCTAAAACTTATAAGTGAAGTACTAGAGCAAAACTACATAAATCAAAAGATATAAGTGAAGCACATAGAGCATTCTAATAATTTTCAAATCATGTATGGCTCTCTCAAAAGATGTGTACAACAAGGATGATTGTGGTGAACTAAAAACCAAAGACTCAAATCGTACTAGACGCTCCAAGCAAAACACATATCATGTGGTGAATAAAAATATAGCTCCAAGTAAAGTTACCGATGGAAGTAGACGAAAGAGGGGATGCCTTCCGGGGCATCCCCAAGCTTTGGATTTTTGGTGTACTTATATTATCTTGGGGGTGCCATGGGCATACCCAAGCTTAGGCTCTTTCCACTCCTTGTTCCATAATCCATAAAAAAAATTCACCCAAAACTTGAACACTTCACAACACAAAACTCAACAGAAATCTCGTGAGCTTCGTTAGCGAAAGAAAACAAAAGACCACTTAAAGGTACTGTAATGAACTCATTATTTATTTATATTGGTGTTAAACCTACTGTATTCCAATTTCTCTATGGTTTATAAACTATTTTACTAGCCATAGATTCATCAAAATAAGCAAACAACACACGAAAAACAGAATCTGTCAAAAACAGAACAGTCTGTAGTAATATGTAACTAACGCAAACTTCTGGAACTCCAAAAACTCAGCCAAGATAGGAAGACCTAGGTAATTTGTTTATTGATCATAGCAATTGGAATCAGTATTTTATCACATTCTGGTGATTTTTAACAGTTGTTTTCGTGAACAGAAAGTTTCTGGAAATTTCTGCAAGATCAAATAACTATCATCCAAGAAGATCCTATAGGTTTAACTTGGCACAAACACTAATTAAAACATAAAAACACATCTAACCAGAGGCTAGAAAAAATATTTATTGCTAAACAACAAGGATAAATATTGGGTTGTCTCCCAACAAGCGCTTTTCTTTAAAGCCTATTTAGCTAGGCATTGAAATTTCAATGAAGCTCAAAAGAAAGACAAGAATTGAAGCACAAAGAGAGCATCATAAAACACGTGACAAACACATCTAAGTCTAGCATACTTCCTATGCATAGGCATCTTATAGGCAAACAAATTATCAAGGCAAGCAAAAACTAGCATATGAAAGGAAGCGGAAAGAAACAATATCAATCACAACATAAAGAGAGGTAATTTAGTAACATGAAAGTTTCTACAACCATATTTTCCTCTCTCATAATAATTACATGTAGGATCATAATAAAATTCATCAATATAGCTATCACAAAACATATTCTCAACACGATCCACATGCATGCAAAGTTGACACTCTTCCAAGATAGTGGGATTAACATTAACTAAAGTCATGACCTCTCCAAACTCACTTTTATCAAAAATTTCATAAGATTGAACGTTCTCCAAATATGTGGGATCTAAAGTTGACACTCTCCCAAACCCACTTCCAATATTATTGCAAACACTATTATCAATCTCATATTTATCATGGGGCTTAAATAAATTTTCAAGATCAAAAGAAGAATCACCCCAATCATGATCATTGCAACAAGTAGTAGACATAGCAAAACTAGCATCCCCAAGCTTAGGGTTTTGCATATTATTAGCATAATTGACATCAAGAGAATTTATAGTAAAATCATTGCAATCATGCTTTTCATCGAAGGAACTACCAAGTATGGGTGCAATAGCAACGATCTAATGTTTAACATAAGGAACTATAGTAAATTCATCTTCATAAATATTGGCATCATGGCCACAAGAATAGCAAGCATCATGTTCATCAAGGGATATTGAAATCAAATCATCGGAATCATCATTATCTATAGTTTCATGCATATCATTATTTCCTTCCAAAGCAACGGTCATTCTCTCAATAAATTCTTTGACATGGACATTATGAGCATAGTTTTCATAGCAATATTTAAGTATGACAAAATTTTCAGATTCGTAGAGAGTAATATCATACTTTTCAATCAAATAAGCAACTTCATAAGCACCCTTAAAAGCAACAAATTCTTCAATTTGATCGATATCATAGTAACTATAAACACCCTTTGCATAAGAAGATAAGATTTCATTTTCATTAAAATCACATAGGTAAGGAAGGTGTTTCTTAGGGTTCTTAGAGCAACAAGTAAAATCATAAATTTCACAAAGATTCCAAGCATAACACCGCAATTTGTTTATTTGATTCCATAAGAGTCTCCCTTTTTCAGACAAACAGTGACGCACAAAATGAGCATGCTCATCTAAATATTTCCCATCAACTAGGCTAGTTGGGGTTTCAGCACGAGCGCATAAGGATCGAAGATGATCCAAGTAGAACACTTTAAGTGGATCCATGTCAACAGATTTTTAGCAAGCAAAGATGCAAGAAAATAGAAGGCACATGGAAGAAGGAGAAGAAAGGACGAATAAAATGGCAAGGGTGAAGTGGGGAAGAGGAAAGCAAGAGGCAAATGGCAAATAATGTAATGTGGGAGATAAGGGTTTGTGATGGGTACTTGGTATGTTGACTTTTGCGTAGACCTCCCCTGCAACGGCGCCAGAAATCCTTCTTGCTACCTCTTGAGCACTGCGTTGGTTTTCCCTTGAAGAGGAAAGGGTGATGCAGCAAAGTAGCGTAAGTATTTCCCTCAGTTTTGAGAACCAAGGTATCAATCCAGTATGAGGCTACACGCGAGTCCTACATACCTACACAAAACAAATAAATCCTTGCAACCAACGCGATAAGGGTTGTCAATCCCTTCACGGTCACTTACGAGAGTGAGATCTGATAGATATGATAGGATAATATTTTTGGTATTTTTATGATAAAGATGCAAAGTAAAATAAAAGCAAAGGAAATAACAAAGTTCTGGAAGATTAATATGATAAAGATAGACCTGGGGGCCATAGGTTTCACTAGTGGCTTCTCTCAAGAGAACAAGTATTTTACGGTGGGTGAACGAATTACTGTTGAGAAATTGACAGGATTGAGCATAGTTATGAGAATATCTAGGTATGATCATGTATATAGGCATCACGTCCGAGACAAATAGATCGACTCATGCCTGCATCTACTACTATTACTCTACTCATCGACCGCTAACCAGCATGCATCTAGAGTATTAAGTTCATGAAAACAGAGTAACGCCTTAAGAAAAATGACATGATGTAGAGGGATAAATTCATGCAATATGATAAAAACCCCATCTTGTTATCCTCGATGGCAACAATACAATACGTGCCTTGCTGCCCCTACTATCACTGGGAAAGGACACCGCAAGATTGAACCCAAAGCTAAGCACTTCTCCCATTGCAATAAAGATCAATCTAGTAGGCCAACCAAACTGATAATTCGAAGAGACTTGCAAAGATAACCAATCATACATAAAATAATTCAGAGAAGATTCAAATATTGTTCATAGATAAACTTGATCATAAACCCACAATTCATCGTTCTCAACAAAGACACCGCAAAAAGAAGATTGCATCGAATAGATCTCCACGAGAGAGGGGGAGAACATTGTATTGAGATCCAAAAACAGAGAAGAAGCCATCTAGCTACTAACTATGGACACGAATGTCTGAGGTAAACTACTCAAACTTCATCGGAGAGGCTATGGCGTTGATGTACAAGCCCTCCGTGATGGATGCCCCCTCCGGCGGAGCTCCGGAACAGGCCCCAAGATGGGATCTCGTGGGTACAGAAGGTTGCGGCCGTAGAATTAGGTTTTTGGCTCCGTATCTGATCGTTTGGGGGTACGTAGGTATATATAGGAGGAAGAAGTACGTCGGTGGAGCAACGTGGGGACCACGAGGGTGGAGGGCGCGCCCTGGGGGGTGGGCCTGCCCCCCTACCTCGTGGCCTCCTGGAAGCTTCTCTTACGTAGGGTCCAAGTCTCCTGGATCATGTTCGTTCCAAAAATCACGCTCCCGAAGGTTTCATTCCGTTTGGACTCTGTTTGATATTCTTCTTCTGCGAAACTCTGAAATAGGCAAAAAATAGCAATTCTGGGCTGGGCCTCCGGTTAATAGGTTAGTCCCAAAAATAGTATAAAAGTGGATAATAAAGCCCAATATTGTCCAAAACAATAGATAATATAGCATGGAGCAATCAAAAATTATAGATACGTTGGAGACGTATCAGTAATACCCTACTTCCTGCTTGATTGATCTTGATGATATGAGTATTACAAGAGTTGATCTACCACAAGATCGTAATGGCTAAACCCTAGAAGTCTAGCCTGTATGATTATGGTTGTCATAATGATCTAGCATATATCTATTGACTAGCCCGACCTCGGCTTACATAATGTACCAGAGGCCTAGGATAACAAGAGTCCTAGTTGAATACGTTGGTGCAGAGGAGTCCTTGTCTTTATCATCAAGTCTTGTGGAATACTCCTTGTATGCGGCATGGGCTGCCCAAAGTGGCCCATGAGTAAACCGCCATGGTGGTCCTCGGCCCGATCACCTGGTCGGGAGACGAAGTGGTGAGTACCCCCTAGTCCAGGACACCATCAGTAGCCCCCTGAACCGGTCTTCAAGTTGGGGACGCTACTCAATTCTTCCGAACTATTCTTCATCTTCGGTCGTTGGTCTAGAAAATTGGTTCAAAAAATCTTCTTATCTTCGATCTTGAGGATCACCGAAGTAAATCCGAAGAGTTTACACGTCGAGTATCCGAGGAGCCACTTTAAGTTATCGGCCTTTATCAATGCCTTGTTATTTTTATGCCCACCTCGGGTTTGAAGTTGTTCCCGGCCGGCGGTGTCCTCTTGCATCCGAGCTCCAACGCCGGACTGCATTCGAGGTATCTTTTGCAGCTGAGCACCAATGACGGACTGTATCCGAGCTCCAACGCCGGAGTGTATCCGAGCTCCAACGCCGTACTATATCCAAGGTGTCACAGATCACCTCGGCTTGAAGAAGTTTAAAGGAGGTTAACCGAGCTTAATGCCGGAAATGCCCTCTATAGAGCCAGCCAATTGCATCCGAGCTTTATGCCGGACTGCTTCCGAGGTGATGCACCCCTCGGGCTTGGGCTGATTGTTTACGGATTTTATTTCTGATGCATGTAAATTTATTTGCTATCAATATGTATAACCAGTAGCCCTCAAGGTGTGTGTCGGCCTAAAACCCGAGATGCACCTGAAGGAAAACATGAAACCGCTAATCCGAGTAGCCCCTGAGACTCAGCTCGATGCGGGAAATCGCCATGAGGATCAACTCTAGCCTCGGCAGCATACATAAGAATAGAAACACAGTGTAATATATTAGAGATAATAGTGATTGGTGAATGGGACCTTGAGAGAGGGTCCTGAGAAGTTGCCATAATATATTAGCTTGATGCCAGATAGGTCCAGATGGTACCTGTTGTTGTCCGAAGACGCGTTTGCCCATAGTTCGGTCAAGCCAAACACTGAGCACTTTGAAGTTTCTGCATTGAATAGCTAATGCAGTAGCCCCCGGGACACTGGTTGGGTGGCAATACCAGATCAGGGGTTCGATGTGCCCCTTTCGTATTAGTAAATGATAAGCCTGAAGCCCAGTAGCCCCCGAGCCTTAGTGCGGGCACGGGTGGCCGAATTAAGGATCGATATCCATAGTAAAATCACAAATTATGTGTAATGATTCTATGTATCCAAGTACTCATCATTAATGCTCGAATACGCATTGTTCAAAACTTTGTTGACCGACCATCGGCTTCAACCCCTTATAAAGCCGTTATAAGGGCAAAGATTTATGGAAAACAAGGCAATCCGGCCATACAGTTTTATAAACAAAGGTACACTGAGAGATATGTTATATTACATTTTAACATAAGAAACATCTTCCAAAGAAAATATTCCCACTATCGGTTCCTTTCTTTAGGTCGTCATGCTTATCATGATCATGAAACCTCACCTCCGATCAATGTGGGAGGAAAATATTGAGGATTTAGTTCGGGGAAAGTTCCCGAACTCTATGGTATTAATGAACCAAAATTTTCACTTCCGTCGTTGCCAACCAATGTGATCCTTTAAGATTGCTAGCTTTCCGCTTCACCCAGTCTGAAGTACTAACTCGGATGACCTGGTAGTAACAATCACAGAGGTGCTCCCTTTACCGCCTAGCCGAACAATCGAGAACGTAGGGGTAAGCACAGGAGCCAGGCAACCTAGCTTGGCCAAAATCTTAAGTCAAATTGATGCATATTTATGGCTTTATAATGATGATTGCGGAAGGCGGTCCTCGTATATTAAAAACAAACGCCGATGATATGTTTATTTTGACTCTGTTGCGACCCTTTATCAGTTGAAAGTGGCCCATCGTCGGCTTCCGCCCCCTTGTAGATGCTACGCAGGGTGTTTTCGCAATAACAAAACAACCCTTAGCCGACATCTCGGTGCCCGAAGGCGGTTGTGTTAGCGGAAGCGAGGCAATCAGATATGCGGGCTTTCTAACTTTCACTTAGTCATTGATACGTCTCCGTCGTATCTATAATTTTTTATTGTTCCATGCCAATATTATTCAACTTTCATATACTTTTGGGCAACTTTTTATACTATTTTGGGACTAACATATTGATCCAGTGCCCAGTGCCAGTTCCTGTCTGTTGCATGTTTTTGGTTTTGTAGAATATCCATATCAAACGGAGTCCAAACGGGATAAAAACAGAAGGAGTTTATTTTTGGAATATTTGGAAAATCTGGGAGAAAGATCAACGCGAAACGGTGTCCGAGGTGGGCACGAGGTAGGGGGCGCGCCCCACCCCCTGGGCGCGCCCCTGACCCTCATGGGCCACCCGTAAGGCGGTTGATGCCCTTCTTTGGCCGCAAGAAAGCTAATTTTTGGTAAAAAAATCACGGCGAAGGTTTCACTCCAATAGGAGTTACGGATCTCCATATATATACGAAACGGTGAAAGGACACCAGACGAGAACGCTGAAACAGAGAGAGACAGTGAGATAGATCCAATCTTGGAGGCGCTCTCGCCCCTCCCACTCCATGGAGGCCAAGGACCATAGGGGAAACCCTTCTCCCATCTAGGGAGGAGTCAAGGAAGAAGAAGACGAAGGGGCCCCCTCTCCCCTTCTCTTCCGGTGGCGCCGGAATGCCGCCGTGGCCATCATCATCACCACAATCTTCACCAACAACTTCACCGCCATCATCACCAACTCTTCCCCCCTCTATGCAGCGGTGTAACCTCTCTCTTACCCGCTGTAATCTCTAATTAAACATGGTGCTCAACGCTATATATTATTTCCCAATGATGTATGGCTATCCTATGATATTTGAGTAGATCCGTTTTGTCCTATGGGTTAATTGATGACCGTGATTGGTTTGAGTTGCATGTTTTATTATTGGTGTTGTCCTATGGTGCTCTCCGTGTCGCGCAAGCGTGAGGGATTCCCGTTGTAGGGTTTGCAATATGTTCATGATTTGCTTATGGTGGGTGGCGTGAGTGACAGAAGCACATACCTGAGTAAGTAGGTTGTTTGCTTATGGGATAAAGAGGACTTGATACTTTAATGCTATGGTTGGGTTTTACCTTAATGATCTTTAGTAGTTGCAGATGCTTGCTAGAGTTCCAATCATAAGTGCATATGATCCAAGTAGAGAAAGTATGTTAGCTTATGCCTCTCCCTCAAATAAAATTGCAATAATTATTACCGGTCTAGTTATCGATTGCCTAGGGACAAATAACTTTCTCGTAACAAAAAGCTCCCTACTAAAACTAATTTAGTTGTGTCTTCATCTAAACAGCCCCTAGCTTTTATTTACTCGCTCTTTACTTTCTAGCAAACCTATCCAAAAAAACCTACAAAGTACTTCTAGTTTCATACTTGTTCTAGGTAAAGCGAACGTCAAGCGTGCGTAGAGTTGTATCGGTGGTTGATAGAACTTGAGGGAATATTTGTTCTACCTTTAGCTCCTCGTTGGGTTCGACACTCTTACTTATCGAAATAGGCTAAAATTGATCCCCTATTGTAGCGATCCGACCCGAAATCGGTCAAGTCTCTGTGTAGCTGTACCATCCCAAGATCATGCTGGCACACACAGTACATTGATGCAAAGATTCAAAGTTCAATCACACTTGAATTTATTACACGATTCTCATATCGAGTCTTTATTACAAGATAATAAATTCGGCCGAAGGCCAACTCATGAGAAATAAACTAAATAAAGCTGCGGAAGCGTAGACGAATAGCGAGTCCATCTGACTCCATAGGGTAATCGCCAAGCGTGGATCGTAGCCTCACTCCTGATCGGAAAACTCCTCTGCAACATAAGACGTTGCAGCCGTGTAGGTCAGCATTTTGAATATGCGGGCAAGTCATGAAGAGAGAACAACAATAAAAATTACTAACACTATATGCAATTTGGCTGTGGGGCTCTAAGTTTCATTGTTTTGCGAAAAAGCCAGTTTTTCCCTACAACAAGGACTTGTTTGCAAATATTACAAAATGTTGGTAGTTATTGAGATGGTTCCGCAAACCAATATCTTATTCCCAATTATTAAATAACCCCTCAATTAATTTATTAAGTTTGGTGTTGAGATATCCGAAATACTCCAATTTCTAGAGGCTCAAATGTCCGTAACCGGGGACACGGCTAATCGATTAGGTCTTCACTCTGCAGAGTCTTGTGCACTTTACCCGCAAGAATCGTTCCCTCCCTTTTAAGTCTTCGCACTGCCTGGTGTTTGAAGACGGGACGTACGAAACAGGGCCTTCCGAAGAGTTCCTCTGGGCCACTGCCGGTGCCCATCCAATCCTACCGTTCTTCTACATCTCGTAGCACCGTCCGGCCAGAGTTACGCCTAGGGTCGACCAAGCCATAGCCCATAATGGCTTGTGGCTGCACAGGTAAGCTTCCGGTCAATGGGGTATACATCCGTCTCTTCGTGGCTGGGTGAAGCTTTCCGCAAGATGTCATGGCGCTTCTCCATGCATCCCGGCCATCCGCTGGCTTCTCCATGGTGCCCGTCAACCGTCCTCCACCCAGTAGTGAATTTTGAAGTCCATCTTGAGCTTGAAGTCATGGGGTTGTCATCATATTGACTCTCGCATCTCCCTTATGAAACACTCAACCAACCCCGTCTACTAAAGTATAGCAATCAACTACATCGTCCCGGGCATCGGTAACAAGGGAAAAGGGTTCATCCTACCTCATGATACTACTCAAGAACATAACTTAACAAAATTCTCCTACTACATGCATGGTGGGGAGGTATAATTCTAATGCAATAAAATCATAGGTATTATAAAAACATGATCAAATGACTTGCCTGGCTGTTCGAAAGCTAGCGACTCGTAATAGCAGGCTTCGCACTTCGGGAATTCTACCGAGTCAAACAATAGCATAAATAAGTATAGCACAAAATAACATAACAACAAGTTGAAGTAAAACACCCAAGCACTCAAACCAAAACCAAAGAAAAACTCGGAGAAAGCAAATCAAGGTTTTCACCACATCACGCAACACCTAAGAAATAGTTTTACACAACTAAAACTTTTCTTAACAGAACCTAAGCATGGGTTTTGCTAACTAACAGAAGGGAAAACATCATACAAACTAGGAGCAAAAGGAATCACATCAAAAGCTATTATAGAACTCCTATTATGCCAAAAACAATCCTAGCAAAGAAAATAAAATAAAATTTTTATTCTACTTCAAATAAAAGTTCATCCTATGTAGCTACAGAAACTAATCTAAAAAAACTATAACATAATAAAAATAAAATAATTTACTAAATAGAACAGTAGGAAAACAGTAGCTAGCTAAATAAACAAGAAAAACTTGATTTCGACTAAGACTATTTTTTTATTTAATCTAAAATACCCAAACAAGTTCCTACTGCTGGGCATGGACTAAACTAAGCTGTAGCAAAAAGAATCGCTAAAAAATAATAATCCTAACTCAATTTATGGCAGAAAAACTAATCTGTCTAAAACTAATATAAAACTATTTCTAATAATTTAAACATGGCTAAACATATTTTCTACAGAAACTACAACAAATTTTCGAACTAACAAAAAAAGAATCAACTAAAAACAATAAACCAGCTAAAAGAAATAGCAAAAACAAAAACAGAACTATCTGCTAAAAAAACAGAAACTGAAAATACAACTAAAAAGAAAAACTAGCGCTAACGGGCCTATCTAACGCTCAGGCGATATATAACTAAAGCATGCCCGAGGCAAACAGAAAATAAACCGATCGGTTCAGTCTAATCTGAACCGCTAATGTAGGACCTTGAAGTATGTCTATAGGTGGGGGGGTGATTAGACTACTTGACCAATAAAAACTTAACCTTTTCCCAATTTTAGACTTTAGCAGATTTTATCTATTTTTGAACAAGTCAAGCAATCTTAACACAATTTAAGAAAGCATGCAAAGAGTATATTGGGAGCGGAAAATAAAGCATGCAACTTGCAAGAATATAAAGGGAAGGGTTTGGAGGATTCAAACGCAATTGGAGACACGGATGTTTTTGTCGTGGTTCCGATAGGTGGTACTATCGTACATCCACGTTGATGGAGACTTCAACCCATGTAGGGTAACGGTTGCGCGAGTCCACGGAGGGCTCCACACACGAAGAGTCCACAAAAAGCAACCTTGTCTATCCCACCATGGCCGTCGCCCACGAAGGACTTGCCTCACTAGCGGTAGATCTTCACGAAGTAGGCGATCTCCTTGCCCTTACAAACTCCTTGGTTCAACTCCACAATCTTGTCGGAGGCTCCCAAGTGACACCTAGCCAATCTAGGAGTCACCACTCTCCAAGAAGTAACAAATGGTGTGTTGATGATGAACTCCTTGCTCTTGTGCTTCAAATGATAGTCTCCCCAACACTCAACTCTCTCTCATAGGATTTGGATCTGGTGGAAAGAAGATTTGAGTGGAAAGCAACTTGGGAAGTCTAGAGATCAAGATTCATGTGGTTGGAATGGAATATCTTGGCCTCAACACATGAGTAGGTGGTTCTCTCTCAGAACTGGTAAGTTGGAAGTGTAGGTTTGTTCTGATGGCTCTCTACACGAATGAAGAGGACGTGGAGGGGTATATATAGCCTCCACACAAAATCTAACCGTTACACACTATTTACCAAACTCGGTGGGACCGAATCATCAAACTCGGTCAGACCGATTTAGTAAACCTAGTGATCGTTAGGATTTTGTGGACTGACATGCATCTCGGTAGGACCGATTTGGTTAGGGTTAGGCATAACGTAATCTCGGTGAGACCGACACACAAACTCGGTGAGACCGATTTTGGTAATTAGCTAACCAGAGAGTTGGTCAGGTAAACTCGGTGGGACCGATTTGCTCTTTCGGTGAGACCGAAAAGTTACAAAAGGGAAACAGAGAGTTTACATTGTAATCTCGGTGGGACCGATTCGCTCTTCCGGTGAGACCGAAAAGTTACGAAGGGGAAACAGAGAGATTACAATCCCATCTAGGTGAGACCGAGATCCCTATCGGTGAAACCGATTTGCCTAGGGTTTGTGGCAGTGGCTATGACATCTGAACTCGGTGGCGTCGGATAGAAAGAATCGGTAGGGCCGAGTTTGACTTTGGGTTTAGGTCATATGTGGATATGAGAAAGTAGTGGAGGGTTTTGGAGCATATCACTAAGCACATGTAGCAAAAGGCTCATTAAGCAACACCTCATCCCTCCTTGATAGTATTGGCTTTTCCTATATACTCAATGTGATCTTGGATCACTAAAATGTAAAATGTAGAGTCTTGAGCTTTTGAGCTTGAGCCAATCCTTTGTCCTTAATATTTTGAGGGATCCACTTTCATCATCCATGCCATACCATGCATTGAGCTTTCCTGAAATATTCATCTTGGAATAGTATTAGCTCAATGAGCTATATGTTGTTATGAATTACCAAAACCACCTAGGGATAGTTGCACTTTCAATCTCCCCCTTTTTGGTAATTGATGAAAACATATAGATCAAAGCTTCGACAAATGAGAATAAAATTGGAAAACATCGTCGCTTTGAGAAGTATGTGATAAGCAAGAGCTCCCCCTAAATTTGTGCATATCTTAAGATTTGCTTTGGACTGCAAATGCACAAGGAATTAGGCTCATGGGTTACTCTTCCATGTCACATACATCTTGGTGGAGCGCTCAAAATAATAATGATTGAATACATGCACTCATCACCAAGCACAGTGAATGATCATATAAGGATAAATAAGATAATATCATAAAAGGCATAAGTGTAGCTTATGATCAAACACATGATCATCAATGTCTCATAGGTAATGCATAGTATCTCAAGCAATCACACGAAAAAAAGTTCATCCAAGATGACAAGAGATAACAAAAGCAAATCTCTCTCTCTCAAAGCCTATGATCTATACATTTTTCTCCCCCTTTGGCAACAAGTTACCAAAAAGTTCCTAGAAAATGCATAGTACTATGTCATCTCTCAGGCTTGGTCTTCTGGTGGTGGTGTAGATAGGACTCCAAGGATGAACGCATCAGTAGACGTGGTAGGAGCTGATGAAGTTGGAGCTGGAGCTGGTTGAGCTGGAGTTGTCGCTGGAGCTGAAGTAGTGGCTCTGGTGTCTGGAGTTGGTACTGCAGCTGACCTCTGAGCTCTAGGCACTCTGGCAAATGCATCAGTTGTCGTTTTTCCCTTCCTCTCCTGCATATCATCTTGTAACTGCTCCACTGCTGACTGAATCTCAGTCACTTTGACATCAAGATCATAGAATTTTTGTTCCATGATTCTCTCCAGGCTCTCCTGGTTTTGAGTTAGGGTGGCCAACCCCTTCTCAATCCGTAGAGATGATGCTATTAAGTAACCAAGCTGCTCCTACTTGTTCTTCAGAAAGTAGTCAGATGCCTCTGCTTGAGTTGGCATCTTTGCAGCTTTCTCTTGCCTTGCCTTCTCCTTTCTCTTGTGAGCTTGCACTGATGATGGTTCATTCTCGGTCATGACAACTCGATTGTCCTCAAAATCAGGATAGAGAACCATGTGTTCCTTATCCAATAGATACTTTCCTGTTCCCATCTTCGAGTTTATCAACTCCTGAATCTGTGGGGCATAACCACAGCTCCTCTTCTGATCTGCTGCTGTCCTCTTGATTGTATCGACTATGAGGCTCATGACCTTGAATTTCCGAGGCACATCAAAAACATGAAGCAAATTGATTGCATGTCCTCTGATCATGTTATGGTCACCTGATTTGGGCAATAGAGTATGCCTTAAGATCCAGTTGATCGTAGGCAGCCCTGACAGCAGAAAATGGGCTGATCCAAACTTGGAGTTCTCAAGTGCATCATCGGGGATCTCCTTGTACATGTGTGACATTGTGCTATGATCCATTTTCTTCTTACCATAAATGTCCAGGTCATCCTCACTTTCCTTTGGGGCATTGATCAAACTTGCCCACTCCTCTATGGTAGACTGATATCTGGTTCCTTTTGACATCCACACTATCCTGCCATCTGGATAGAAGTGTGCTGTGGAGTAGAATTGCATGATAAGTTCATCGTTCCAGTTGGTGAGCTTCTGCCCAACAAAATCAGCAACTCCACAAGCACTGAAGCTGTCATATACTCCAGGGTAGTGTTCTGCGTTCTCCTTCATGTAGGTCCAGTTGACCCATCTCATATCACAAACTATGGGCTTCTTATCTAGCAAGACAGTCTCATAAAAGTCATGCTGCTCCTTGGTGTGGAACCTGTAATCCACAGCAGTCCTTCTCCTCGTGGCATATGGATCTGTCTCTCTCCATAGCCTCAACCCATTATCTCTCCTAATCTTCATGTTTTTAGCCACAGGATGAGCATCATTGTGGTCTGGGATCTTGGGTTTGAGTTTCCTTAGGACCTGCCCTTCTTCTCCTTCTTCAGCTTCAACCTCGGGCATTGGGGCCTTGTTCTTTTCGGCTGCTGGTATGCTCCTGGTATTTGCCTTAGGTGCATTCTTGGGCCTGGGGGCAGCTTTGGGCTTGGAAGTTGCAGCCCCTGACTTGATAGCATCACACATCAGCTTTTGTGCCTTGGGTGCTGGCTCCGCAGCCTCTTCTTCTTCTTCATCTTCCATCATGGAAGGCTTCCCAATCACTCTTGCCATGGTCTTCTTGACCCTTTCTTTCCTTTTCTTTCCCGCTGAGCAACATGCTCTTTGGGTTGAGATTCCAAAGGAGCTTGAGTAGACACTCTGGCTTTGGACATTGGTTGTCTGCCTGCTGGTCTTTTGATTTTCAAACCAGGCTTCGCTGCAGATGAGCTGAACTCCCTCTTGAGCACTTTCTTCTTGGAGCTTGCCTCATCCTCAACTGCCACGTAATCCTCATCCTCAGACTCTGAGGTCTTCTTCTTTCTTGACCTTGTGGCAGCCTTGGGAAAATTGCTCGGAGTGCTTCTGCTCCCCTCATCTGAGCTGCTTGAGGGTCTAGTGCCCTCGCTCAATTGGATCTACTCTTCAGATTTGTTCTGGCTATCACTTTGGTCTGACATCCTGTGCAACTGGCTGCTGACCCTGTGAATAGTTATAGATGAGGTAGAGTGGATGAGCATCACAAAATGCAGAGGTTTTTGCAAAAGAATGATTCAAAAAACTTAGGTTTAGTTTCCCACTGAAAAAATTTCAGATCTACCGATTTTCAAACTCGGTGATACCGAAGCAGTTTTGGAACCTAAACTAGTGAACTCGGTTAGACCGAGTCACAGTACGGTGGCACCGAGACTGCTAGGGTTTCACAAAGTTCGGAAATCGGTCACACCGATTAGCAATTCTCGGTCAGACCGAGACTTACTAGTGCAATGGCATTACCCAAATCGATGGGACCAAGTTTTACAACTCGGTGGGTCCGAGATGGTTTCGGCGGAAACCTAACCCTAAATTTTCGAATCGCAACTATTCTAAGGATTAATTTGACTAGATAGGAGTGTTTCAATCGTGGCAAGATGCATAATGAACACAATGTGCTGAGAATCGGACGAGGAAAGCACTGTGATAGAGTCCATACCCTACTTCGGCGGGAACTCGCTACGGCGGCAACGACGGAGGAGAATTCTGTTGACGGCGGCGGAGACCAACGACTGGAGGCGGCTGGCGACGAAGTCGAAGATCCGTAGACCAAGTTGGCAGAGCGAGCTATGCGCGGGCTAGAGGATTTGGAGAAAGTTTTCCAAATTTTGCCCGTGCGATATATATAGCCCGACCCTGTCGGTGTGACCGAGTGGTACAACTCGGTGGCACCGAGATTCAAAACTGTGAACAGTTATTGCAACTCGGTGTGACCGAAAAGTACAAATCGGTTGCACCGAGATGAAAACCTAGATCGACTTAGTAATCTTGGTATGACCGAAATGGAGGAATCGGTCAGACCGAAAATCACAAAGAAGTTTTGGAAGTTTAAGTCTATGACGAATCAGGGACTCCGAGTGCTCCTTACACAGAGTGGTTCGAATCTGACTTGATCAAATTTTGTGATGTATCATGAATAGAGTTTGAGACGACAAAAGCATAGATAGCTAGAGAAGGTTCTTAGGCATTTTTGTCCATCCACTTGGCCAAAGAAGGAAAAGCAAACAATCAAAACAACAAGTGGATGTCCTCGAATGAGTAAAATATGCAACCAACATGCTCACACAATAAGATGACAAATCAAATATGTGACAAAGCATGCACAACCAATTCTAGCATCTATCAAACAATTGGTGATGACTAGGTCATCTATATATGAGTATATTGACTTAGGAGTCAAATGAGAACATTTGATCATAGGTCATACTCATCGTTTAAGCTCAAGTGGGGTTACCACTTTTACATAAAGCATTTATGTGTTCACATCATTAGAGTTGCTTTCACTCAATTCTTAGAGTTATGCTCCCCCTAGATGTGAGATCCCCCTTAGAGGGATAAACTAACCTTAGGTTTTGTCGATGATGACTTTATGTAGGTGTCGAAGATGTGGATGCTCAATGTTGATGTAGATCATTCGGAGCAATCCTTTGGAGTGAGTTGCACTTTCAATACCTACATGGGTTAGTCCCACAAGGAACAAACAAGAATATCCATAGACATAGGGTGATGCACACACAACATGGTGTCCATGAAAACATTAGGTTACCTTGTCCCTTGCCTTACCAACATGAGGGTTTTTGACTCCTTGAACTAGTGCAAGATATGGAAGTTGATTGCACTTGTCTTTGCCATAATGATATGAGTGAAGAATGTTGGCGGAGTCACCCTCAAGAACTCTCTAGTTCTTCTTCTTCGGGATCCACATCAACTTGATGGGAATACTTGGTGTAGTAGTTGTACTTGATGAAGTAGAACTTGACGTAGTCTTGGGAATCAACTTGACCAAGGCCTTAGGTGCTTCTTCAAATGCATCAATATCCACTTGAAGCTTGTCCTTGCCTTTGTTCTTGTGGTCTTGTGGTGGAAGATCATCTTGAGCTTGTGTTCCCTTGAAGGAAGTAGGATCATACTTCTCTTGTTGAGGAACAAACTTCGTCATGGGGTATTTATCTTCTTCCCACTCAACTCCATTGGCATTGAACTTTCACTCAAAACCAACACCTTGATTCTTCCGGTGCCTTCCTTGCTTGCGTACAATTTCCTCAAATTGCTTACTCCCGGCAAGGCTCTTGTATACACCTTTCTCTATAATTCCCTTCAATAAGTTGTTTTCTTGCTCAAGTGTAACTTGGCTAAGAGGATCATTAGTGGAATCAAGAGAACTACTAGAAGCAACAATATTGGATTTAGCATTGTTATTGTTACTACTAGAAGAAGAATCTTTCTTGTTCTTGTTACTAGACTTGACTTGAGGCATGTAAGTAGATAAGAGTAAACGCTTGGCAATGTAAGAAGAACTTTTCTTATGAAGATTATCATTGATTGCCTTTAAGAACTCATGCTCTTGCTCAAGATTGAGCTTTTCAAAGCGTAACTTCTCATGAGCTCTTAAAAGTTCTCGATGATCTTCAAAGATAGTTTCTTGAGCTAACTTAAGAGTGTTTAGTTCTTTAGTTAGACGCTCAATTTTCTCTTTATCATTGTAATTCGTTTCAACTTGATTAGCATGATTAATTGACGTTTCATCATGGTATTAATCACAAGAGTTGTCAACAAGTAAATCATCATCACCTAGCAAGTCATCTTCATCAACATCAAAATCAACATACATGGGGTGTGTTACCTTAGGACCTTTGGCCATGAAGCATCTACCAATTCCTTCATTTGGTGATTCAAATATGTCGTAGGAGTTGGTTGACACAAGTGCTAGACTGGCAACACCTTCATCTTGAGTGTATTAGGAGTCGGAGTGATAGCTTCTCTCGGAGTGATGGTCGGAGTCGGAGCCGGATACCCAGTCACCAACATGAGCTTGATGTCTTCTTTTGTGTAGCTCTTTGATGACTTGTCCTTCCTTTCTGAATCCTTGCTTCTCCGTGAGGGTCTTCGCTCATAACGATCATCTCTACTCCTCTCTCTTGGTGATGATTCTTCTCTTCTACTTCTTCTCTTGGGAGAATCTTCTCTTCTTTTGTAGGGTGCCGTACACTCATTGGAATAGTGTCCGGGTCTCCCACAATTGTAGCAACTGCGCTCTCGACTAGAAGATCTTTTGTCATTGTAGGATCTTAACTTAGAGCTTCTTTCTTTGCTTCTACTCTTGTAGAATTTGTTGAAGTTCTTCACCATTAAGCTCAATTCTTCATTGAAGGTTTGTTTCTCACTTGATGATGTGGGGGCTTCACATGAGGCTTTGTAAGCACCACTCGACTTATTGTGAAGTTCTTCCTTATCCTTGAGTGACATCTCATGAGCAACAATTCTTCCAATGACTTTCGTAGGCTTGAGATCTTTGTAATTGGGCATCATTTGGATCAATGTGCACACGGTATCATATTTTCCATCCAATGCTCTTAGGATCTTCTTGATGATGAATCATCGATCATCTCTTCACTTCCTAAGCCGGCAATCTCATTTGTGATAAGAGCAAGCCTAGAGTACATTTCAGCGACACCTTCACCATCCTTCATTTTGAACTTGTCAAGCTGACTTTGGAGCACATCCAACTTGGATTCCTTGACGGAGTCAGCACCTTCGTGCATATCAATCAAAGTATCCCAAATTTCCTTTGCATTCTCAAGACGGCTGATTTTGTTGAATTCTTCGGGGCACAATCCATTGAAAAGGATATCACAAGCTTGAGCGTTGTATTGCAACATCTTCAACTCATCCGCACTAGCTTCACAATTCGGTTCTCTCCCATCAAAGAATTCACCTTGCAAGCCACACTAGTAGAAAAGGGGGCAATGGCCCAGGCCGGTTCAGCCCATTAGTCCCGGTTCAATCCAGAACCAGCACCAATGTAGCTATTTGCCCCGGTTCGTGAGCCCAGGGGGCCGGCCGGGCCACATGGGCCATTGGTCCCGGTTCGTCCGGACCTTTTGGTCCCGGTTGGCGGGACGAACCGGGACCAATGGGCCTGGCTCCTGGCCCACCACTATTGGTCCCGGTTGGTGGCTTGAACCGGGACCAAAGGCTTCCCTTTAGTCCCGGTTCGTGCCACCAACCAGGGCTAATGGTGGTGCCTATATATAGCCCCTCGCGCAAGAGCAGAGCACACTGCTCTATTTTTTCTAGCCGAGGGGGAGAGGGCTTGGTGGTGCTCTATCTCACCTCCTATGCACACAAGGTGTTCGATGGAATGCCCGAGCCACACTACTTAAGGTTTCTCCTCTCCAAGCTCGACCGCCAAGCTCCATTTTCCTCAATATTTATCTAGGTTTCTCGGTCCGTCATGCCCCGTCCCCGTCTTCATCACCGTCGATCACCCACGCCGATCTCATCGCCGGCACCACCGTGGTGAGCCTCTTGTTCTTATCTTCTTTCTGAAAGGAAACATATTCTTACTTGTATGTTTAGATAGATACTTGTATTATTTTCTTACTTTTATTATTGCATCTTATATAGTGCGATGGTTTTGGTATTGTCGGAGTAATGGGCCACGGGTAGGCAGACCCGAGCCCCTGGACCTTTCAAAACATCGGGGCAGACTGCGCCCCTCAAGACCCCAAGACGAAGAGCCGCCTTCAGAGAGTCGGCGACAGAGTCGCCGGCTACCCCTCTAGGCCGAGTCCCAGAGACGGCCTCAGGACAAGCCGACTCCAAGACAACGACCTCCAATGAAGCCGGCTACAGGGAGTCGTCCCACGACTCCGTCCACTCCCTGCATGAGCGACTACGAGCGGGATGGGATAAAGCCGCCTCGCGGCCGGTCCCCGCCCCGCTCATAAAGGGCAGGCATGGCCACAGGGCGCCCTACCGACGGAGATCTCCATCCGGCGCAACATTGTAGCCACACCGGCCCTGACGTCAGCCCCGTGGGCAGATTCCTATACCCACGATGGCCTATCTGTACGACCCGAAGACGGCAGGACCCGCCTGTCGGCGGGAGTGTAGAAGACGGCGAGAACGCCCCAAAGACGGACCCGTTGGAATCGGCCTCCGAGAGTCGGCCGGCCCCTCCCGCGGGCTCCGTGCGCCATTAACCAGACAAGACAGGGAATGGCAACAGTGATCGCCCGCCAGGCGGCGGCACTGTTGCCATGCCCCCGCGACCAAGCTCGCGTCATTAGAAGCGCGGCTACAGTAACCTGCAGCCGGCAAGAGCCGCCCGCGGCGGACGAGGGCTGTCGGCCCCATGCTGGACCGTCGGCGGGGCCCACTAGTCGGCGGGCCCCAGGAGTCGGCGGAGAAGACGGCGACCTAAGAGACTGACGGCTGGGACCCGCGCCCAGCCGGATTACCATTGTACCCCCGGGGGGTAGGCCTATATAAACCCCCCGGGGCACCCATGCAAAGGGTTGGAACCTAGTAGTTTTAGACACACACATAGAGGGAAGAGAAGAGCTAGCCGTGCCCTTCTCCTTCCTCACCCCGAACAGCTCAAGGAGCATCTTGTACTCACTTTGCCATAGTGATCATGCGGAGACCCCGCAGAGCAGCAGTAGGGGTGTTATCTCCTCGGAGAGCCCTGAAGCTGGGTAAGATTCACCGGCGTGCATGCCTTCGCCTCATCCCGTTTCCAGGCATCGGCGACGTTCTACTCGCCCTCTCGATGATAAGCCATCCTTTGGCATATGTCGCACCCAACCCCCGACATTTGGCGCCCACCGCGGGGCTAGGTGCACCGTCGTCCGGAGACCTGCTCTGGACGCGAACCCTCTTCCTCCCTGGCGAGCGCAGCCAGCCCGTCATGCCAGACGGAGTCTGCGCCGATGCGCTGCATGGCGCTGAGGTCGCCTGCGCGGCGAGCTGCCTCGCCGAACTTGTCGGCAAGGTTCGCCTCTCCGACGAGCCTGCATCCGACGCAGGCACGGACGGTCCTGAAAGTTTCCTCGCGGGCCTCCTCGAGCAGCTCCACGTCGCCGGCGAGCCCGCCGCCGACCTGGAGTTCGTAGGCTCCACCGACCCGATGCTGGTCGACTCCGACACCGCGTCGCTCAACGCGTTCCCCACCAACGTGGTGGTCTACGACGAGCCTCTCCCTCGCGCGGAGAGCGGCGGAAGCACCGTCACGGAGGTGCTCGTTATCGGTCACAGCGAGCTTCCGGCGAGGGAGCTCGTGACCCTCTCGACGCGGTTCTGCAAGACCTGACCACCCCCATTCCGGAAGACGCCGACGCTGGGATGCTGGAAGCACGCCGCCTCCAGCTCCTCGTGGGCGCACAGAAGCTGGCAAGCATGAGACGCTTGTCAGAAGCCTACCAGCGCAAGATGGATCACGCCATGGGTGGCTCGCCGGCTCCGACTGGGCCTAGCCGCCTAGGCGCGGTCCAGCAGCGCGGCGTAGCCATCGCTAGTCTGTTTGGGGCCAGTCGCCCTGTGTACGCCACGCCCGGGGAGAACATCCGCGCCGCCCAGGCGGCGGCAGACGAGCTGGATAACTTCGAGGGTGAGGAGCGCCGCCTGATGACGGAGCGAGTCCAGCAGCTCCTCGACGCGGCCGCTGCGCAAGACGAAGCCGGCTGCCGCACGGAGGCGCCGCGACGACAACACGGCGACTTGCCTCCCCGCCGAGATCAAGGCGCGACGTCTCGGACGCCGACTGGCGGCGTCCGCGGAAGAAAAAACAAGGATCCGGCTGTCAGCCATAGCCGGACTCACATCTCCATCGAGCGCGACGAAGACGGCCGCCCGAGAGCAGTGGAGCGGCGGGACGACTATCTGCCTCCTCCTCCCCGCAGAGAAAGGCGAGTCTCCCCGCCACCCGTCGAGCATCCGACTCTCGGCGACCGCCTTGGCCGCCGAGAGGGAGTCGGAGAAAACGACGCCCGCCACCGGATCGAGCGACTCCACCGATCCCTGGCGCTGGAAGAAGAAGACGAGTTGGGCCCGCCCTGTTTCGGACCTCGCATCCGAGATGAGCCCTTCCCCAGAGGATTCACACTCCCCCGAGACACACCCAAATACACCGGCTCCGTGAAGCCGGAGGACTGGCTGGTGGACTACTCCACGGCCGTCAGCATAGCGAACGGCAACAAGCACATTGCCGTAAAGTATGTTCCCCTCATGCTCCAGGGCATGACCCGGACATGGTTGAACAGCTTGAAGCCCTGCAGCATCAACAGCTGGGTCGACTTCACCGAGGCCTTCGTCCGCAACTTCACGAGCACATACAAGCGACCTCCCAAGCCTCGTCAGCTGTCCTTGTGCGTGCAAGGCCCTAACGAGTCTACTAGCGACTACCTCACGCGCTGGGCCGAGCTCCGAAACTCCTGCGAAGGAGTGCATGAGGTGCAAGCAATCGAGTACTTCACTGCCGGGTGCAGAGAAGGCACCCTCCTCAAGCACAAGCTCCTTTGCGACGAGCCGGAGACCCTCGACAAGCTGCTGATCATAGCAGACAAGTACGCCACAGCCGACTCCTCCATGAAGTCGGAGATCAAGTCGTCGCGGCCGCAAGGTGGCTCCTCATGCTCCAGAACTCCGGTGGCGACACCGGTCGGCGGCAACAGCAGAATGATCCTGGCGCAAGGCCCGCAGCCGGCTTCCAACAGCCGGCAGGTGGCGATAGTCGAAGACCAGCAGCTAGAGGGGCAGCCCCCTGCCAAGCGGCAGAATGGCGGCAAGTCCAACTGGTTGCCGGCCTTCTCTTACGAGCAGACTCTGGACGGACCCGCAAGTTCCATAGCGCACGCAAGCCGCCAAATCACACCACCGGAAGTGCCAGCGGCTCACGGGATCGCCAAGGAGACGGCTTTGCCCTCCTCCTCTCCGCTGGGCCGCCGCCTCCACCCGCTTCAAACAGCCGGCTGTCGGGCCAGTCGGCAAGTACAAGACGAGTACCCGTAAGAGCATGGTGCCTATGTAGTGTTTACCGGTGTGGCTGACGATCGCCGCGAAAGCGGCAGCAATAAAGAAGAAGTGAATGCAGTAGCATCAGATACTCCAGAATTCATGCACTGGTCTGAGAAGCCCATCAGTTGGAGCCGGGCTGATCACCTAGAGGTGATGCCAAATCCGGGCTCCTACGCCCTGGTCTTGGGAGCCACCCTTGCCGCGGATAGGCGGGCCGCTCGCTTGTCGCGAGTGCTGATAGACGGAGGCAGCAGCATCAACATCCTGTACAAGGATACGATGGAGAAGTTAGGAATCAAGCAACTACAGCTTCAGCACAGTTGGACTGTGTTCCACGGAATTGTACCTGGCCTTTCCTGCTCACCGATTGGCAAGATTCTGATAGACGTCCTCATTGGGGACAAGGATCACTTTCACCGAGAGCCAGTGTGGTTCGAACTGGTGGACCTCGAAAGCCCCTACCATGCTCTGCTTGGCCGACCTGCTCTGGCCAAGTTCATGGCGGTCCCCCACTTCGCCTACCTCAAGATGAAGATGCCGAGTACCAAGGGGATTCTGACCGTAGCCGGCGACTACAGAAAGTCGTCCGCCTGTGCAGCTGAAAGCAGCCGGCTGGCCGAGTCCTTGGTGATCGTAGCTGAGAAGCGACTCCTGGATCGGGTTGTGGCAATGGCCGGCAAGCAGCCAGAGATATCGCCCGACCCCAAGGAGTCAGAAGCTGAGGGCTCGTTCAAGCCGGCCAAAGAGACCAAGAAGATACCCTTGGACCCGGAGCACCCGGAGAGATATGCTGTCGTAGGTGCAAACCTCGACAGCAAATAGGAAGGCGAGCTCGTCGATTTCCTCCATGAGAATCGGGACATCTTCACATGGTCCCCCAAAGACATGCCAGGTGTACCGACGGAGTTCGCCGAGCACAAGTTACATGTCCGATCTGATGTGAAGCCCGTCAGGCAGCCCTTGCACCGCCTGTCAGAAGAAAAAAGAAGAGTTGTTGGAGAAGAGATAGCCCGGCACCTCACAGCCGGTTTCATCATGGAAGTGTTCTTTCCAGAATGGTTAGCGAACCCGGTCTTGGTACTAAAGAAGAACAAGCAGTGGCGGATGTGTATTGACTACACAAGCCTCAACAAAGCCTGCCCCAAGGACCCGTTCGCTTTGCCAAGAATTGATCAGGTGATAGACTCCACAGCCGGATGCGAGCTGTTGAGCTTCTTAGATGCATATTCAGGATATCACCAGATCAAGCTGAATCCGGCCAACAGATTGAAGACCGCCTTCATCACGCCGTTTGGAGCCTTCTGCTACCTGACCATGACGTTCGGCTTGAGGAACGCCGGCGCCACCTTTCAGCGTTGCATGCAGAAGTGCCTCCTCAAGCAGCTTGGCAGAAACGCCCACGTTTACGTGGACGACGTAGTGGTGAAGACGGAGAAGCGAGGAACGCTGTTGGAAGACCTCAAGGAGACCTTTGAAAATCTGCGCCGATTCCAGATCAAGCTCAACCCAGAGAAATGCGTCTTCGGAGTACCAGCCGGTTAGCTCCTTGGTTTCCTGGTCTCTGAACGCGGCATAGAGTGCAACCCCGTGAAGATCAAGGCGATCGAAAGGATGGAAGTACCCCGCCGACTGCTAGATGTGCAGAAGTTCACCGGCTACTTGGCGTCTATGAGCCGATTCATCAGTCGACAGGCCAAGAAAGCTCTTCCTCTGTACCAGCTTATGAAGAAGACCACCTTCTTCGAACGGAACTCCAAGGCGGACGGAGCTTTTCTCCAGTTTAAGAGAATGCTGACTACTCCCCCAGTGCTGGCGGCTCCGACTCCAAAGGAGCCCATGCTCCTGTATATTGCCGCCACCAGCAGGGTAGTCAGCACAGTCATTGTAGTTGAACGCCAGGAGGAAGGCAAGACGCTACCTCTCCAGAGACCAGTGTATTACGTGAGTGAGGTACTGTCGACCTCCAAGCAGAACTACCCCCACTACCAGAAGATGTGTTACGGCGTGCACTTTGCCGCCAAGAAGTTGAAGCCTTACTTTCAAGAGCATCCAATCACCGTGGTTTGCACGGCCCCACTAGCAGAGATCATCGGAAGCCAAGATGCTTCAGGCCGAGTGGCCAAATGGGCCATAGAGTTGGCTCCCTACACCATCTATTACCAGCCCCGCACCGCCATCAAGTCCCAAGCACTGGCCGACTTCCTCGTTGACTGGGCCGAGACCCAGTACCTGCTGCCAGCGCCCGACTCCACCCATTGCCGGATGCACTTTGATGGCTCCAAGATGCGCACCGGCTTGGGAGCCGGCGTGGTCCTCACATCCCCCAAAGGCGACAAGCTCAAGTACGCGCTGCAGATCCATTTCGCCGCCTCCAACAACGTCGCCGAATACGAGGCGCTCATTCACGGGCTCCGGCTTGCCAAAGAGCTTGGCATTCGCCGGATCCTGTGCTATGGCGACTCCGACTTGCTGGTCCAACAGTCATCCGGCGACTGGGACGCCAAAGATGCAAATATGGCGAGCTACCGTTCTCTGGTACAACAGCTGAGTGGATATTTTGAGGGATGCGAATTCCTCCACGTGCCAAGAAACGACAACGACCAAGCAGATGCCCTGGCAAGAATCGGCTCTACCCGCCAGGCAATACCATCCGGCGTCGCCCTTCAGTGCCTCCTCAAGCCATCTGTCAAGCCGTCACCAGAGTCAGACTCCATTTTTGTGCCGGCTCCCCCTAAAGAAGTCGGATCCGACTCCAAAGCCTCAGCAGACGGCACAAGAATCCTTGCAGACGCCCCCAAGAACGCGGCAGTCGAAGCCGGCCCGGGGACTTCAGAACCCGGCCCGGGGACTGCGGCGACCATTGCGAAGACTCCAATATTCGGCCCGGGGACGGCGCCAGTCGGCCCGGGGACTTCTTCAACCCAGCAAGCTGCTGCGGACTCCAACCCGCCGCCTCCCAGCCCAGCCGCCCTCGTCCAAGTAGCAGTACTGGCAGTCGAAGAAATAGCAGCACCCTCATGGGCCCAGCCCATCCTGAAGTTCTAAGTAAGCGGAGAGCTACCAACTGATGAAACCTTGGCTCGGCAAGTGCAACGCCGAGCGGCAGCCTACACTATAGTCAATAGAGAGCTAGTCAGGCGCAGCGTCACCGGTGTCTACCAGCGCTGCGTCGAGTCAGAGCAAGGCCAAGCAATTCTCGAAGACATCCATCGTATGAAAAGGCCATCATGCAGCCTCAAGAGCACTCTGTCGCCAAAGCCTTCCGACATGGTTTCTTCCGCCAACTGCCCTAGAAGAGGCCAAGGAATTAGTTCAAAAATGCAAGGGGTGCCAGGTGTTCCGCTCCAAGCCGCTTCAGCCGGCTTCAGCGCTCAAGACTATCCCCATCGCCTGGCCCTTTGCTGTTTGGGGCCTGGACATGGTGGGACCATTCAAAACGGCACGAGGTGGCCTAACTCACTTACTTGTCACGGTGGACAAGTTCACCAAGTGGATAGAAGGAAAACCCATCAAGAAGTTGAATGGTCCCACGGCGGTGACTTTCATCGCCGACATCACGACTCGATGCGGCGCATCACACAGCATCATCACCGACAACGGCACAAATTTTGCCAAAGGCGCTCGCAGCGCGTTCTGCGGGACGCAAGGCATCCGACTAGACTTAGCGTCCGTTGCCCATCCATGATCAAACGGCAGGTGGAGCGAGCGAACGGCCTCATCTGTCGGCATCAAACCTCGATTGGTCGAACCATTGGAGCGTTCGCCATTTGCTGGCTTGACGAGTTGCCGGCCGTCCTCCGAGTCTGCGACGACTCCAAACAAGTCAACTGGCTTCACACCCTTCTTCCTCGTCTATGGTGCCGAAGCCGTCATCCCAACGGATATAGAGTTCGACTCCCCGCGAGTCACCATGTACACCGAAGAGGAAGCAGAAGAAGCACGTCAAGACGGCGTCGATCTGCTGGAAGAGGGCCGGCTGTTGGCACTCAGCCGGTCCAGCATCTACCAGCAGAGCCTGCGCCGCTACTACAACAAGAAGGTCAAGCCAAGATCATTCCTAGAGGGCGACCTTGTGCTCCGGCTGATCCAGCGAACAGCCGGCCAGCACAAGCTGTCGGCGCCTTGGGAAGGCCCATTCATCATCAGCAAAGTGCTGGGCAACGACTCCTACTACCTGATCGACGCTCAGAAGCCCCGAGCATGCAAGAGGGACGACTCCGGCAAAGAGACGGAGCGGCCATGGAATGCGAATCTCCTCCGAAGATTTTACAGTTGATACAGTATATACCACGCTACCCTTTGTGTTTAAAGTACCAAGACTCTGGGGCCCCCGAGACGAGCTCGGGGACTGCCCTCTTTTGTTATCTGTACGATAAGAATTATGCCTTTGTCACATCCCAGATAGACCATGCATTAGGGTGTGCATCATGTTTAAATTTCATTCGAATTTGAAATGGGGAAGGCAGGAAACCCCAGAACACCCCCCTTAAAACAACTAGGGTTTACTAAAATTTATTTCAATGAATCCGAAATGCCCTTCAAAATGCTCATCCTCTTTGTTTGGGTTCAGAACCCATGTCAAAGGAGGTGCACCATTTTCTAGGTCATCTAAGGGTTCTAGAATTAATCCACAAGTTTTTGAAATGAGCATTTCAAATTATGAAAAATATTTTAAATGTTCAAAAATTGCCAAACCAAAATGTTTCATGTTGGTAATTTTTAAAATAGTTTTGGTATTTTTAAAAACCCCAACAAAGTTACAGAAAATAGAAAAAAGACTAAAAAAGGGAAAACCTTACCTGTCGCCCGCGCCGCCCACTGCTGCCCAGCCCAGCAGCAGGCCATGACAGCTGCTTGGCTCGGCCAGCAGAGCAACCTGGTGTCGGCCGGCGAGCGCAGGGCGCGCCACGCAGCTGGCCGCCGCCCTGCTTCACCCCTTCGCCGCCGCCGCCTCGGCGACCTCGCGTCGTCGCCCGACCCCAGTGACACCCCATTCTTCCCCCCCTCTCTCTCTCTCTCCTCGCCATGGCCGACGCCACCGTCGCCGCTCCTCCGTCGTAGCCGTAGCCACCGCCGTCCCCACGCCACGAGACCTTGTCTGGTCGCCTCGCCGCCGTCGACTTCGTCGAACAAGCCACACCCCGAGCTCTTGCTCGCCCCGAAGCTGCCGCACCGACCTCACCCGGCTCCGCCACCGCCGGAGATCCCCTTCGCCGTCGCCGCCGCATCAGAGCATCCCCGACCCCGACGAGGCTCTCTACGAGATCACCGTGAGCCTGGCTACCTCTCCATCCTCTCCATTCTCTCCCTCGTGCACCACAACGAGCGCACGTCGATCACCCGAACCCACCGCCGCGGAGCTCGTCGCCGACGAAGCTCCGGCCACCCAACGGCCACGCCACCCTGTCCATCGCACTCACCGAGCTGCGCTGGGCCTAACTATGCACTTCCCGCGCCTCGCCGAGCCCTCTAGCAACAAACCCGACATCACCCGAGCCCCGGCCGCCGCCCGACTCGTCGCCGGCGCCAACTCCGGCCACCCCTAACCCAACTGACCCCACCAAGCACCGCGGCTCATCTCCAGCTCCACGTAGATGCTCCTCGCGCCCCATTTGGTGGCCGGAAAGTGCAAAAGCACTTTGCTCCGCCGCGCCTGGCCTCGCCGGCGGCTAGACGCCGGCGAGTTGACCACTGACCCCTGACCGTGGGCCCTGTTGACCGCTCTGAGTCTATGACAGGTGGACCCCCCCGGCTAACTAATTAGGATTAGTTCTAATTAAGTTAATTAGCTAAACTAACCCTGACATGCGGGTCCCACTGGTCAGTTTGACCTGGATGACCCCGTTGACCCCTGACGTCACGCTGACCTCATGCTGACGCATTAATTCAAATTCTGGATTTATTTTTATATAGTAAATGCCAGAATATAAATCAAATTTCAAATGCTTATAACTTTTTATCTATAACTCCAAATGCAAAGATTTATATATGAAAAATTATCAGAAAAATACACTCTATCCATTGGTACAGGTTTCATGCATGTTAAAACAAGTTAACTATGCTGAATAACCAGAATGAGATATTGCACCATTAGGACTAACTCAAATGAGCTATCATTTGAATCCTTGATTCAAATGAGTTCATCCCCTGTTCTTTCAACTTGCATTAGGCCAACACACATCCATATTGCCATGTCATAGCATGCATCATATTGTTGCATATTGTCTTGTGTGTTTATTTCGGTGTGTTTTCATGATAGGTTCGCCTCAAGATAACCTCGACTACCCATCGAAGGGCAGTTCTCTACCCAGTTCCATCAGCAAGCAATTCATTGATCATTCGATACAAACCCATGTTCTCGCTTCGCTCTCGTTTTCTGCATTAAGACAACGCGATTCAACTGTTGTGTGCTGCGGTAGTTGAACCCACTTCCTTTGCATGACTGTCATTGCCACAAGAACTAGATGAAACCCACTAGTATGTGTAGGAGTTGATTGAGCCATGTTTGTGATTCCTACCATGCTATGCTTGCTATGCTTAGAGTTGTGTCGGTCGGCTCATCGGGATGATGAACTGGAGTGAAAGGTTGTGTTGGTTCGAGAGTGAAAGTGTTGAACACGATTTGGTAAAGGTATCGATGAGAGGCCATGTAGGAGTACATGGTGGGTTGTTTCATTGAGGCCGAACTTAAGAACTGAGATCTGTGTTTGTGATCCATGAACTAGCTACTACCACGCATTGGGCCCGAAACCAATGGACCCTCTCGGCTTCTTAACCACCCCTGTTCATAGTCCGGGAGTTGCAAGTAGTTTCTGGTGTTTGTAGCATGCTGGGGGCCGCACGCAACGCTGACCTTAGGGGTGGGTTGTGTTGCGGTAGGCACTGTGGGATGTACCGAAAGTGCCCGTTTGGTATCTCGGGAACCCTGCACACATCGTTCGGGCTGTATGGGAAACCTCGGCGGACTCCTGCGGATGGAACCCGAATAGGCGATAAACCTGGACTAGGGACTTGAGTGTTTAGGTAGGCTGTGGCCGACACCCACGTTGGGCTTCCGCTTGAAGGTTGTTGAGTACATGTCGTGTAAACGCGGCGATAAGTGGTGAGCGTGTGTGAAGAAGTACACCCTGCAGGGTTAAATATGATCTATTGAATAGCCGTGTCCACGGAGAAGGACTTCGGGTTACCTATATCAGTTCATAGACAAGTAAATGGATACTACTAAAAGCCTCAAGATAAGTGTGAGTATCGTGGATGGCCCTCTCGGGGATGACGAGAGAGGATCCACGGTGGAGTATTGTGATGGTGATTAGTGGACTCGTGTACGACAAATGCTTTACAAAGTGTGTCACGAGGATAGCTTAGCCAAGAGTCAAAGCTGGCTTGCTGCAAATAACTCCACTTCCTTCCTTGAGAATGTGCATGTATGATAGGATTCTGTGGTAAGACTTGCTGAGTACTTTTGTACTCATGTTTGCTTAATCAATATTTTTCAGAGGACTATACTACCCCCTCCGACGGATTCTATGTAGATGTTGACTTCGACGAGTAAGCTAGCCACCCAGGTGGCGATCTAAGACTTGTGAAGGGCCATTGTAGATAGAAAGGCTCCAACAAGCTTTCTTTCTTTCTAGAGTCTGTACTCAGACTAGTTTGCTTCCGCATGTGCTTGTATGATTGTATGACTTGAGTGTTGGGTCATGTGACCCCTACCTGTATGAATATGTTATGTATGGCTCCTCGGAGCCTCTTAAATAAAGTACTTGAGTTGTAGAGTTTTGTTGTGATGCCTTGTTGTATTTACTCATATCGGGCATATTGCGTGTATGATTGAAATGCTTGGTATGAGTGGGATCCGACAAACTAGTTGTTTATCCTTGGCAGCCTCTCATATGGGGAAATGTAGTCTCGTGCTTCTGAGCGATAGTAGTCCGCTACAGCCCGGTTCACCGGAGTCCTGCTAGCCCAAAGACTACTTCTTGGACACTTGACTGGCGGCATGTGTTTCATTTCGTTCATATGTCCGTCTTCGGGAAATGTCACGCGATGATACTCGGAGTCCTGCCTAGCCGCTACAGCCCGGGATACCGGAGTCCTGTTAGCCAGTGCTACAGCCCGAGTTCATACATTGATGACCGACATGCTCAAGTGTTTCATGTATGCCTGTCCTCATAGGTTAGTGCCGCTTTGGGTTCACGACTAGCCATGTCGGCCCGGGTTCTTTGTCATGTGGATGCTAGCGACACTATCATATACGTGAGCCAAAAGACGCAAACGGTCCCGGGCCATGGTAAGGCGACACCGTGGGAATACCGTGCGTGAGGCCGCAAAGTGATATGAGGTGTTACCAGCTAGGTCGATGTGACTTGGAATCGGGGTCCTGACAGCGTTGGCATCAGAGCAGGGCTGCCTGTAGGTTCGCTAAGCCAAACTGGTCGAAGTTGAGTCTAGAAATGCTTTAGTTATATGTAGGGGAATTGATTGTGGGAGGGAACGTAAGGCTCTTTTACTTCTTACCTTATGCCCTCTGATCTGAGTCATCCTCTTCTCATTCGACGTGGGTATAGGACTAGGCTCTTTTCTCTCTATCAGGTTCACGTGTTACTAATCCGTAGTAACTTATAGGATTGTTGGTTACATCCTCAGTTCAGTACTACTAAATTTTAGTATGCTATCATTGAACCAGAACCTTGATATGATGTTGTTGAGTGGTTTTGCAAATCTGATTTTGAATGTCTCAAATCTGATTTTGAGCATTTACAGATGTTATGCTGCCCGATTTTCCCTAGGAATTCTAATGCCTTTGCATTGTGGCTGTGCTTTCAGATGGCCACCCGTTCCCAGAACCAAGTGGTTCACCTGACTCGTTGCATTGATGTATGCGGTCACACGGCCATGTTGGTTAGGGTGATGATTGAGGCTGGTTATCAATGGTATCCTGAATATACCGTCGAGGAGCAATTTAGGGATTTCAATCAAAGCCAATATCTATGCACGGTTCGGATTTATCCATCTTATCCCGAGCTCTTGAGCCACTTCACTTTGTTCTTATGGGCTCGAATCACTATTGGAATGTCTGTACAAGATGCAGCCTATTCCATGATGACTATTATTCGAGCAGAACTGCTTTCTTTGAGCAACACCGATTTCCGCTATATGCGGCATCCTTCACCGGGCGCATGGCTACCTTCGTGGTTTGTACAGCGATGCATCCCATGAGGACTCACTCCTTCGCACTACTACTGAGTTCTTTGGAGGACAAGGACCGTGAGAACCGGGCCTTGCGTATGGAGCTTTTAATGCCCGCTCGACCACCGGGCTACTCGACTAGGTTTGCACTGCCGTGCAAGCCGGATATATGGACATGAGAGACTTGTACCTGTGCGGGCGATTCTGCGGACTTTATGGAGTGGCGTGAGGTTGGAGGCATCACTCCTCCTCGTGGGCCTCCTCGCCACCATTTGTTGGTCCACGGCCACATCCGAGTCCTTATGGTCCACAGGCCCCACAGATTGTCATTTCGGACGATCATGTTCCACTTCAGTGTCTGGGTGGTGACTTCTATGAGGACTACTATGGAGCTGCCTCGAGATAGTAGTAGTATTCCTAGTATGGTAATGGTTGTGTTTCCACCGTCCTGCGTGACTCGTGGAATACGACTTAGTGTGTATCGTTCCGGAAGTGTAGACAAATAATGTATAGGAGTTGGAATGCTTCCGATGAGATGTAACGCCTTTCATTATAGTTGTACTCCGTCAGGCTTGTACTAAACTATGAATGGTGTGTATGACCGATGGTATATATATATATATGGCAGTTTTATATTACCATGTCATACGGATGAACATCTTTGCATTCCATGCTGTCCATTACCTTCCGCACTTCCTTGTTAAATTCTGCCATCCTGGTTTAAACCTTTGCTTTGTCTCCCAGGATGGTCAACACTCGAAATACTCCTGCTGTTCCAGAGCAGGGAGAAGCCATGCAGCAGAAATGTGAATCTGCCGCAACCGCCATCTTTGGCCGAGGTGATCTTTGGAAGCGAAGCATAATAAGCTGAAACCAACCGCTTATTGGGCGGATTGAACAAAACACAGCACGCCAGCCAAGAAACGATGTGGTTTCACTCAATGATTTCGTCAAGCTTTATCCTCCAAAATTCAAATGTTCCGTCGAGCCTCTCGACGCAGATGATTGGCTCCGCAGTATCCACCACAAGCTGCGTTCCGCCAACGTGGCTGAGGCTGACAAGGTTATCTTTGCCACCTATCATCTGGAAGGCCCTGCTAGTCTCTGGTGGGAAAATTATGAGGCTATGCGTCCGGCTGGACAAGTTACAACTTGGGATGAATTCAGTGCCGCCTTCGTGAGCACCATATTCCGAAGGTCTTATGGACCGCAAGCGTGAGGAATTCTGCAGTTTCACCCAAGGTAGGCTGACGGTGGATGCTACACCGTGAATTTTGGAGGTTAGCACGTTATGCTCGAAGAAGTTTCTACCGATGCTAAGAAGCAGGCAAGGTTCCGCAAGGGACTTAGCCCTGAGCTACGCCGAGATCTCCGTCTGCATGAGTGTACCTCTTTCCCGAAGCTAGTCAATAAGGCTATCAGCGCCGGCCCAGGCAGACCGATTTTGAGGCTTCACGCAAGCACATCCGTGATTACGGATCGTCATCCGCTCTGGATCCCGAAGCGCGGGTTTGGGTCCCAAATCTGCTCTACCACCCAGTACACCCCGAGGCCATCCTTTGAGGCGCCTCGCCCCAACCAACCGATTTTCCACCCAAGACTTATGGAGGTCCAACTGCTAGTGCTGCTCCACGGCCAAATGTGATCACTTGCTTCAAGTGTGGAGAGACGGGCCACTATATCCGAGAGTGTCCCCAGAACAACCCCAATCAAGCTGGAAAGTCTGTTGGCGCGGCAAGCCAGCAGGAAAGATGCCCTATGCCAAACCGGTTGGCACCGCCGTGGCCATGTCAACTATGTCTCTGCTGAAGAAACCTATGAGGATCCCAACGCCGTCCTCGATGCGCTTCTTGTTAATTGCCATCCGCAACTGTTCTTTTGATCTTGGAGCATCTCATTCATTTATTTTTGAGAGCTATGCTCGATTGCACAACACCACATTCGTGACATGCCTACCTCCATGGAAATTCAAACTCCTGGTTCTAGATGGCAAACCTCTAGAATAAGTCATGGGAATGAAATTCTTGTCGATGATTAGTCTTTCTTGCATCTCTAATAGCTCTCAAGTCCTCGGACATAAACATCATCTTGGGTATGGACTGGATGTCAGCCCATTATGCTAAGATTGATTGCTCTACTAGAACTGTTCAACTTACCCATCCTTGGGCAAAACGGTGGATGTTTTAACCCGAGTGTCTAAGCGCCGACTTTACTCCTTAAATGCCAACCCCTTCCGGACCTCGAAGATATTCCGGTAGTCCGTGATTTCCGGATGTCTTTCGGAAGAACTGCCAGTGTTCCACCGACAGGATGTCGAGTTCGTGATAGATCTTATTCCGGAACCGTCCCAATCTCTAGAAGACCTTATAAGATGGCACCCTAGAACTAGCTGAACTTAAAAACAACTCGATGAGTCCTTGCAAAAGGGTTTCATCCGTCCTAGTTCATCTCCATGGGCTTGCCCGTCCTCTTCGTCAAGAAGAAGGATGGTACGGATCGGATGGTTGTAGATTACCGACCTGTCAATTTGGTCACTATCAAGAACAAGTATCCGCTCCCGGGATCAACGACACTGTATGATCAGCTCGCTGGATCCTCGATCTTTTCAAGATGGATTTGAGGTTGGGCTACCATCAAATCAAAATCAAGAACGGGACATTCCTAAAGCGGCCTTTGTCACTCGTTATGGCCAATCTGAGTACACCGTCATGTCCTTCGGATTAACCAATGCTCCAGCCACTTTCTCTCGGTTAATGAACTCAATCTTCATGGAGTATTTGGATAAATTCGTCGTGGTATACCTCGATGATATACTCATCTACTCCAAGAATGAGGAAGAACATGCCGAACACCTAAGGCTAGTATTGATGAAACTTCGAGAGCACCGCCTTTATGCCAAATTCTCTAAATGTGAATTCTGGTTACCAGAAGTGACCTATCTAGGACATGTAATCTCTGGTAAGGGTATTGCTGTCAATCCCAAGCGAGTTCAAGCCGTCCTTGATTGGACTCCACCTGAATCGGTCAAGCAAGTTCGGAGTTTCCTCGGGTTAGCGAGCTATTGCCGCCGCTTCGTCGAGAATTTCTCTAAAGTTGCTAAACCTCTAACCGAACTCCTCAAGAAAGATAAGAAGTTCGAATGGACGCCACAGTGCGAGATCAGCTTTCAGGAACTGAAAAGACGCCTGACATCTACTCCCGTACTTGTTCCACCAGATTTCTCTAAGGACTTTATTATCTATTGCGACGCCTCGCGACAAGGACTAGGTTGCATACTCATGCAAGATCGTCATGTGATTGCCTACGCATCTCGACAGTTGCGTCCACATGAGGATAACTACCCCACACACGATCTAGAGCTTGCAGCAGTGGTTCATGCACTCAAAACCTGGCGACATTACCTTCTGGGTAATCGTTGCGAAATCTACACTGATCACCAAAGTCTGAAATATATCTTCACCCAACCGGATTTGAATCTCAGGCAAAGACGTTGGGTCGAGTTGATTACAGATTTCGACTTAGGAATATCTTACACCCCAGGCAAAGCCAATGTCATGGCTGACGCACTAAGTCGCAAATCTTATTGTAACAATCTGATGTTACAACAAAGTCAACCATTTCTCCACGAGGAATTTCGTAAGCTTAATCTTCACATTGTTCCTCGAGGATTCCTCTCCACCCTGGTGGCGAAACCTACCCTTACGGATCAGATCATCAAAGCACAGAAGGTAGATCCGGGAATCTCCCGTATCAGGAGAAACTTCAAGAAAGGAGTCGCAGATTGTTTCTCCATTGATGAACAAGGTGTCGTGTTCTTTGGAGACCGTCTAGTGGTCCCCAAGGTGCGCAACCTGAGGCGATTGATCCTTAAGGAAGCTCATGACTCTCCTCTCACCATTCATCCCGGTAGTACTAAAATGTATCAAGATCTACGCCAGAGGTTTTGGTGGACTAGGATGAAGAGAGAAATCGCTCAATACATTGCTAATTGCGACGTCTGCCGTCGAGTTAAAGCAGAGCATCAACGGCCTGCTGGTACCCTTCAACCTTTGGAAATTCCTGAATGGAAATGGGATAAAATCGGTATGGATTTCATTACCGGGTTTCCCAGGACCAAGAGAGGGAATAACGCTATCTTCGTTGTCGTTGATCGTCTTTCCAAAGTAGCCCACTTCCTACCCGTTCGCGAGAGTATAACCGCTAGCCAGCTAGCTGATTTGTACATCTCTCGAATAGTGTCTCTTCATGGTGTTCCATTAGAGATTAACTCAGACCGTGGTAGTCTCTTCACCTCTCGATTTTGGGAAAGTTTCCAAAACGCTATGGGAACTCGTCTCTCCTTTAGCACCGCTTTTCATCCCCAATCAAGTGGTCAAGTAGAACGAGTCAATCAAATCCTAGAGGATATGCTTCGAGCTTCTGTCATCTCCTTCGGCATGAATTGGGAGAAATGCCTTCCATTCGCCGAGTTCGCTTATAACAATAGTTATCAAGCCAGCTTGGGCAAAGCCCTTTCAAGTTCTTTATGGACGGAAATGTGAACGCCTCTTAACTGGTCGAAACCGGGAGAGACAACTCTTTGGCCCGGACATGATTCAGAAGCGTAAGAGCAGGTTCGCATTGTTCGTGAGAAATTGAAAACAGCCCAATCTCGTCAAAAGAGCCAATATGACCGCAAGCATAAGCCTATGGCTTATGAAATTGGCGAGAAGGCTTACCTTCGGTTACTCCTTTGAAGGAACCCATCGATTCGGTATCAAAGGCAAGTTGGCTCCTCGTTACATTGGACCCTTTCGCATTCTTGCCAAACGAGGGAAGTTGCCTACCAATTGGAACTACCTCCGCATCTTTCCAAGGTCCATGATGTCTTCCACGCTTCCCAACTCAGCGTTGCTTCTTGGATCCTATCCGTGGAGTGGACCACTAAACGCTTGATCTCCAAGATAACCTCACCTATCGAGAATATCCGTTCGTATCCTCGATCAAGCCGAGCGTACCACTCGACGTCGGAATATCAAGTTTCTAAAGGTTCAATGGTCAAACCATTCCGAGCAAGAAGCAACTTGGGAAAGGGAGGATCGTCTTCGACTTGAGTATCCCACCTTTTTCACAACAGATCCTAAATCTCGGACGAGATTCTTTTGAGTGGGGGTGAGTTGTCACATCCCAGATAGACCATGCATTAGGGTGTGCATCATGTTTAAATTTCATTTGAATTTGAAATGGGGAAGGCAGGAAACCCCAGAACACCCCCCTTAAAACAACTAGGGTTTACTAAAATTTATTTCAATGAATCAAATGCCCTTCAAAATGCTCATCCTCTTTGTTTGGGTTCGAACCCATGTCAAAGGAGGTGCACCATTTTCTAGGTCATCTAAGGGTTCTAGAATTAATCCACAAGTTTTTGAAATGAGCATTTCAAATTATGAAAATATTTTAAATGTTCAAAAATTGCCAAACCAAAATGTTTCATGTTGGGAATATTCCAACAAGTGACCAGGAGCATTTTGGTAATTTTTAAAATAGTTTTGGTATTTTTAAAAACCCCAACAAAGTTACAGAAAATAGAAAAAAGACTAAAAAAGGGAAAACCTTACCTGTCGCCCGCGCCCGGCCCACCTGCCGGCCCAGCCCAGCAGCCGCGCCAGCGAGCTGCTTGGCTCGGCCAGCAGCAGCTGGTGCCGGCCAGCGAGCGCAGGGCGCGCCACGCAGCTGGCCGCCGCCTGCTTCACCCTTCGCCCGCCGCCGCACGCCTGGGCGACCTCCGCGTCGTCGCCCGACCCCCAGGACACCCCATTCTTCCCCTGCCCCCTCTCTCTCGCTCTCCCTCGCCATGGCCGACGCCACCGTCGCCGCTCCTCCGTCGTAGCCGTAGCCACCGCCGTCCCCACGCCACGAGACCTTGTCTGGTCGCCTCGCCGCCGTCGACTTCGTCGAACAAGCCACACCCCGAGCTCTTGCTCGCCCCGAAGCTGCCGCACCGACCTCGCCCGGCTCCGCCACCGCCGGAGATCCCCTTCGCCGTCGCCGCCGCATCAGAGCATCCCCGACCCCGACGAGGCTCTCTACGAGATCACCGTGAGCCTGGCTACCTCTCCATCCTCTCCATTCTCTCCCTCGTGCACCACAACGAGCGCACGTCGATCACCCGAACCCACCGCCGCGGAGCTCGTCGCCGACGAAGCTCCGGCCACCCAACGGCCACGCCACCCTGTCCATCGCACTCACCGAGCTGCGCTGGGCCTAACTATGCACTTCCCGCGCCTCGCCGAGCCCTCTAGCAACAAACCCGACATCACCCGAGCCCCGGCCGCCGCCCGACTCGTCGCCGGCGCCAACTCCGGCCACCCCTAACCCAACTGACCCCACCAAGCACCACGGCTCATCTCCAGCTCCACGTAGATGCTCCCCGCGCCCCATTTGGTGGCCGGAAAGTGCAAAAGCACTTTGCTCCGCCCGCCTGGCTCTCGCTGGTGGCTAGACGCCGCGAGTTGACCATCGACCCCTGACCGTGGGCCCTGTTGACCGCTCTGAGTCTATGACAGGTGGACCCCCCCCCCCCGGCTAACTAATTAGGATTAGTTCTAATTAAGTTAATTAGTTAAACTAACTCGACATGCGGGTCCCACTGGTCAGTTTGACCTGGATGACCCGTTGACCCCTCACGCCACGCTGACCTCATCTTGACAAGATTAATTCAAATTCTGGATTTATTTTTATATAGTAAATTCCGAATATAAATCAAATTTCAAATGCTTATAACTTTTATCTATAACTCCAAATGCAAAGATTTATATATGAAAATTATCAGAAAAATACACTCTATCCATTGGTACAGGTTTCATGCATGTTAAAACAAGTTAACTATGCTGAATAACCAGAATAAGATATTGCACCATTAGGACTAACTCAAATGAGCTATCATTTGAATCCTTGATTCAAATGAGTTCATCCCTGTTCTTTCAACTTGCATTAGGCCAACACACATCCATATTGCCATGTCATAGCATGCATCATATTGTTGCATATTGTCTTGTGTGTTTATTTCGGTGTGTTTTCATGATAGGTTCTGCCTCAAGATAACCTCGACTACCCATCTGAAGGGCAGTTCTCTACCCCAGTTCCATCAAGCAAGCAATTCATTGATCATTCCGATACAAACCCATGTTCTCGCTTCGCTCTCGTTTCTGCATTAAGACAACGCGATTCAACTGTTGTGTGCTGCGGTAGTTGAACCCACTTCCTTTGCATGACTGTCATTGCCACAGTAACTAGATGAAACCCACTAGTATGTGTAGGAGTTGATTGAGCCATGTTTGTGATTCCTACCATGCTATGCTTGCTATGCTTAGAGTTGTGTCAGGTCTGGCTCATCGGGATGATGAACTGGAGTGAAAGGTTGTGTTGGTTCGAGAGTGAAAGTGTTGAACACGATTTGGTAAAGGTATCGATGAGAGGCCATGTAGGAGTACATGGTGGGTTGTTTCATTGAGGCCGAACTTAAGAACTGAGATCTGTGTTTGTGATCCATGAACTAGCTACTACCACGCATTGGGCCGAAACCAATGGACCCTCTCGGCTTCTTAACCACCCCTGTTCATAGTCCGGGAGTTGCAAGTAGTTTCTGGTGTTTGTAGCATGCTGGGGGCCGCACGCAACGCTGACCTTAGGGGTGGGTTGTGTTGCGGTAGGCACCGTGGCCCGTGTACCGAAGTGCCCGTTTGGTATCTCGGGAACCCTGCACACATCGTTCGGGCTGTATGGGAAACCTCGGCGGACTCTGCGGATGGAACCCGAATAGGCGATAAACCTGGACTAGGGACTTGAGTGTTTAGGTAGGCTGTGGCCGACACCCACGTTGGGCTTCCGCTTGAAGGTTTCGAGTACATGTCGTAAACGACGATAAGTGGTGAGAGCGTGTGTGAAGAAGTACACCCCTGCAGGGTTAAATATGATCTATTCGAATAGCCGTGTCCACGGAGAAGGACTTCTGGGTTACCTATATCAGTTCATAGACAAGTAAATGGATACTACTAAAAGCCTCAAGATAAGTGTGAGTATCGTGGATGGCCCTCTCGGGGATGACGAGAGAGGATCCACGGTGGAGTATTGTGATGGTGTTTAGTGGACTCGTGTACGACAAATGCTTTACAAAGTGTGTCACGTAGGATAGCTTAGCCAAGAGTCAAAGCTGGCTTGCTGCAAATAACTCCACTTCCTTCCTTGAGAATGTGCATGTATGATAGGATTCTGTGGTAAGACTTGCTGAGTACTTTTGTACTCATGTTTGCTTAATCAATATTTTTCAGAGGACTATACTACCCCCTCCGACGGATTCTATGTAGATGTTGACTTCGACGAGTAAGCTAGCCACCTAGGTGGCGATCTAAGACTTGTGAAGGGCCATTGTAGATAGAAAGGCTCCAACAAGCTTTCTTTCTTTCTAGAGTCTGTACTCAGACTAGTTTGCTTCGCATGTGCTTGTATGATTGTATGACTTGAGTGTTGGGTCATGTGACCCCTACCTGTATGAATATGTTATGTATGGCTCCTCGGAGCCTCTTAAATAAAGTACTTGAGTTGTAGAGTTTTGTTGTGATGCCTTGTTGTATTTACTCATATCGGGCATATTATGTGTATGATTGAAATGCTTGGTATGAGTGGGATCCGACAAACTAGTTGTTTATCCTTGGCAGCCTCTCATATGGGGAAATGTAGTCTCGTGCTTACGAGCGATAGTAGTCCGCTACAGCCCGGTTCACGAGTCTCGCTAGCCCAAAGACTACTGCTTGGACACTTGACTGGCGGCATGTGTTTCATTTCGTTCCTATGTCTATCCTTCGGGAAATGTCACGCGATGATACTCGGAGTCCTGCCTAGCCCGCTACAGCCCGGGATACCGGAGTCCTGTTAGCCCAGTGCTACAGCCCGAGTTCATACGTTGATGACCGACATGCTCGAAGTGTTTCATGTATGCCTGTCCTCATAGGTTAGTGCCGCTTTGGGTTCACGACTAGCCATGTCGGCCCGGGTTCTTTGTCATGTGGATGCTAGCGACACTATCATATACGTGAGCCAAAAGTCGCAAACGGTCCCGGGCCATGGTAAGGCGACACCCGTGGGAGTACCGTGCGTGAGGCCGCAAAGTGATATGAGGTGTTACCAGCTAGGTCGATGTGACTTGGAATCGGGGTCCTGACAGCCTTTGAGTATGTTACCCTTTGATTATGCTGTTTGGCACCGGGCTCGACTAGTCGGCACGGGGACTCGCTGCCTTTGGGCTATGAAATGCTTCCTCCAGTCAGACAAGTAACGTGTGGTGCCTAAGCCGTCTCCTGTCAGAAGCCGCAGCTCGCAGAGCGACTGTTTGGTGGGCAGGAGTAAGGTAGAATGGGCGCCCACACGAGAAAATGGCTAAGGACCCAAAGCATCTTATATTTACTAATTGGAGGCACCATACGAGCCTCCACGTTAATCCTTGAAAAACAGGTTTATCGTCCGTCTGATCTCCAAATTAGATATTCACAACCGTTAGATGAAAGAGAGTCCTCCTGGCAAAAAAAAGACGATGAAAGAGAGTCCTTGCATGTTGTCCCACACTTATTCTCCCGTAAAAAAAAGATGAAAGAAAGTCCTCACATGAAATACATAAAAGAGAGTCCTCACATGCTGCCTCACGCTTAGTCTCCTGTTAAAAAAACATACAAGCATCATCAAGATTCCAGACTATAGCCTCAAGCGCCGCTACTCCTCATCATCTTCCTCGCCTCTCCCATCCCTCCACATCGCACTCAATCCAAATCAGCCTCTCTCGGATCCTCTTCCTCTCCAACCTTTCTATATTTGTGCCCTAGATGCAATCCATGTTGGATGATGAGAAGGTGCCAAGTTGCAGGTGCTCCTCGACCTAACTTCTCTCCTTCATGGCGTTCCTCGATCTGGTGTGGCCAGCATGACGCTCCACCAATGGATGCCTGATCTCAAGCCTGTGGTGTTGCGTCCCAACGGTCTCTCCCATCGGTTCCCCTCAGGTCTCTCTCAGGTTACCACCCCCTCCATCTTTTTTCTGTCCCAGATTCTGACAATTGTTTCCTCCCAGACTAAGATCATGGTTGCATGACGTATTTCTCTACATAGTAGGTAAATTGTGTATCTCTACACCAATAATTTGTTCTCATTCTTGCTACATTGGTCGTTCAGATTTTAATCTGAAGTTACATATGCTTGGATGGGGTGTGGAACTATTGGTGCTTATATTTATAAAATTGATATGCCAGTACTTCCTTCATGTTCCACCTTAGTCGAAGCTCCCGTATGAGTACACGATCTGAAGACCTAATTGTTAGCTGACTCCTATTAGCTGTACCATCTGTGCTTTATCGTGCAATAGACAAAGTAATCAACAAGACACTCCTAGGTTATATACAGAAAGTAATTTCAGATTTTATTTAAGACAAACATACACCCAGATTTAGTATGAGTTTGTCTCATAGTGTTGTGCATAACTTCTATTGATCATCGGGAAACATTCACACAAATGTTCGCTCGATGTGTCTGATGCACCATCCCCATCGCAGCACTCCACCCAGCATGTAGTCTGCATCTAGCATGATCTCTCTGGATTGGGCGGCAAACAATCCGTCGCATGGGATGGTGCCCTGTGCCACGTGTGCTAGAAAATTTCGTTTTACAAATACATGATACAGCCAAATACTATATCTTAGTTTTGATAGGCCATCCATTAAAGATAGAAGTATTCATGTGTTATACCCCACGGCTGTGAAGTAGCGCGAAGTATTAGATGTCTCATGTGGACATTAACTTCTCCCTAACTGTTAAATAGTAAAAAGTTCTGGGCACTACTTCAATGATATTTTACTGTGTTTCCTTATGTAGAACCCTTCTCTGGATATTGCTTTTTGTGTTACATACTTTAATATTTCTAGAGAAACATGTTGACATTCTTTATTATTCTTTAAGGTATTTATGGCTGCGTTTGATCACAACATTCTTCTCCTTTTCCTTTACATAATTTTTTGAAAAGTACAGAGTGCATATTGTTGGCATACTTATCTTCCCTTCAGAACAAAATTTCTAAGCAAACGAAAATTTTGTGCCTTTTTGTAACTGGGAATGATGTATCCAGCTGAGAAATATGAGTGATATATCCCCACATGTAACAAATAATGTTAGTTTCAGTATGACGTCCACATAATATGTTTTATGGTTTGTATGCAATTCTATATGAGGTCATACAACATTGTTTGGCCTCCACACATCCTTTAGGTGTTTTTATCTGCAGTAAATTGGTGAAAGAAGTGAGTGCCATCATTTAGTATACCATGTAGTATAATTTCCACATGGCATATTCAAGACTCTTCTGTCATATACGAGGTGATTACGAAAATTGTGACTACTGCAGTTCACAAGAGGTATATTACAACTTTGATGCTCCGTATAGGAATATTAATTAGATATCTGAATGTATGTTAATCTCAATACCAGTTTTTGTTTGGCACGCCGGAGATGCCAAGTTCATGTTTTAGTGTTATACAACTGTACAACATTGGTAATCAACATTAAGATTAATTGTGCAGACCCCAACAGTGAAGAGATATGACTCATGTAAGAGATCAAATTTGCTTTGCCGGATAATATAAGATGGTTGCTGAGAAGTCAGATAGATTGTTGCCTAACAAATCACAGTGTCTTTCACTCGATACGCATATTATCATCCATTATAAAATGGCCACTGTCGTCCTGCTGATAATAGTGGTGTGAAGCTGATCATATATACTTCGGTTACAATATGTAGTTACACAATTTTTTGTTGAATCCATCACCATATTTGTTGTCTTATACTACTTTTCTTACAGCAAGCATGATATATAAGACATACTAGACACAAGCTTAGTGTGAGTTATATATACATTGTTTTGTTCACAATCCGTAGATACTAATCATAGTAGAAAGCCTTTGAGATGCTACTATGGTGTATCTAGGCATCCTGTTTCTTATTCCAAACTAATGCTTCATGTCTCTGGATTACGATCCTATCCTTCTTGCGGAAAAAAATGGTAGCCACGCATGATGATTTACCTGTCATAGATCCTTTATTCTCTTCTACTTTACAACCAGACTTTACTAAAAGGACTACAATTTATGTTGTTCTCTAAATGATTTATTCATTATAAAAAAAGCTAATAATGATTTTTGTTTTGTTTTTTATATCTCAAGTCGTTTTGTTTGTTCGGAATGCAAATTAAAGTTATCTTCAGCAATTGATAATTGGTTCAAATAATCAGATCACAAACCACTTTGTCTCCGACAAGGAAAACTCCATTTGCTGCCGATAACAAAACTGGTAACAAATTGATTTACTTGGCGACCTTTTTATGATTGTAGACCACTTTGTCTGCTGCAAGGAAAAAATCAGTTTGCCATGGAGGACAAAACTGACAACAGATTCATTTACCTGGTGGGATGAAATCGACTATTGCAACAGCTTACATGTAATACGAAGTGCATGGTGATCAGCTTAACTCTTATCTGGCCTGGATGGATGTTGTTATAAAATTGAACAGATGTAAAACAATTGATGGGAAGGTAGCATGGTGATCAGCTTAACTCTTATCTGGCCTGGATTGTACTCGAATGATACCCCAGTTGGGAAATATATTGTACTTTTAAGTTCTTATAACATAGATTAAATTATGTGATGTAGAACTTTCCATATTGTAAAGTATATCATGTTATATAGTGTCATCAAATACTACTAATTTCAAGGGTTCTCCAAATTTTGTACGCACATAGTGTTTTCTGATGCTTTGAATTATAAGGAAACCTGGTGGTTAGCATAAAAATCAATGAAAACATATCAGGAAAAAACTCTTACCATATATGTATATATGTAACTGATAATTTCACAACATAACTCAATTAACTTGGACATCAAAGTTAAGTTCCAAACAAGAAACTTACACGTGCCGGTATCAAATATTATATAGATGTTAATTCATTAAGTTAGTTTGTATATGGTTCACTCTAGAATGTATCAATTCAATATAACGTCGGCCGGATAGAACACATGTGCATACAGTGTCCCGCTATATATTCATTTAAGCTATAAAGCTAAAACACGAGTACATGAATTTTTCCTTTTTTGTATGAATATATTCACGAGGAAATAATTACATGCTTCGGAAAAAGTAACTCAAAATTATATTATCAATTAAAAATAAAGTTCTAAAAGCTTTAAAACAACTATGTTATTCAATATCAAACTAGCCTGTGCAGATGCACGGGTTGATGACTAGTAAACATAGTTTAAATAGGCTTCCAGCCCGTTTCGTAAAACCGACTCCTAAGTAGCCGGCTTGCCGCTTTCTACCCAACTTGCTTAACGACTCTAAAAAATGGCCAAGTACTTGCCTTCTCAAAAGTAGCCAAGCACTTGACCTAGACGGCAGTCCGCAGAGCGGTTGCCCGATGGGCAAGGCGGCATCTAAGGGAAGGAAGCAAAGGAAAAAGCCACAAGAGCAATAAGCAAGGAAAGATAAAATTAGAATAATATTTACACAAGCTTAGGCCCTTGGCCGGATCTTCGGACAGAGGTTCAGAATACACCCCGCGGGTGGAATTGTGCAAATTAACAAGTTCTTTTAAAAGACTAGCAAACAGATAAAATAAAGGCAAGGCAGCGGCCTAAGAAGCAGCGGATGGGGTTGGAAGGCCGGAGGCGGCGGCGGCGTCAGGCGCCGGGGCGGCCGGCTGGGCGGTCTCGGCTTGATCGTCTCCGGCGGCAGCCGGCCCAGATGGGCGCGACTCGTTGCTGGAGGCGCGGTCGAGCTAAGGCCGGTCGCCCGCTCCGTCTTCTGGCGCCTCCATGTCGTCTCCGTCCTCCGCCTCGTCTTCATCCTCGGCGCTGAGTCGATCACCTCCGCCGAGTCCTCGCCGTAGTCCGGTTCATCGAACCACTCGGCGGTGCCTCCCGCCGTCTTCAGCCCGCTTCGAGGACGAAGACGCTGGTGTCCGTGTAGTCGGCGATCGCGCCGCACGCTCGACGAGGGCGTCCTCCGCGGCCAGCAGCTCCGCCTGGGCTTCTGACCGGAACGCGGCCAGCCGGTCCAGATCCAGCCCTGGATACCACGCCTTGACGAACTCCAGGGCTCGGCGAGCTCCAGCCCGAGCCGCGGAACCCTTCCAAGCCTCAAGACGGCCAGCCGCGACCTCCAGCCAGTCGGCGGTCCGGCTGGGAGTGCGCAGAACCGGCATGTCCGGCCACAGAGCAGCGATCGCCTGGGCACCGACACGCTGAAGACGGCGCAGCATCCGATGGGCCGGCCGCAGACGAGCCTCAATGCTCAGGAGCTGCTCGTCAAGGGTCCGGGGGGCGTTGGCTGCGATCTCAGCGCCACCCGCCCTCCGCGCCTCGCGCTCAGCCTCGATGGCCTGATTGGCCGCCTACGTGTGACCGGGGAAGAAGTCTGCCAAGAAGAAGAAGAAGCAAGTCAGAAAAACAGGAGTCGGCTTGACCCATAGTCGGCAACCCGAAATAAAAAGTAAAAGCAAACTCACCATCGACGATATCTTTGATTTCGTGGAAGCCGGAGGTCAGCAGCGCTTCCCTGTCGGTCCAGGCGGAGCGCTCGCTCTCAAATTCGGCCAGGAGAGCGGCCTCTTTCTTCTCCGCCTCAGCCTGCGCCGCCTTGAGCAGCTCCCTCTGCTCCGCCAGCTGCGTAGCCAGCAGGTCGCGCTCTGCGGCGAGCTTGCCGCACTCCTCCTCTTTGGCGCGCAAAGCGGTCTCGGCCGTACCCAGCTGCCCCCGAAGAGCGGCGTTGGACTCTGAAGAATAAAAAGAAGAAGGACGCGAAGTCGTCAGCTAAGAAGGTCGCCAGGAAGATCCGGCCCGACTGCGCAGCAGTCGGCCCGAATCTCGGGGACTACAGCCGGGTGCGCCAGTGCGCCCCCGCGTAGAAGAAAACTCACCTCGGCTCCTCGCCAAGCTAGCAGCCCGCTTGCTCAGCTCCTCAACGTTGCGGTTGAAGGCAGTAGCGCGGAGGTTGTGATACTCCTGCGACAAGAATTCCAGACAGAGGTAAAAAACTTGGAAGTAAGCAAATAGAGTTCGAGCGCTTTGCTCAAGAGCCGACCCAAACTCGGGACTACACCAGTGGGTCTGTTGCGCGCCTTACGAAGAAGAGCAAGAAAAAGTTCGAAAAAGAAACATACCCGCACGGCGGATCGCGATGCCAGGTGCGCCTTGGAGAGGTTCTGGATGGCGTCACCTCAGCCCGCAGCTTCGCCTGGACGTCCAGGAGCGCCGTGTTCAGCGGGCCCGTGCCGCCTCCTCGCACCCACCCAACGGGTGCGGCGCTTGTCGCCTCGGCGTCAGGGATGGCCGAGCTGGCGGCGCCGGTCTCCAAGGGGCGCGGCGCCGAAGTCGCCTTCTCAAGACGGCGTCGCGCTGGCGAGGCGACTTGAAGAAGTAGCTGCGCCACGGCCTCGTCGTCGGTCGGCAGCACAGGCGGGTCCGCCGGCTGCTTGCCTCGCGCGATCTCGGACTGCGATGGAGGCGGCGGAGGTGGCGCGGCCGCGCCCGGTAGGGAGACCTCGCCGCCTTCCCTCCCTACGACGGGGACCTCACCGCCGACTCCCTCCGACTGCCCCGTGAACTCCGGCGGCGGTGGCACAGAGCTCAACGGGGTGACGAGCAGCGCCGACTGGAGGCGCGCGGCCTCCTCGGCTCGCCTCTTGGCTGCAGCGGCGGCTTCGACCTCCTCCAGATTTTCTTGGGCGGAAGCCGCCGCCTACTCAGTCTCCGCCTTCTCCAGACGGGCGGCCTCCTCCTCATCGCGCTTCTCCTGCGCATTCCGCTCTGTTGCCTCCAGGAGGGCGGCCGCAGGGTCAACCCGCCGACTATTGGCGGACGTCTCCACCGACCCCATGACGGAGGCGGCGGCGACCCTCTCCAAGGTGAGGGGAGCCCTGATGAGAAAAAAGACATGAGAAGACTCGGACAAGACGGACCAGAAGAAAACAAGACAGAATAAAAAATACTTACGCGGAGACCAGCGGTGGCTCCTTCACTTCCTTGTGGAAGCGGTTAGCCTTCGCGACCGCCTCTTCGTGCTGAGTCGCGGCAGCCGTTCCCCTGAATTTCTTGGCCCGGCCGCCTGGCAGACTCGGCCCGGCCCGGCGCTTCTTCGCGCCGCCTCGACCACCCAAGGCGGCGGAGGAGCTCGCGCCTTGATGGCCGACTTTCTGCTGGCGGCGGGGGACGACTTCCTTCTCGCCATCGTCGTCAGGCCAATCGGCGAAAGTGGCCGAAGGCCTGAAGTCGTCGGCCCCTCCTCCTCCCTCGACGTCGGCCTCCATCGCCGCCACGCCCAAGTCGGGGTCGTCGGCGTCGCTCTCCGCCCGGTCGGGGACGAATTCACGAGCCGGCCCCGCGGCGCCGGCCGAAGGCGGCATGAGGGGATTCTGAATCGGAGAAGACCAAGGAAAATTAGAGCCGGATTCGGCTGAAGAAGGAAACAGAGAAGCAAGAGACGACTTACCAATGGCGGGGGGTTGCCGCGCGAGTATGGATCCTTGCCGAACTGCCGTTCCTCCGTGAGGCCGCAGTTCGCCAAGAAGTTCACCGTGTCCACCACCTCCGCGTGGGGCATGTCTTTGGAGCACAACCGGCTGGGGTCCCGGCGGCCGCTCATGTGACAGATCAGATGAGGTCGGCCTTGAAGAGGGAGAACTCGGCACGCCATGAAGGAGGCCAGCAAGTCCGCCCCAGTCAGGCCCTCCGACTGGGTCATCACGCGGAACCGCGCGACGGCGGCGTTGCCTGCGGGAGTCAGCGTCCGGGCCCTATAGGACCAGCTGGGGGGTCGGCCCGCCAACTCGCCGCCCACGTAAGGCGGCAAGTTGACCCAGTCGCCCTCGGGGGCGACGTTCTTCACATAGAAGTATGTACGCTACCACATCTTCACCGACTTGATGAGGGAGAAGGCAGGAAAAGGGTTCTCGGGCACCGGCCTCCTCTTGGCGATGAATGTGCCGCACAGAGACGGCACGCGAGCGACGTGGGTCCCGAGCTTGGCTTGGAAGAATTTCCCCCCACAGCTCGATGGTGGGGAGAACGCCGAGAAAGCCCTCGCATAAGGATGCGAAGGCGGCCAGCAGCACCACCGTGTTGGGGGTGAGGTGGTGCGGCTGGAGCCCGCAGAACTCCAAGAACGCGCTGAAGAAGCCGCTCGCCGGCAGCCCTAGCCCGCGCATGAGGTGCGAGCGGAAAATGACCCGTTCGCCCTCCTCCGGCGCCGGCGTGATTTCGCCCTCCGGCGCGGCGCGGGTCCGCACTAGGTGGCTGCCGGGGATGCGGCGCATTTGACGAAGAAACTCGATGATGTCGTCGTCGATGATGGAGTCGTCCCACACGCCGGAGCGCGCGGTGGGAGGCGCAGCGGCGGATGAGGAGCTCATCTCCGCGGCACGGCGAGGTTCGGCGCAGCGGAGCAAGGAAGAAGACGAGGCAGGGAGCAAGAGGGAGCGAGGAAGAGAGGGTGCGCGTGCGTCGCCTCCCCCTCCCTTCCCCGCCTACTTATAGGTGCCTAGGCTGCGAAGCCGAGGGGGCGGGCGTGGTATTAACTGCGCCCACGTCCCCACGCCCCCACGATTTAACCCACGACGTTACTGCGCGTAGTAACAGCGTGGGGAGCCCAACCGCCCGCACGACCGCAGCGGATCCGCTGCGCGCCGAGGCGTGGTAGTGGCGGGCCCCGCCTGACGGGCCTGTCTTGTCACGCGCGTGGGCTGGCAGACTGGCCCTGCCGTGTGGCGTCGCGTGGCTGGCCCGCAACGGGCAGCTGCCGGGAAGCTTATCAGGCACGCCGCCCGGATCCCGCTGCGACCTTCGAAACCTTCGAAACCTTTGAAGAGCAAGACGGCCCCCTGCAAGGTCGGCTCAAGATGGAGACGGCGGGCCGAGTCCAGATTCTTCTACCAAAGGGATGAAGCTGTCGAGGCTCCTCGACATGTTGCCCCCGGCGCCTCACCAGCTTCGGGGACTACTGTCGGAGTAATGGGCCACGGGTAGGCAGACCCGAGCCCCTGGACCTTTCAAAACATCGGGGCAGACTGCGCCCCTCAAGACCCCAAGACGAAGAGCCGCCTTCAGAGAGTCGGCGACAGAGTCGCCGGCTGCCCCTTTAGGCCGAGTCCCAGAGACGGCCTCAGGACAAGCCGACTCCAAGCCAGCGACCTCCAATGAAGCCGGCTATAGGGAGTCGGCCCGCGACTCCGTCCACTCCCTGCATGAGCGACTACGAGCGGGATGGTATAAAGCCGCCTCGCGGCCGGTCCCCGCCCCACTCATAAAGGGCAGGCATGGCCACAGGGCGCCGTACCGACGGAGATCTCCGTCCGGCGAAGCACTGTAGTCACACCGGCCCTGACGTCAGCCCCGTGGGCAGATTCCTGTACCCACGATAGCCTGTCTGTACGACCCGAAGACGGCGGGACCCGCCTATCAGCGGGAGTGCAGAAGACGGCGAGAACGCCCCCAAAGACGGAACCGTTGGAATCGGCCTCCGAGAGTCGGCCGGCCCCTCCCGCGGGCTCCGTGCGCCATTAACCAGACAAGACAGGGAATGGCAGCATGATCGCCCCAGCGGCGGCACTTGTTGCCATGCCCCGCGACCAAGCTCGCGTCATTAGAAGAAGCAGCTCTGATAACCTGCAGCGGCAAGAGCGCCCATGGCGGACGAGGGCTGTCGGCCCCATCTTTGGACCGTCGGCGGGGCCCACTAGTCGGCGGGCCCTGGAGACAGCGGAGAAGACGGCGACCTAAGATCTTGACGGCTGGGACCCGCACCAGCCGGATTACCATTGTACCCCCGGGGGGTAGGCCTATATAAACCCCCCGGGGCACCCATGCAAAGGGTTGGAACCTAGTAGTTTTATACACACACATAGAGGGAAGAGAAGAGCTAGCCGTGCCCTTCTCCTTCCTCACCCCGAACAACTCAAGGAGCATCTTGTACTCACTTTGCCATAGTGATCATGCGGAGACCCAGCAGAGCAGCGATGAGGGGTGTTATCTCCTGAGAGCCCTCAAGCTGGGTAAGATTCGCCGGCGTGCATGCCTTCGCCTCATCCCGTTTCCAGGCACCGGCGACGTTCTACTCGCCCCCTCCATGATAAGCCATCCTTTGGCATATGTCGCACCCAACCCCCGACAGGTATCCGCCCCCGTCGGCCCTCGTCCTGTCTATGATTCGGATGTGGTATATATTATATTTTCATAACTATTGGTTCATTTATTGTTTATGAAAATTATGCCGACCAACGTGACATAGATTTTATTTATCTAGGAGGTTGTTGAACCGGAAATTCCAACCGACCCTATTGTCGAGAGGTTAAATTTAGTTGAAGAAGAAAACAATTTCTTGAAGGAAAAAATAAAAAAAAACTTGAGGAGGAGAAGATGATATTGGAGTTGCAGGTTGCGGATGTCGTCGATGATCACAAGATCAAGATGGATGCAATGCGCTTGAAAATTAGAAAGATTACAAAATATGCCATTCATACCGAGGATTTGTATCATTATGCCGTTGGATAAGTTGTTACCTTGGTTGCGATTATGATCGCATTTGTTTTCGCATTTAAATGTTTTACATAGTTTCAATGTATGGTTTAATTAATTTAGATGCTCTGCAGAGCTTTATGTTGTTAGATGAGAACTATGTATGTACTTTGGTTTTTATGTGATGATGAACTTCTATTAATTTGGTCACTTAATTATCTATCCATGATGTTCTGTAATGATTTTTGACACACTTAATTATATATAATGCACGCAGATGAACCGGCAATTGATGTACGGTGACATACACACACCTCCGAGTACACTAAGGGCGTGCATGATTTTCTCGAAGTGGCTGAGGCAATCAAGAAGAATGGTTTTATGTGTTGTCCATGCCCTATATGTGGGAATACGAAGTCTTACTCTGACTGGAAAATCCTTCACACCCACCTACTTTACAAGGGTTTCATGCCACACTATAATGTTTGGACGAGGCACGGAGAAATAGGGGTTATGATGGAAGACGGCGAAGAAGAAGAGTACGATGACAACTATGTGCCCCCTGAACATCAAGAGGAAACAGACAGACGATGTGCACGATGGTGCTGCAACGGGCGAAGCTGCTGAAGATCAAGAGGAACCAGACGATGTGCCCGATGATGATGATCTCCGCCGGGTCATTGTCGATGCAAGGACGCAATGCGAAAGTCAAAAGGAGAAGCTGAAGTTCGATCGCATGTTAGAGGATCACAAAAAGGGTTGTACCCCAATTGCGAAGATGGCAACACAAAGCTCGGTACCGTCTTGGAATTAATGCGATGGAAGGCAGAGAATGTTGTGCTCGATAAAGGATTTGAGAAGCTACTGAAAATAATGAAGAAGAAGCTTCCAAGGATAACGAATTGCCCGACAGTACATACGCAGGAAAGAAGGTCGTATGCCCTCTAGGATTGGAGGTGGAGAAGATACATGCATGCCCTAATGATTGCATCCTCTACATGGTGCATACAAGGATCTGACGCATGCCGGTATGTGGTGCATTGCGGTATAAGATCGACGAGATGACCACAGTGATGTTGATTGGCGAGCCTCCGGGAAGAGGGTTCTGCGAAGGTGATGTGGTATGCTCCTATAATACCACGGTTGAAAGCGTCTGTTCAGAAGCGGAGAGCATGCCAAGTTGATGCGATGGCACAGTGAGGACCGTAAGAAAGGCGGAAGTTGAGAGCACCCACGACGGGTCGTGATGGAGAAAAATTGAGAGAAAATCTGGGATGAGTTTGCAAAGGACCCAAAGGCGTATGGTTTGCTTTAAGCGCGGATGGCATTAATCCTTTCGGGGAGCAGAGCAGCAATCACAGCACCTGGCCCGTGACTCTATGTATGTATAACCTTCCTCCTTGGATGTGCATGAAGCGGAAGTTCATTATGATGCCAGTTCTCATCCAAGGCCCTAAGCAACCCAGCAACGACATTTATGTGTACCTAAGGCCATTAGTTGAAGAACTTTTACAGCTGTGGAATGGAAATGGTGTACGTACGTGGGATGAGCACAAAAAGGAGGAATTTCACCTAAAGGCGTTGCTGTTCGTGACCATAAACGATTGGCCCGCTCTCAGTAACCTTTCAAGACAGACAAACAAGGGATACCACGCATGCACGCACTGTTTACTTGACGCCGATAGTATATACTTGGGAAGCTGCAGGAAGAATGTGTACCTGGGCCATCGTCGATTTCTTCCGACGAACCATCAATGTCGAAAGAAAAGGCAAGCATTTCAAAGGCGAGGCAGATCACCGGAAGAAGCCCACCATGCGTATCGGTGATCACGTACTTGCTATGGTCAATGATTTACACATAATCTTTGGAAAGCGTCCCGGTGGACTAGCTGTTCCGAATGACGCTCACAATCACGCACCCATGTGGAAGAAGAAATATATATTTTGGGATCTACCCTACTGGAAAGATCTAGAGGTCCGCTCTTCGATCGACGTGATGCACGTGACGAAGAACCTTTGCGTGAACCTGCTAGGCTTCTTGGGCGTGTATGGGAAGACAAAAGATACACATGAGGCACGGGAGGACCTGCAACGTTTGCACGAAAAAGACGGCATGCCTCCGAAGCAGTATGAAGGTCCTGCCAGCTACGCTCTTATGAAAGAAGAGAAAGAAATTTGTTTGAATGCCTGCTCGGTATGAAGGTCGGCGGCTTCTCGTCGAATATAAAGGGAATAATAAATATGCGGAGAAAAAGTTCCGAACCTAAAGTCTCATGACTGCCGGTGATTATGGCGCAAGCGCTTCCGGTTGCATTGAGGGGCTTCTACGGGAAAGCGTCCGATTAGCCATTGTGAAGCCATGTGCATTCCTCAATGCAATATCTCGAAGGTGATCGATCCAGAAATCGTACCAACGCTAAGGAGTGATGTGGCGCAATGTCTTGTCGGTTTCGAGCTGGTGTTCCCACCATCCTTCTTCAATATCATGGCCTTGCGTCCTAGTTCATCTAGTCGGCGAGATTGTCATTACGGGGCCCGTATTTCTACACAATATGTACCCCTTTGAGAGGTTCATGGGAGTCCTGAAGAAATATGTTCGTAACCGCACATGGGCCATCAAACAGAGGATGTCATCGGGTTTTGTGTTGACTTCATTCCTGGCTTTAAGAAGATAGGTCTCCCTAAATCGCGGTATGAGGGGAGACTGACTGGAAAAGGCACGCTTGGAAGGGACTCAATAATATGCAGGACGGATATTCTTGGTCTCAAGCACACTACAGTTCTCTGAGAACTCTACCTTGGTGACCCGTATGTCGATGAACACAAGAACAGTCTGCGCTCCAAACATCCGGAGCAGTGCGACGACTGGATTACATGTGAACACATCAGGACTTTCAGCAGTTGGTTGGAAACACGTCTCAGAGGTGACAGCACTATTTGTGATGAGCTGTACTTGTTGTCGAGGGACCATCTTATTGTAATGATTTGGAAAGGATCTGAGATAAATGGGAATACATTTTACACGATTGACCAAGATCAAAAGAGCACCAACCAAAACAGCGGTGTCCGCTTTGATGCAGCAACCGACAGGGGAAAGGACACATATTATGGTTACATATTAGACATATGGGAACTTGACTACGGAGTATATTTTAAGGTCCCTTTGTTTAAGTGCAAGTGGGTCAATCTGTCAGGAGGCGGGGTACAGGTAGACCCACAGTACGGAATGACAACAGTGGATCTGAAAAATCTTGGGTACACTGACGAACCGTTCGTCCTAGCCAATGATGTGGCATAGGTTATCTATGTGAAGGACATGTCTACCAGACCGAGGAAAAGAAAAGATAAGGAAGCGAATACATCATACGATGAGCCAAAGCGCCACATAGTTCTTTCAGGAAAAAGGGACATCCTGGGAGTGGAGGGCAAGACAGACATGTCTGAATAATATGAAAAGTTTCATGAAATTCCCCCCTTCAAAGTCAAGGCTGACCCAAGCATCACGATAAGCGATGAAGATTATCCATGGTTCGGCGCAATAAGCAAGCGACACAAGCGAGGAAAAAGTGAAGACTTTCTCCCGCAACTATTATGATGATACCATGCCAACTTTGTAACAGACGAGTATGATACCATTGTCCGTTTTGTACATGCACATGCTATGCCAACTTTTTCAGAGTTCATTTGAAAACTATGAATTTGAAATCCTCGCCAACCGAAGGGCGCTCACAGTGGTTTATAAGCCCGTCCCTCTACGCCTTGTTGAGCTCACAAACTTGTGATTCACACAAATTTCAAAGAATTCAAATTTTAACTATTCAAATTTGAAAACTAATGGCACAAACAGAAAGTTTATAATTGTTCTAAAACTAATGGCACTAACAGAAAGTTTATAATTTTGGTGACCTAAAAGCAAAAGGAATTAAAAAATAAAGCAAAAAACCAAAAGAAAATAAATAATGCAGAAAAAAACAAAAAAATTTGAAAATAAATAAAAATAGCAACAATAAGTATTTTGTTGTAAGTAGAAACAAAATAAAATAAATAAAGCGACAAAGAAAACAAAAAAGTGTTTTAAAATTTTAAAACTAATGGCACTAACAGAAAGTTTATATTTTTACTAAAACTAAAAGCACTAACAGAAAGTTTATAATTTTGCTGACCTAAAAGCAAAAAGAATTAAAAATAAAGAAAAAACCAAAAGAAAATAAATAATGCAGGAAACAAAACAAAAAAACTTGAAAGAATATAAAAATAGCAACAATAAGTATTTTGTTGTAAGTAGAAACAAAATAAAATGAATAAAGCAACAACGAAAACAAAAAAAGTGTTTTCAAAATTGAAAAGTAATGGCACTAACAAAAAGTTTATATTTTTTCTAAAACTAAAAGCAAAAAGAAATAAAAAATAAAGCAAAAAACAAAAAAAGTGCCACCTACTGGGCCCCCACGGCCTGAATACGACTAGAAACCCTACCATGGCCCAGGATTCAGGCCCGCGGAAGGCCCAGTAGGCCCAAAGGCACAGATTGCACAATTAGGCCCGAAAGCCTGATTTAGAGAGGAGCTCGAGAGGGAAGGCGCACCGCCCCTTATAAACAGGTGCGTCTCCCTCCCAACTAGCGAGGTGGGACTAAACTCTGGGCGCGGTGCAGCACAAGGCCTTTGGTCCCGGTTGGTGGCACCAACCGGGACTAGCAGACATTAGTCGGTTCGTGGCACCAACCGGGACCAATGCCCCCTTTAGTCGGTTGGTGCAACTGACCAAAGGATCTTCCCGCCCTTTGGGCTACTGATAATTGGCCTTTGGTCCCGGTTGTTGGCACCAACTGGGGCTAAAGGGGGGCATTGGTCCCGGTTGGTGCCACGAACCGGGACTAAAGCCTTTTCTATATAATCCAGCACTTAGCATTTTATCAGATTTCATCGCCAGTTGCCGCCCTACAACGCCGCGGACATCCTCGACGCCGCCAGGCTGCCCCGCCGCCGCCGCCGTCGCCCGTGCCCCCGAGCCCACGCTAACGCCGTCCGCCGCCCTCGAGCCCATGCCGTCGCCGGCCGCGCCCTGCGCCACGCCCGATGCCGTCCGCCCGCGCCCAGCGCCGTCGCCGCCCTCGACGCCATCTCCCCGACGCCGATGCCTCTCCCGCGCCCGACGCGCCCGCCGTGCCCCCCCCCTATGAGCACCTGCCCTGCCTTGCCCTGCCCCTGCCTGGCCTGCCTGCCATGCCCTGCCCCTTGCCGGGCGCCCGCTGCCGCCACGCCCTGCTTTTTTTTAGTTTAAATTTTTTCATATATATATATATATATATATATATATATATATATATATATATATATATATATATATATATATATATATATATATATATATATATATATATATATATATAATGTATGTGTATGTATGTGGCTATATGTTTTGTTCATATGTTGCAATATGTTTTTTATTATTACTAGTTTATTTTTGTTCATATGTGATATATATGTGTATGTGGCTATAATGTATATGTGTATGTGATGTATGTGGCTAGAATTTGCTAAATATAAATGTTAAAAATGTTTTTTGGTTCATAGAAAGTTTTTGTTCATATATAGAAAGTTACAATTTTAGAAAAGTTTTATATATGCAAAAGTTACAATTTTAGAAAAGAAGGATAGGAAAGAAGAAAATAAGAAGAGGAAAGAAAGAAGAAGAGGAGAGGAAAAGAAGAGGAGAAATAAGTAAGAAGAAAAAAAAGAAAAAAAAGAGAGAAGAAGAATAGGAAGAGGAAGAAAATAGAATATTCTATTTTCTTCTTCTCCACTATTCCTTTCTTCTTTCTTTTTTCTTGTTTTTTCTTCGATCTTCTCCTCTAGCTATTCCTTTCTTCTTCTCCTCTTTTTCTTCTTCTTCTTCTTATTAATTTTATAGGGAACGAGGCGCCGAGGATCGCCGAGGGTCGAGGGTCGGGAACTAGGGTAGAGGGTCGAGGGTCGTTAAGGGGTCAAGGGTCGAGGGTTCGAGGGTTCTATACGGTCGAGGGATCGAGGGTCGAGGGTTCAAGGGTCGTCTAGGGTTCGAGGGTTCCAGGGTCGTCGAGGGTTCGAGGGGTCAAGAGAGGTTTCCTAGTGTCAAAGCATTGAAGAAATCCAAGGCTTCATCATTAGCCGGAAGTAACCAGGGCATGATGGTAGGAAGTCCTCCAAAGTTATTCTGGAATGAAGTCCTGGATAGGATAATTTGCCTTTTTGTACGAATTTCAACAAAGGCCTTCTAAATAACGATATTCGGAAGGTTCTTGCTGAACTTTGTACCAAAAAGCGAATTTTCCTATCTGGGACTCCGTTCCAAAATAACTTTGGAGAGCTTCGTACCATCATGCACCTGTTACTTTCGCCTAATGATGAAGACATGGTTTTGTTGAATCTTTTGACACTAGGCAACCTCCCGACCCCTCGGCGATCCTCGACCCCTTGACCCTCGACCGCTCGGTGATCCTCGACCCCTTGACCCTCGACCCCTCGGCGATCCTCGACCCCTTGATAAAAAAAGAATAGAGGAGTTCTTCTCCTCTATTCTTTCTTCTCCTCTTTTTTTTCTTCTTCTTCCTCTTTTTTTATCGGAGCGAGGGTCGCCGAGGGTCGCCGGCGGTAGAGAAACCCTAATTAAATAGCAAGTATCGTCGGTGTGAGATACATGTGGCCGTCGGTGTCGGACACTACATCCACGTCCCACAAGTGACGCGTGCGTCGATGCCCACGTCACTTGTGGGACATATATGTAGTGTCGTCGTTGTTGTTGTCGATATACCCCCTCCCGATATCTTCAACACGTGGGGGGGGGGGGTCGATATTACCCCCTCCTTGAAGCGTTCTCGAGGCCACCCCCTAACCCTTGAAGCGTTGTCGAGGCCACACGAAACCCTAGAGAAGCAGCGCCGAGGCCACTAATTAATATGATTCCTTATTGTGATTAGCTAGCTAGTTCTACGTTTGCCACTAATATATCCATATCTGTCATGTTTGAATAATAATTGCCATGTTGTAAATATTTGTAGAAACTATGGACACCCCGCCCCGAGACGAAGCAGCAGAACCGTTGTTGAGGCACATAATCGCAGAAGGAAGTGATGCCGTCAACTCGATGATGTTTCTCAACGACACCGATGGTCTGGAAGGAGAGGGTGAAGAAGCAGCTGGCTATGCTTATGATGGCTCCAATGACCCAATGCCGGTGGACGAAGGAGAGGGTGAAGAAGTAGACCGTGAGGACTCTTCCGGTGATCACCGAACTGAGTCCGGCCAGGTATATATATTATTTAAGCCTGTGCTGACTAGCTAATTGATGCATTCATTGTTTTGGTATGTACACATATTAATTAAATCTCGTCTTTCTTCCTTTTCCTAGCCCTCCGGATCAAGCACAACTTCGGTAAGGAGACGAGGCCCGAAGAAAAAGTTGAGCTCGGATGAAAGGTTTGAGATCATAGAAATCATGTATGACGGCCAACCGATTGAACCCATCCGGACAAAGAAGGCATTTGTTGCTCAGTGCGGGGTTCTGGTTAGGGACAAGATCCCAATCAGCATCCAACAATGGTATAAGCCTAAGAACGAAGACCCTGAGGTGTCTTATGTCAATGATCTGCAGAAATATGATCTTTGTACTGAGCTGAAGTCAAATTTCACTCTACCGCCAGAGGATGATCCGGAGAAGCCAGTTATAGAGCCATTAATCAAGTCTTTTGCTCTTAAGAAGATGGCAGACCTATTTAGGCATTGGAAGAAAGACCTGAATAAATTTGTCGATAAAAAAGAGACACCAGAATTCAAGGGCAAAGATGAGAAGATCAGAGATGACTGGCCCGCATTTGTGGCCCACGGGACATCGGAAAAGAGTAAAAAGATGTCGGCGACAAACAAGCAAAATGCTGCGAAGAAGAAGCTTCACCATCGCACGGGGTCAGGTGGCTACCTCATAGCCCGGCCTAAGTGGGCCAAGGCTCAGAATGATCTGCTTGATAAAGGGATCGAACCAGAGACAATGAACTGGCCAGACCGTTGCCGGACTTGGTTCTTCGGGGCTGGCGGAACCTTGGACCCTGTATCAGGGAAGTGCATTTGGACGGACGAGCAATTGGACATACCAGTCGAGAGGCTAAAGCAATATATCGAAGCAGCCCAACAAGGGAAGTTCGTTCCAGACAGGGAGAAGGACGAGCTCACCATGGCCCTCGGGAATCCTGAGCACCCTGGACGAACACGAGGCACGCCAGGCTCCCTTTCGTGGAAGGCTGGATTTCCGGACGCAGGGACTTACAAAACCCATGAGAGGAGGAAGAAACTGGAGCAGAGCCAAATGCAGGCGCTGCACGAAAGGGTAATGGGGCTAGAGGAACGAGAAGCAGCAGATCACAGCAAACTACATGCCGAAGCTTCCCCCGAAGCTACCCCGCCATCTCAGCGGAGAAGCAACGTGGCTTCCACCGAGCTGCTTCAGCCGGAGCATGCCTTGACGGCTCCTGCCAGCTATCCCGGTGGATGCTATCCCGGAGTCTCAAAATTGCCACCTTATGGCGCAATGGAGCAATTTGAAGGTCAAGGCGGCTGTTGGCTCTGTTTATCCTACTAAACCTGACTCAACTTTTCACTGCCGGCCGATTCCAGAAGGATATGCTAAGGTGATGGTGGATGAAATAACGGAGGGATTTGAGGACCTCCGGCTTGACCACCCTACCGGTGAAGGGGAGTATCGGCTGGGTTCTGCTCTGAAGACTCCATGCCTATGGCGGAAGGATCTCATCAACCTTCCGAACTGGACGCCTCCGCCTCCTCGTCCTCCTCCGGTGAGTCAGGGCACTCCGCCTCCTCCACCTCCTCCTCCTCCGGCGAGTGACAATCAGGGCACTCGGCCGACTCCTTCTCCGGCGCGTGGCGGCACTCCGCCTCCTTCTCCGCCTGCACTGGCACGTCCGAGCAGCCAGCCTCCTCCTTCGCCGCCTCGTCAGCAATGGCGGAAGAGACACGCCGCCGCTCCGGCTGCTCCGGCGCGTCGTAGTCCTTCTCCTCCGCCTCGTAAGCAAGGAAAGAACACATCTGCTCCGTCTGCTTTGCCGGCGTCTAGCAGTACAACCAAAGGCGGGAGGAGATACAGATTCGGTCCTTCTCTGAAGAATCCAGAGAAGTTACCGTACGAGAGGACCGACGAGGAAAACGCGAAGATCGCGCAGACCGAAGTGCATGACTGGTTTGAAGGGTTGAAAGCAAAGAGACATCCACCTCCGGAGGAGAAGGTAGATCCGGTGAAAGCGAAGCTCACTCTGGCTGCCCTGATAAAACCACCCAAGTCTCCACCGAAAGGCAACTATGAGCGCATTATTGGAAAGGCATTTGCCGAAGCGGAGAGGTCGGGAAGTACTAAAAGTGATCAAAGAATGAAAGAACAACGAGCTGGGAAACAAATTGCCCAGCTCGGTGAACAAGCGAAGCAATCGTGCCCCCCGCTCAAGGTGCCTGCTAGCGACATCGTCGATCCGAGGATGGTGCCCGGTTATGGCAATCCTGAAGATTACCTGCCCAACGATGTACATTATGATTTCTTGGAGGTGCAGATACAAAGATACGATGCGGGAAGCCTCTCGTCAAAGATGAAAGCTCTCTATCAGCGATGATGCGAAGATTGCATGATTGGTACATGAAAACCTGCGAGAGAGTCGAGGGAGGAGTACTTTGTATGTGAGAGTTAAAAGGAGCATGACCTCGTTGGAATTGAACTGTTGCCTATTCCATTTGAGGAGTTCTATCAGTTTTTCAATCAATTGGCCCTCGATAAAGCAACGGTCACTGCTCACATCGTAAGTAGTACTACTTCTGTCATTAAGTCTCTCTATATAACTCAGCTCTTTCATTGCATGAATTTATAATTATCCTCACTATATTATGCAGATTGAAGATCGCCGAATTGAAGAAAAGACAAGTGGGTTCCATTGGGTTCATTAACACATATCTCATAGATGCAACTGAGGTTGAATTTCATGCCGAAAATACCGAGGCCAACTTACTACAATCGTTCGTAATAAATGAACACAAGGATGTAATACTCTTTCCTTACAACTTCAAGTGAGTGTTACTGTCTTGTGGCATATTCGGTTTCCCTTATTAGTCCAGGTTATAGTAATGTAATATTGATGAGTTATGCATGCGTGCGCAGCTACCACTATATTCTCCTAGAGATTAAGCTTGAGCAGGGAGTAGTAACTGTCTTATACTCGAGACGAAAAGATCCCAAGGAGTATGCGGACATGACTGAAATGCTCAAGAAGTATGTTAAATCGATCATTATCCACCATATCAGCAACTTTGTTCATTTCTGATATCAAGTAATTGTTTTCTTTGTATGGCAGGGTTTGGAGAAAATTCACCAAAAAAGCTCCGGGACTGCCGAAGAAGCTGCAATTTAGACACCCGAAAGTAAGTACTATAGTAGCATATTCCACGCATCTCCTTGTGATTCAAGCGCTAGTTTCATCAATACCATTTAACATGCTTGCTAATTATCAGTTTGATTGACCACTATTTCTTGTAAAGTGGTTGTGGCAGGAACAAGGGAATAATTTCTGTGGATACTACGTTTGCGAGTCCATCCGCCACACGACCTGTGAGCGGGGCTACTCTGACAAACAATATGAAGTGTGTAAATAACAATATTCACAATTTTATTTTATTACCATCATTTGTGTTGAGTTTCATTCATTCATATATATATGTATTGACCCCCTTCTTAAAATTAGATGTTTCGGATGCGGGATGAACTACTAGCACCAGATCGCATGCGAGCAATTCAAGAGGAATTGGCGGCATTCTTTCTTGACCACGTGATCGCATAGTTGTCGTTGTCGTCTCGCCAACTATTGCTTCTACGACTATCGCTACTGCTTAGTGATAAAGTAAAGCAATTACATGGCTTTTGCATTTCATACAATAAGCGACAACCATATGGCTCCTGCCGATTGCCGATAACTTCGGTTACAAAACATGATCATCTCATACAATAAAATATAGCATCACGTCTTGACCACATCACATCACAACATGCCCTGCGAAAACAAGTTAGGCGTCCTCTACTTTGTTGTTGCAAGTTTTACGTGGCTGCTACGGGCTGAGCAAAAACCGTTCTTACCTCGCATCAAAACCACAGCGATAGTTTGTCAAGTTGGTGCTGTTTTAACCTTCGCAAGGACGGGCGTAGCCACACTCAGTTCAACTAAAGTGAGAGAGCAGACACCGCCGGTCACCTTTAAGCAACTAGTGCTCAAGCGGTGAAACCAGTCTCGCGTAAGCGTCTGGCGTAATGTCGGTCGGGCGCTTCATCTCACAATACCGCTGAACCAAAGTATGACATGCTGGTAAGCAGTATGACTTATATCGCCCACAACTCACTTGTGTTCTACTCGTGCATATGACATCAACGCGCATAAAACCTGGCTCGATACCCTGTGTTGGGAGCGTAGTAATTTCAAAAATTTCCTACGCACACGCAAGACCATGGTGATGGCATAGCAACGAGAGGGAGAATGTCGTCCACGTACCCTCATAGACCGAAAGCGGGCGTTATAACAACGCGGTTGATGTAGTCGTACGTCTTCACGATCCGACCGATCCAAGCACCGAACGTAACGGCACCTCCGTGTTCAGCACACGTTCAGCTCGATGCCGATCCCGGACTCCGATCCAGCAAAGTGTCGGGGATGAGTTCCGTCGACGACGGCGGCGTGGTGATGATGATGATGCTCCACCGACGCAGGGCTTCGCCTAAGCTCATGACGATATGACTTCTCCGGCGCAGGGCTTCGCCTAAGCTCATGACGATATGACCGAAGTGGAATATGGTGGAGGGGGCACCGCACACGGCTAAGGAACGATCCGTAGATCAACTTGTGTGTTATGGGGTGCCCCCCTGCCCCCGTATATAAAGGAGCAAGGAGGAGGTGGCCGGCCAAGGGAGGAGGCGCACCAAGGGGGGAGTCCTACTCCCACCGGGAGTAGGACTCCTCCTTTCCTAGTAGGAGTAGGAGAGAAGGAAGGGGAAGGGAGGAAGGGGTGCGGCCCCTCCCCCTAGTCCAATTCGGACTAGGCCTTGGGGGGCGCGCGGCCTGCCCTAGGCAGCCCCTCTCTCTTTCCCTGCAGGGCCCAATAAGGCCCAATACTTCTCCGGCGAATTCCGTAACCCTCGGTACTCGAAAAATACCGAATCATTGGAACCTTTCCGAACTCCGAATATAGTCGTCCAATATATCGATTTTTACGTCTCGACCATTTGAGACTCCTCGTCATGTCCCGATCTCATCCGGGACTCGAACTCCTTGGTACATCAAAACTCATAAACTCATAATATAAGCATCGCCGAAACCTTAAGCGTGCGGACCCTACGGGTTCGAGAACTATGTAGACATGACCTAGAACCATTCTCGGTGAATAACCAATAGCGGAACCTGGATGCCCATATTGGTTCCTACATATTCTCGAAGATCTTTATCGGTCAAACCGCATAACGACATCGTTGTTCCCTTTGTCATCGGTATGTTACTTACCCGAGATTGATCGTCGGTATCAATACCTAGTTCAATCTCGTTACCAGTAAGTCTCTTTACTCGTTCCGTAATACATCATCTCACAACTAACTCATTAGTTGCAATGCTTGCAAGGCTTATGTGATGTGTATTACCGAGAAGGCCCAGAGATACCTCTCCAGACAATCGGAGTGACAAAACCTAATCTCGATTCATGCCAACTCAACATATACTTTTGGAGACACCTGTAGAGTACCTTTATAATCACCCATTTACGTTGTGACGTTTGGTAGCACACAAAGTGTTCCTCCGTAAGCGGAGTTGCATAATCTCATAGTTGCAGGAACTTTGTATAAGTCATGAAGAAAGCATAAGCAACATACTAAACGATCAAGTGCTAAGCTAACGGAATGGGTCATGTCAATCACATCATTCTCCTAATGATGTGATCCCGTTAATCAAATGACAACTCATGTCTATGGATAGGAAACTTAACCATCTTTGATTCAACGAGCTAGTCAAGTAGAGGCATACTAGTGACACTATGTTTGTCTATGTATTCACACATGTATTATGTTTCCGGTTAATACAATTCTAGCATGAATAATAAACATTTATCATGAAATAAGGAAATAAATAATAACTTTATTATTGCCTCTAGGGCATATTTCCTTCAGTCTAATGTATTTTGCAAATTTCTATGTCTACAATGCTCTGCACGGAGCTACTCTAGCTAATTGCTCCCACTTTCAATATGTATCCAGATTGAGACTCAGAGTCATCTAGATTAGTGTTAAAACTTGCATCGACGTAACCCTTTACGACGAACCTTTTTTTTTCACTTCCATAATCGAGAAACATATCCTTATTTCACTAAGGTTAATTTTGACCGCTGTCCATTGATCTACTCCTAGATCACTATTGCACTTCCTTGCCAAGCTTAGTGGTAGGGTATGCAATAGATCTGGTACACAGCATGACATACTTTATATAACCTATGGTTGATGCATAGGGAATGACTTTCATTCTCTTTCTATCTTCTGCCATGGTCGGGTTTTGAGTCTTACTCAATCTCACACCTAGTAACACAGGCAAGAACTCTTTCTTCGACTGTTCCATTTTGAACTACTTCAAAATCTTGTCAAGGTATGAATTCATTGAAAAACTTATCAAGCGTCTTGATCTATCTCTATAGATCTTGATGCTCAATATGTAAGCAGCTTCACCGAGGTCTTTCTTTGAAAAACTCCTTTCAAACACTCATTTATGCTTTGCAGAATAATTCTACATTATTTCCGATCAACAATATGTCATTCACATATACTTATCAGAAAGGCTGTAGTGCTCCCACTCACTTTCTTGTAAATACAGGCCTTTCCAAAAGTCTGTATAAAACCATATGCTTTGATCAACACATCAAAGCGTATATTCCAACTCGAGATGCTTGCACCAGTCCATTGATGGATCATTGGAGCTTGCACATTTTGTTAGCACCTTTAGGATTGACAAAATCTTCTGGTTGCATCATATACAACTCTTCTTTAAGAAAACCATTAAGGAATGCAGTTTTGACATCCATTTGCCAGATTTCATAAAATGTGGCAATTGCTAACATGATTCGGACAGACTTTTAAGCATTGATACGAGTGAGAAAATCTCATTGTATTCAACATCTTGAACTTTGTCAAAAACCTTTTCCGACAAGTCTAGCTTTGTAGATAGTAACACTACTATCAGTGTCCGTCTTCCTCTTGAAGATCCATTTATTTAATCATGGCTTGCTGATCATCGAGCAAGTCAATCAAAGTCAATACTTTGTTCTCATACATGGATCCTATCTCAGATTTCATGGCCTCAAGCCATTTCATGAATCTGGGCTCATCATCGCTTCCTCATAGTCCGTAGGTTCATCATGGTCTAGTAACATGACTTCCGAACACGATTACCGTACCACTCAGTGCGGATTTTACTCTGGAAGACCTCACGAGGTTTGATAACAACTTGATCTGAAGTTTCATGATCATCATCATTAACTTCCTCACTAATTGGTGTAGGAATCACTTTGGAACTGATCTCTGTGATGAACTACTTTCCAATAAGGGAGAAGGTACAATTACCTCATCAAGTTCTACTTTCCTCCCACTCACTTCTTTCGAGAGAAACTTCTTCTCTAGAAAGGATCCATCTTAGCAACGAAAAACTTGCCTTCGGATCTGTGATAGAAGGTGTACCCAATAGTTACCTTTGGGTATTCTATGAAGACGCACTTCTCCGATTTGGGTTTGAGCTTATCGGTGAAAACTTTTCACATAAGCATCACAAATCAAACTTTTAAGAAACGACAGCTTAGGTTTTTGTTAAAACATAGTTCATCGTGTCGTCTCAGCGGTTTAGATGGTGCCCTATTAAGCGTGAATGCAGCTGTCTCTAATGCATAACCCCAAAGCGATATTGGTAAATCGGTAAGAGATATCATTGATCGCACCATATCAAAATAAAGTCTGATTCTGACGTTCGGACACACCATAACGTTGTGGTGTTCCGGTGGCGTGAGCTGTGAAACTATTCCACATTGTTTTAATTGAAGACCAAACTCGTAACTCAAATATTCATCTCCACGATCAGATCGCGAAACTTTATTTTCTTGTTACGATGATTTTTCACTTCACTCTGAAATTCTTTGAACCTTTCAACCATTTCAGACTTATGTTTCATCAAGTAGATATACCCATATCTACTCAAATCATCTTGTGAAGGTCAGAAAATAACGATACTTGCCACGAGCATCAACACTCATTGAATCGCATACATCGGTATGTATTATTTCCAATAAGTTAGTAGCTTGTTCCATTGTTCCGGAGAACGGAGTTTTAGTCATTTTGCCCAAAAGGCACGGTTCGCAAGCATCAAATGATTCATTATCAAGTGATTCCAAAAGTCCATCAGCATGGAGTTTTCTTCATGCGCTTTACACCAATATGACCTAAACGGCAGTGCCACAAATAAGTTGCACTATCATTATTAACTTTGCATATTTTGGTTTCAATATTATGAATATGTGTATCACTATGATCGAGATCCAATGAACCATTTTCATTGGGTGTGTAACCATATAAGGTTTTATTCATGTAAACAGAACAACAATTTATTCTCTTACTTAAATGAATAACCGTATTGCAATAAACATGATCAAATCATATTTATGCTCAACACCAAATAACACTTATTTAGGTTCCACACTAATCCCGAAAGTATAGGGAGTGTGCGATGATGATCATATCAATCTTGGAACTACTTCCAACACTTATCGCCATTTCCCCTTTAACTAGTTTCTGTTTATTCTGTAACTCCTGTTTCGAGTTACTAATCTTAGCAACCGAACAAGTATCAAATACTCAGGGGCTACTATAAATACTAGTAAAGCACACATCAATAACCTGTATATCAAATATACTCTTGTTCACTTTGCCATCCTTCTTATCCACCAAATACTTGGGGTAGTTCCGCTTCCAGTGATTAGTTCCATTGCAGCAAAAGCACTTAGTCTCAGGCTTAGGTACAGACTTGGGCTTCTTCACTCGAACCGCAACTTGCTTGCCGTTCTTCTTGAAGTTCCCCTTCTTCCCTTTGCCCTTTTCCTTGAAACTAGTGGTCTTGTCAATCATCAACACTTGATGCTCTTTTCTTGATTTCTACCTTCGTCGATTTCAGCATCACGAAGAGCTTGGGAATTACTTTTGTCATCCCTTGCATATTATAGTTCATCACGAAGTTCTACTAACTTGGTGATGGTGACTAGAGAATTCTGTCAATCACTATCTTATCTGGAAGATTAACTCCCACTTGATTCAAGCGATTGAAGTACCCGGACAATCTGAGCACATGCTCACTAGTTGAGCGATTCTCCTCCATCTTTTAGCTATAGAACTTGTTGGAGACTTCATATCTCTCAACTCGGTATTTGCTTGAAATATTAACTTCAATTCCTGGAACATCTCATATGGTCCATAGCGTTCAAAACGTCTTTGAAGTCCCGATTCTAAGCCGTTAAGTATGGTGCACTAAAATATCAAGTAGTCATCATATTGAGCTAGCCAAACGTTCATAACGTCTGCATCTGCTCCTGCAATAGGTCTGTCACCTAGCGGTGCATTAAGGACATAATTGTTCTGTGCAGCAATGAGGATAAACCTCAGATCACGGATCCAATCTGCATCATTGCTACTAACATCTTTCAACACAATTTTCTCTAGGAACATATCAAAATAAACATATGAAGCAACAACGCGAGCTATTGATCTACAACATAATTTGCAAAATACTACCAGGACTAAGTTCATGATAAATTTAAGTTCAATTAATCATATTACTTAAGAACTCCCACTTAGACAGACATCTCTCTAGTCATCTAAGTGATCACGTGATCCAAATCAACTAAACCATAACCGATCATCACGTGAGATGGAGTAGTTTTCAATGGTGAACATCACTATGTTGATCATATCTACTATATGATTCACGCTCGACCTTTCGGTCTCCGTGTTCCGAGGCCATATCTGCATATGCTAGGCTCGTCAAGTTTAACCTGAGTATTCTGCGTGTGCAAAACTGGCTTGCACCCGTTGAAGATGGACGTAGAACTTATCACACCCGATCATCACGTGGTGTGCGGGTACTCTGAACTTTTAGCAGCGGTGCATACTCAGGAGAACACTTCTTGATAATTTTAGTGAGAGATCATCTTATAATGCTACCGTCAATCAAAGCAAGATAAGATGCATAAAGGATAAACATCACATGCAATCAATATAAGTGATATGATATGGTCATCATCATCTTGTGCTTGTGATCTCCATCTCGAAGCACCGTCATGATCACCATCGTCACGGTGCGACACCTTGATCTCCATCGTAGCATCGTTGTCGTCTCGCCAACTATTGCTTCTCGACTATCGCTACTGCTTAGTGATAAAGTAAAGCAATTACATGGCTTTGCATTTCATACAATAAAGCAACAACCATATGGCTCCTGCCGATTGCCGATAACTTCGGTTACAAAACATGATCATCTCATACAATAAAATATAGCATCACGTCTTGACCACATCACATCACAACATGCCCTGCGAAAACAAGTTAGGCGTCCTCTACTTTGTTGTTGCAAGTTTTACGTGGCTGCTACGGGCTGAGCAAAAACCGTTCTTACCTACGCATCAAAACCACAGCGATAGTTTGTCAAGTTGGTGCTGTTTTAACCTTCGCAAGGACGGGCGTAGCCACACTCGGTTCAACTAAAGTGAGAGAGCAGACACCGCCGGTCACCTTTAAGAAACTAGTGCTCAAGCGGTGAAACCAGTCTCGCGTAAGCGTCTGGCGTAATGTCGGTCCGGGCCGCTTCATCTCACAATACCGCTGAACCAAAGTATGACATCTTTGGTAAGCGGTATGAATTATATCGCCCACAACTCACTTGTGTTCTACTCGTGCATATGACATCAACGCATAAAACCTGGCTCGATACCCTTTGTTGGGGCGTAGTAATTTCAAAAAATTCCTACGCACACGCAAGACCATGGTGATGGCATAGCAACGAGAGGGGAGAGTGTCTGTCCACGTACCCTCGTAGACCGAAAGCGGAAGCGTTATAACAACGCGGTTGATGTAGTCGTACGTCTTCACGATCCAAGCACCGAACGTACGGCACCTCCGTGTTCAGCACACGTTCAGCTCGATGGCGATCCCGGACTCGATCCAGCAAAGTGTCGGGATGAGTTCCGTCAACCGACGGCGTGGTAGCGATGATGATGCTCCACCGGCGCAGGGCTTCGCCTAAGCTCATGACGATATGACTTCTCGGCGCAGGGCTTCGCCTAAGCTCATGACGATATGACCGAAGTGGAATATGGTGGAGGGGCACCGCACGGCTAAGGGCGATCCGTAGATCAACTTGTGTGTTATGGGGTGCCCCCTGCCCCCGTATATAAAGGAGCAAGGAGGAGGTGGCGGCCAAGGGAGGCGCACCAGGGGGAGTCCTACTCCCACCGGGAGTAGGACTCCTCCTTTCCTAGTAGGAGTAGGAGAGAAGGAAGGGAAGGGAGGAAGGGTGCGGCCTCCCCTAGTCCAATTCGGACTAGGCCTTGGGAAGCGCGGCCTGCCCTAGGCAGCCCTCTCTCTTTCCCGCAGGGCCCAATAAGGCCCAATACTTCTCCGGCGAATTCCGTAACCCTCCGGTACTCGAAAAATACCGAATCATTGGAACCTTTCCGAACTCGAATATAGTCGTCCAATATATCGATTTTTACGTCTCGACCACTTGAGACTCCTCGTCATGTCCCGATCTCATCCGGGACTCGAACTCCTTCGGTACATCAAAACTCATAAACTCATAATATAAGCATCATCGAAACCTTAAGCGTGCGGACCCTACGGGTTCGAGAACTATGTAGACATGACCTAGAACCATTCTCGGTCAATAACCAATAGCGGAACCTGGATGCCCATATTGGTTCCTACATATTCTCTGAAGATCTTTATCGGTCAAACCGCATAACGACATCGTTGTTCCCTTTGTCATCGGTATGTTACTTACCCGAGATTCGATCGTCGGTATCCAATACCTAGTTCAATATCGTTACCAGTAAGTCTCTTTACTCGTTCCGTAATACATCATCTCACAACTAACTCATTAGTTGCAATGCTTGCAAGGCTTATGTGATGTGTATTACCGAGAAGGCCCAGAGATACCTCTCCGAGCAATCGGAGTGACAAAACCTAATCTCGATTCATGCCAACTCAACATATACTTTTGGAGACACCTGTAGAGTACCTTTATAATCACCCATTTACGTTGTGACGTTTGGTAGCACACAAAGTGTTCCTCCGGTAAACGGGAGTTGCATAATCTCATAGTTGCAGGAACTTTGTATAAGTCATGAAGAAAGCATAAGCAACATACTAAACGATCAAGTGCTAAGCTAACGGAATGGGTCATGTCAATCACATCATTCTCCTAATGATGTGATCCCGTTAATCAAATGACAACTCATGTCTATGGATAGGAAACTTAACCATCTTTGATTCAACGAGCTAGTCAAGTAGAGGCATACTAGTGACACTATGTTTGTGTATGTATTCGCACATGTATTATGTTTCCGGTTAATACAATTCTAGCATGAATAATAAACATTTATCATGAAATAAGGAAATAAATAATAACTTTATTATTGCCTCTAGGGCATATTTCCTTCAGTTCTCCCACCAAGAAGCTGAAGGTCCATCAAGCTGATGTGCGGCAAAGCGCACCTTCTCTGCATCTGTGCATCCAGCAGTGGCTAGCTCCCTTCCGACCTTGCGGAGCCAATCATCGGCCACAATCGGCTCAATGCTGCTAGAGAACACTGGCGGATTCAACCTTAGGAAGCGGGTCAAGTTGTCAACAGGGGGTGGTGGCGGTGGATTGTTGTTGTTGTTGTTGTTGTTGTTGTTCTGGTTCTGGATGAGCATCTGCATGAGGGCATTCTGCTGCTGGATCAACTGGGTGAGCTCCGGCGGAAAGTTGAAACCGGGGTCACGTCTCGGAGGCATCTGGTGTTTTGGAGTGGATGAGAAAATTAGAATAGAACAAGGGTCTAATGAGAAAATAGCACTAACCATATGAATGCACAATCGTAATTATACCAATCATTTGTTCAATCATCTCAAACATGGTTCAATCTCGGATTACAAATTCTCACGACTAATCGAAAATAACGGCCTAACTGATCAACGAAAAAATAAAAAATAAAGATGGTAGTCGACTAAACGTCTTCATCAATTATCCTTGCGTCCTCCGGTACGGCGTCCTCTGGTGCGGCGTCCCCTGCTGTGGCGCCTCCTCTTGCAGCTTCCTTCAGTGGAGCTTTCATAATCCCGGTCATTGCTCACGAGAGGTCCATCATCTCCACTCGGAAAAAGATCTTCTCCCTGATCAAGCTTCTCCTCTAATGCGGCCACCTCCAGCATCAGGTTGGCGACTCTCTCCATGAAATCCTTGACTTCATCCTCATGCTCATAGTCGGCTTCATGTGCTGCAGCCTCCAGATCAAGTTCACGATGGTGCAACTTCTAGATCGTTTTCATGCTACTGCGCATAATGATCTCTAGACCCCTGATGAGAACCTCCAAGTCTTGGGAAAATGAGTGAACGGAGTCATCATTTCTGGTGCGGATGATCTCCCCCTTTGCAGTCCTGCGAGAAACCATGGTGTGGTCTGATCCAACAAGATTGGCCCTGTATTCCTCCTGTATGCGTCCAAGTGCAATATGAACTACTAAGTCTCTCTCGATGATCCAGTCGGGTGCAATGAACTTGAAGTCAATGGGCGCCGAGAGATTTCCGAACGTCCTCCCTAGTATGTGCGCCTTAATCCTAAAGAGACGGTCATTCGGAAATGCCATGGTAGGGGTCCGGTGATTGAAGGTAGAGCAATCTTCAATTCCTTGGTGCTCTGGACCATCCTTCTGCCGAAGAGCATAGTCTCGTCAGGCTGGCAAAACTCCAAGAGCAGAACTGGGATAAACTCAACGGCCATCTAGAATTGTTGAAATCGGAGAAGAGTCAGATATGATCAGGGAAGAAAAATACGGAAAAGTAAAGATAGAAAGTAAACTGGTCTCTTCCTATGGCTTTCCGATCCTAGGGGCAACGTCCTACGGTCAGCGTGTGCTCTGAATACCATCTCTGTAGCGACCCGACCCGAAATCGGTCAAGTCTCTCTGTAGCTGTACCATCCCAAGATCATGCTGGCACACACAGTACATTGATGCAAAGAATCAAAGTTCAATCACACCTGAATTTATTACACGATTCTCATATCGAGTCTTTATTACAAGATAATAAATTCAGCCGAAGGCCAACTCATGAGAAATAAACTAAATAAAGTTGCGGAAGCATAGACGAATAGCCAGTCCATCCGACTCCATAGGGCAATCGCCAAGCGTGGATCATAGCCTCACTCCTGATCGGAAAACTCCTCTGCAACATAAGACGTTGCAGCCGTGTAGGTCAGCATTTTGAATATGCGGACAAGTCATGAAGAGAGAACAACAATAAAAATTACTAACACTATATGCAATTTGGCTGTGGGGCTCTAAGTTTCATTGTTTTGCGAAAAAGCCAGTTTTTCCCTACAACAATGACTTGTTTGCAAATATTACAAAATGTTGGTAGTTATTGAGATGGTTCCGCCAACCAATATCTCATTCCCAATTATTAAATAACCCCTCAATTAATTTATTAAGTTCGGTGTTGAGATATCCGAAATAGTCCAATTTCTAGAGGCTCAAATGTCCGTAACCGGGGACACGGCTAATCGATTAGGTCGTTACTCTGCAGAGTCTTGTGCACTTTACCCGCAAGAATCGTTCCCTCCCTTTTAAGTCTTCGCACTGCCTGGTGTTTGAAGACAGGACGTATGAAACAGGGCCTTCCGAAGAGATCCTCTGGGCCACTGCCGGTGCCCATCCAATCCTACCGTTCTTTTACATCTCGTAGCACCGTCCGGCCAGAGTTACGCCTAGGGTCGACCAAGCCAGAGCCCATAATGGCTTGCGGCTGCACAGGTAAGCTTCCGGTCAATGGGGTATCCATCCATCTCTTCGTGGCTGGGTGAAGCTTTCCGCAAGATGTCATGGCGCTTCTCCATGCATCCCGGCCATCCGCTGGTTTCTCCAGGGTGCTCGTCAACCGTCCTCCATCCAGTAGTGAATTTTGAAGTCCATCTTGAGCTTGAAGTCATGGGGTTGTCATCATCTTGACTCTCGCATCTCCCTTATGAAACACTCAACCAACCCCGTCTACTAAAGCATAGCAATCAACTACATCGTCCCGGGCATCGGTAACAAGGGAAAAGGGTTCATCCTACCTCATGATACTACTCAAGAACAAAACTTAACAAAATTCTCCTACTGCATGCATGGTGGGGAGGTATAATTCTAATGCAATAAAATCCTAGGTATTGTAAACACATGACCAAATGACTTGCCTGGCTGACGGTCTTCGAAAGCTAGCGACTCGTAATAGCAGGCTTCGCACTCCGGGAATTCTACCGAGTCAAACAATAGCATAAATAAGTATAGCACAAAATAACATAACAGCAAGTTGAAGTAAAACACCCAAGCACTCAAACCAAAACCAAAGAAAAACTCGGAGAAAGCAAATCAAGGTTTTCACCACATCAAGCAACACCTAAGAAATAGTTTTACACAACTAAAACTTTTCTTAACATAACCTAAGCATGGGTTTTGCTAACTAACAGAAGGGAAAACATCATACAAACTAGGAGCAAAAGGAATCACATCAAAAGCTATTATAGAACTCCTATCCTAAAACAATCCTAGTAAAGAAAATAAAATAAAAAATTTATTCTACTGTAAATAAAAGTTCATCCTCTGTAGCTACATAAACTAATCTAAAAACTACAACATAATAAAAATAAAATAATTTACTAACTAGAACAGTAGGAAAATAGTAGCTAGCTAAATAAACAAGAAAAACTTGATTTCGACTAAGACTATTTTTTTATTCAATCTAAAATACCGAAACAAGTTCCTACTGCTAGGCATGGACTAAACTAAGCTGTAGCAAAAAGAATCACTAAAAAAATAATCCTAACTCAATTTATGGCAGAAAAACTAATCTGTCTAAAACTAATATAAAACTATTTCTAATAACTTAAACATGGCTAAACATATTTTCTACAGAAACTACAACAAATTTGAGAACTAACAAAAAAAGAATCAACTAAAAACAATAAACCAGCTAAAATAAATAGCAAAAACAAAAACAGAACTATCTGCTAAAAAACAGAAACTGAAAATACAACTAAAAAGAAAAACTAGCGTTAACGGGCCTATCTAACGCTCAGGCGATATATAACACAAGCATGCCCGAGGCTAACAGAAAATAAACCGATCGGTTCGATCTAATCTGAACCGCTAACTAAACCGAAAAAAACCGTAGCTAAACCGGCCTTTTTAAAATAAAAACGTACCCCTTCGTAGATCTAATCTACAGCGTAGATTTCTTATCTAACGGCAGAGGGGACTCCGGTGGCTTACCGCGGTGGTCGGCGGCGACGGCGACTCGGGCGTTGGCGGCGCGGCTGCTCCAGTGGTCCTGGGCGGCGGCGGAGACGTCAGGCGGGTGAGGCGACTCGAGGGGAGGTCGGGGGTGGAGTCATTGCAGCTCGGGGATGACGGATACGATCGGGGTGAGCTCAGGTGTGCTCCTGCTCCGGAGGGCGGCGGACGAGCTCGGAGCGACGGCGTTGTGGGCAGGTAGATGGTGTCAGTGGGGTGCGCGTGGAAGCGGTGGTTAGGGCGGAGTAGTAGGGAAGGGCAGAAGGTGCTCACCGGCGGCGAACGTGGCGGCGAACCGAGGCGGCGGCGGCGAGATGCGAATGGCGATGGCGTGCGTTGTGGTGGGTTTGGAGCGTAGGGTTTTAGGGGGTTCGAGGGAGGAGAGGCAGGGCTTTATATAGGGCATCAACTTGGAGGAGGGGGCGTCTCGGGATCACGATCCCGAGAGGATCGGAACCGCGGCGGCGGTAAATCACGCTCTGGCGGCGTTGCGTGCGTGAGAGGAAAGAGAAGGGTGGGACCAGCGTCGATGAGAGAGGGAGGTGGAAGCGATCGGGTGACCGAGGGGAGAGGGTTGGTGCGGCTCTAGGGCAGGCGGCTCGGGCGCTGGTAGGTTGCGCCTGCCCGGCCTGGTGGGTTGCTTCGGGCTGCTGGCTGGGCAGTTAGCTGGTGGCGCTGAGGTTTTTCCTTTTATTTTTTGAATTAGAGAGAAGAGAGAATATAGAAAAATATTTTTTATATAGGATATATATATATATATATATATATATATATATATATATATATATATCAAAATTCTCAGGGGAATTTATCCTACAACGTGGACATTTTTTCCAGGGGCAAAACTCAAACTAAAAAAACACTTTCTGGAAAATCCCAAATAAAATTCAAATTTGAATTCAAACCTTTTTGAAATATTTTTCTTCTAACATTTTTGGAGTGTCATGTTTACTCCTCTCATACTTTTGCTCAAGTATTTGTCAGGCATTGATTTGAAAGAATTTCATTTGCCAATTTGAATCCAAATTCAACAAACTCAAAAGCCTCTGAAATATTTTTTCAAATGCCACTCAATTTCAAACAACTAGATGATACCCCGCGCGTTGCTGCGGAATTTTTAGTAGTGTATAGGAGGCTTTATAGGGTGAGAAGTAGTGGAATTTGTGGAAACAATAATATAAATACATGTCTATTTGAACCTTTGAATGGTATTATTTAATATATGGGGTATCTCCATATTTGCATAATTAGAAGAATGCATCACCAACAGTAAGAGAAATAAGATATATTGTAATTAGATTTTTCTCATAATATTTCAAGATAATATCATTTGGTTGTCTATTAGAAGTGCATGGTAGCAAGAAACAGAAACATTTGATAATAATTTGCCAGCCTCGCAGTGTTAATGTGCCCGAATAGTAAACATCTTGCATTCTCCACCTTGATCCACTTATTGAGCGAAAGATAACCAGCTACACAAAATGGCATCGTTCCTAAGTAGACACATGTGCACTCCATTTTACTACATACACTACCAGCAAACAAAGAGCAATTAAATTGAAGGACAATGAGAACAACCCATACCTGATCCTCTCAGTGACGAAAAAATCTTCGAGTTTAGGACTGTTAGTAGCAAAATAATCAAATACTGATATTCTATCTATAAAAAAATTATGTATAGTAAGTTTATGGGCACCACATATAGTTATATTATCTTGAATTTGAGAGAGAATGCAAGTATGTTCACAAGAGTCACATCATATTTTTTCATTTATGTAGGTAGATGATTGTTGCGACAATAGTAGAACCTTGCAGCATGGAAAGGACAACAATGTCAATCACACAATTGTATCACCGAGGTAATAGAAATATACCGTAAAATTCACAATGTAATACTACTCAGAGGGAACAAATTACCCGAAAATGAACCCCCAATATGCCATATGCTATGATAATGTGATTCTACAAAACAACCAGAGAAGAGAAGTAAAAGTAAACAATTCATATTAAATTAACATGTGTGAGAGGAAGGGAGACATAGAGATGTAGTTGTAGATGGGGAATAGTACATGGTAGCTTCTTCGTCTGTTTGTTCTTTCCAGAACCCTATATAAAGAACACAAAAGGTAGAAGGAATTTTCACCATCTAGAGCCTCCAATAAAAAACAACCGATTGGAGAAACATCAAGGATCCATCACATCTCAACATATATTTGTCGGCAGTAGTTGAGTAAGGAAGGAGTTTGGGGGAGAGATACTGACCGGACTTGTTGCCGCAGAGGAGGTCGCTGGGGATGGAAAAGAGCTCCCTACTATGAAATTTCTGACCACACACAAATCAGAGTGTTTAAAAAATTACGTTCATATCTGAGAAGATTGAGAGGAAGGAGAGCACCCATCTCTGGTAATGTTGGAGAAGGAGAGTGGCAGCGGCATGTACAGCTCGTCTTGTCCAGGCCTGGGAGTCTTGGGACATCATAACCAGCGACGGCGCGGATCGCAGGGCGGCAGCAGTGAGCGGATCTTCGATGGCGACATGCCGTGAGGCTTGGCCGGCGGCCGCGCAGTATGAGAGAGTTAGAGATAGGGAAGATGAGAAGAATTGGTGGGATTTTTTTAAGGAATCGGTGGAGATTTAATCATGCAGAGAGGAACCCCTGGGATATCGTTTTTCAGATTAATAAGCTAGACGAAAGATCAAAAATATTCGGTCCTTTTTAGTTCCTATGGCATGGAATCTGAACCGAAATCAACGCTGCCATTAAATGCATCGCCCACGTCCCCGCGCATGCAGGAATGGATTAGGCTGGTCACAATGGGCAAGAACATAAGCTAGTAACTTACACACTTTTTTAGACTATGTTACTACCTTCATAGTGGGTAGGAACATCTATGTAGTGTCATGCAATGATGTATTTATTAGGTTATAGACTCATTGTTTCTTGGAGTGTGTGATGTTTCGGTAACTTAGCTAGTTACCACAAGCACTTCTCTCTTCATTAAATATATGCCACATAAGGAAAGTTGTATTAAAGTATGTGATGTTACTCCTAAGTTCCTCCCCATTGTGACCAGCCTTACTGTAATGCATGCGTTGTCTAGCTGCATGCGTCTTTGAATTACTGCAAAATGCTAATTAATGACACGCACTACTTTTCAGGAATTTCACTGTGAGGGAGTTATTGGGATGCCAGAATCACTGCATGCATGTATTTACTGCGGTTTATTGATGGAAGATTGCATGGGGACTCTAGCAATATTTTTTTCCTAATTATCTGATGATGCATGTGGAGGCTGCCGAAGATTATGCTTGCGGTGTGAATTCCTGTTCGTGAAAGTCTATGTGGCAAAATGATGACGTGGACTACCTGCATGTTAAGAGAATGCTTTGTAGTGGGGAGCAACTTATTAAGAATGGTAGATATGCATAGATGCTTAGCTATAATTGTAAAACATTCCAAATCAGAAATTTGGGATGTTACACCTATACTTGTGGGTTATCAGGACCTTTTTCTGGTGCCGTTACCGGGGAGCAATAGCGTGGGGTGAATATTCTCGTGTGTGCTTGTTTGCTCTATCACTAAGTAATTTTTATTTGTTGTTATTAGTTGTTCTCTATCATTAGTTATGGATATGGAACACGAAATATCAAAAAAATTAGGTGTACTTGCTGCTCATGGAGATGAGGAACCTCCTAAAACCCTCGATGCTCGTTATGTGACAGAAATTATGTACTACTTTGATAATCCAGAGAAAACCCCATTCAATTTGGTAATGGGAGTAACGTTGGATCAACGTGAATACTTTAGGGATTATCGCTTGACACAAAAAGGGAAACTATTATGGGATCAAATTCATATGTCGAAGTGGTATGCTAGGCAACTATGCTTGAGATGTGATTATACTTGTTGCTCTAGGATGAAGGCTCCACACCTTCCCTTTTCATGCAAATTTAATGATAATAAAACCTTAGCTCTTATGCTAATGGTATATATGATTACTATTATGTGGAACAAATAGAAGAATTTGTTGCTTTTATGGGTGCTTATGAAATTGAATCTATGTTTAAAGAGTTTGAAGATTTTGATGATTCGGTTTATATACCTGAAAATTTAGCTATCCTTAAATATTGTTATGAGAATTATGAATACAATTACGATACTAATGCACTTATTGAGAAAGTCTCCGCTGTCCAAGAAGAGACTAATATTTTGCAGGAGTCTATGGAAGAAGGAATTGATGAAACTGTGAGCTCATTGGATGAAAAAGATGAGGAGGAGAGCGAAGAACAAAAGGAGGAAGAGTGGATTAGCTACCTGTGCCCACCTTATAATGAGAGTAACTCTTCAACTCATACATTGTTTAATTCCCCTTTATGCTTACCGAAGGATGATTGCTATGATGACTGTTGTGATCCCTTTGATTCTTTTGAAATATCCCTTTTTGATGATGCTTGCCAAGCTTATGGCCAAAATGCCAATATGAATTATGCTTATGGAGATGAACTTGCTATAGTTCCTTATGTTAAACATGAAGTTGTTGCTATTGCACCCACGCATGATAGTCCTATTATCTTTTTGAATTCTCCCGATTATACTATACCGGAGAAGTTTGCTCTTATTAACACTAGTAGAAAAAGGGCCTATTGTCCCGGTTGGTAAGGGCCTTTAGTCCCGGTTGGTGAACCGGGACTAAAGGGTCGATATTAATACCTCCCCTTTAGTCCGGTTCAATCCGGCCGGGACTAAAAACATGCCACGTGGAGCTCAACCTTTAGTCCCGGTTGGTAACACCAACCGGGACTAAAGGAAATTATATGATTTTTTTGATTTTTTTTTTGATTTTTTTTTGAAATTTTTTTATTTTCAAATTTCTGAATTATTTTAACCTCTAATCTCTAATCAGCACCCCTCATCACTGCTCAATTTATCCTCTAATCTCTAATCACCCTCATCATTCCAAATCATCTAACTTCCCGAACGATCGCCCATCCTCCCACTCCCCCAGCCTGAGCACGCTTAACTTCCGGGTTCTATTCTCCCTCGTTTCCAAGTCTGCACTTGTTGTTTTCCTGACAATAGTAAGATGTCAATCCTATTAACCCTCAGGAATTTTGCTTGAGCATGAAGTGACACATTTCACTGTTTGAGTTTCGAACTATTGTTTTAAAAAACAATAGTTATTTTGAATAATTGGTTTGACCATAGTTTGACCATAGTTTGACCACAGTTTGACAAGATTTGACCAAAATTCAAAATAACTGAACAAATTATTTAGTAACACTAATATTGTAGAATAATTAGTTTGACCATAGTTTGACCACAGTTTGACTATAGTTTGACCAGATTTGACCAAAATTCAAAATAACTAAACAAATTATTTAGTAACACTAATATTCTAGAATAATTAGTTTGACCATAGTTTGACCACAGTTTGACCAGCGTTTGACCATAGTTTGACCATAGTTTGACCAGATTTGACCAAAATTCAAAATAACTGAACAAATTATTTAGTAACACTAATATTCTAGAATAATAGGTTTGACCATAGTTTGACCATAGTTTGACCATAGTTTGACCAGATTTGACCAAAATTCAAAATAACTGAACAAATTATTTAGTAACACTAATATTCTAGAATAATTAGTTTGGCCATTGTTTGACCATAGTTTGACCACAGTTTGACCACAGTTTGACCACAAATTGACCATAGTTTGACCACAGTTTGACCAGATTTGACCAAAATTCAAAATAACTGAACAAATTATTTAGTAACACCAATATTCTAGAATAATTAGTTTGACCATTGTTTGACCACAGTTTGAATTTTTTTTGAATTTTTTTGCCTCTCCAGATCTTAAAAGCCCCGTAACTTTTTTTCTGTTAGGTTTTTGAGGATTTTGAAAATGTTTAACGGGGTTTCCCCGTTAAATTTAGATGTAACTTTTCGAGTAGACGATTTTTCATATTAAAAAACTTTTTCATCCGAGTTAGTATGCAAAAGTTATGCCCATATTTACAAATTCCAGAGACATGTTGCAAATAAAGTCGAAATTCACATTTGCAAATTTTCCCAACAACTAGACCACATATCACGTGGGAAACTTATTTTCTTTTATTTTTTTAACATTTCCATCATTTTCTTTTATTTTTTTAAAACTGAAAAGGCGATCCAGCGGGGTAGAGTTTGAAAATGAGACCTTTAGTACCGGTTCGTAGCACGAACGGGACTAAAGTCTCAATTTCATTACACCGGTTAGTGCCTCAAACCGGGACTAAAGGTCTAATCTTTAGTCGGTTTGAGGCATGAACCGGTGCTATCAAACATCGTCTTTTAGTCCCGGTTCGTGCCACGAACCGGGACTAATGGGCACAGGTGAACCGACACTAATGCCTTAGCCGCACGAACCGGGATAAATGCTCACATTAGTCCCGGTTCGTGATTGAACCGGGACTAATGTGAATATTGGCCCAGGACCATAGCCTTGTTTTCTACTAGTGTAAGGATTATATTGATGGGTTGCCTTTTACCGTTGCACATGATGATTTTTATAGATATAATATGCATGTGTTTGCTGCTCATACATGCAATTATTATGAGAGAGGAACTATATCTTCACCTCTCTATGTTTCCAATACAATAAAATTGCAAGAAACTGTTTATACTATGCATTGGCCTTTACTATGTGTGCATGAATTGTTCTTTTATGACATGTCGATGCATAGGAAGAGAGTTAGACTTCTTCATTACATGATATATGTTACTTTTTGCTCACTACTAAATTACAAATCATTCCTAATTAAAATTGGCTTTGATATACCTTGGGATCCGGGTGGACCCATTACTTGAGCACTATATGCCAAGCTTAATGGCTTTACAGAAAGCGCTGTCAGGGAGACAACCCGGAAGTTTTAGAGAGTCATTTATTTCTGTTGAGTGCTTTCATTTAGTTTAAAAACAACAAAAATAAAGAAGGGATCCCAAAACTTTTCAAAAAGGAAAGTGGAAGTGAGAAAGACAAGCATTGTTGAAGTGGGAGAGCTCCTTGAACTTTGTTCATGCTCACTGCAACTTTGTGAATCTTGATTACAGAAACTTTTCAACAAAAATAATTATCCCCTTGTACAATTCCATTTTATTATAAAAATAATGTGCCAAGGTTTGCCTTTAGGATGTTTACAATACTTGTTGGTTTGTACGGTGCAGGACAGAAACTTTGGCTGTAGTACGCGATTTTTAATATTTTACTGGAACGTCAAATGGTTCTGATTCTTCTTGCTCTATCTTTCTATACAAATCGTCTATGTTTCCTAATTTTGGCAGAATTTTTCAAGTATCAGAAGTATGGTGAATGTTCAGATTATTATAGACTGTTCTGTTTTAGACAGATTCTGTTTTTGATGCATAGTTTGCTTGTTTTGATGAAACTATCAATTTATATCAATGGAGTATTGTTATCAGATTTCCACTTAGGTGATTTAACCATGCTAGCTGGAAGCACAATCGCAGTGATTCTCCCTTTGCACACCTAGCCGAATAAAGCGGAACGTAGGAGGCAAGCACAGGAGCCGGGCAACCCAACTATTGACCGAAGTCACAATTCGAAACCGATGCATATATAGCAATATCCGAGAATGTTTTTGCCGAATATCTAAAGGTGTCAGGCGTTGTACTGCAAGACTTATGCTGGAAACACACGAATAGTTTAAAAGTGCCATAGGCTTGGAAGACCAAAAAACTTCAGTAAAAACTTGACGTCCGAACTAGATCAAGTGTTCGGTGCCAATCCGAAAATTGGCATTAGAAAAAAATTGTGCTTCTGTCGTGCTTTAACATTACACATCCTATCTCAAGACTTAAAGCGGGTCAGCCTACGGCTTCAACCTCCTATCCCAAAGGCAAGTACTTCTCGTTAGGCCAGTTTAGCAAACTAAACTCTAGCTGCTTTGAGAGAGAAATTAGGCTCCCCGGCTATTGACCACACACTCGCGTCGAAAAATTGAGTGATAGAAAAAGACTTTGCAATGACTAAGAAGAACACTTATTATAAAACAGCTCATACTACACTACTACAAAAAGAGCTATAGATGGAATGGCCACTAATGGCGCACCTGTCATGTGGTGCGCCATTACTATATTCTAATGGCGCACCATGCCTCGGTGCACCATTAGTAATATATTACTAATGGCGCACCTGATGTGTGGTGCGCCATTAGTAGTTATGAAAAAAAACATAAAAAAAATTTGTTACTAATGGCGCGCCATGTCCGCCGTGCGCCATTAGTAGTTGACATAGTAATGGCGCAACACATCCGCCGTGCGCCATTAGTAGTTTTGAAAAAAAAATTGTTACTAATGGCGCACCATGTCTTGGTGCGCCATTACTAGTTTTAACTAGTAATGGTGCACCACCCCACGGTGCGCCATTACTAACTTGCCCCAACACCGATTGCACCCCCCCTCCCCCCCGTGGATCGCCTTTTCAGTTTAAAAAAAAATAAAAGAAAATGATGGAAATGTCAAAAATATAAAAGAAAATAAGTTTCCCATGTGATATGTGGTCTAGTTGTTGGGAAAATTTACAAATATGAATTTCGACTTTATTTGCAAAATCTCTCTCGAAATTTGTAAAATGGGCATAACTTTTGCATACGAACTCGGATGAAAAAGTTTTTTATATAAAAAATCATCTAAGCGAAAAGTTACATCCAAATTTAACCGGGGAACCTCGTTAAACATTTTCAAAATCCCCAAAAACCTAACAGAAAAAAAGTTACGGGGCTTTCAAGATCTAGAGGCAAAAAATTTCAAAAAAATTCAAACTTACTAGTGGCGCACCGTGGATGTGGTGCGCCACTAGTAACAAAAAAAAATTGGTTTTGAATTTTTTTTTTTGAATTTTTTTTCAAAAAATGATACGTAATATGACCGGGAAGTTTGAAATATTTTTCAAAATTTCATCATAGTCATGAACATGAACAAAGTCCTAGACATCAACAAGGTATAATAGGATTGATATGCTAGATATACCAAGAAGAGCCTGTGAAGTGAGCTGTTGCTGGTGTTGGATAGAACTCTGAAGTTAAGCGTGCTTGGGCTGGACTAGTGTGAGGATGGGTGACCTTTCAGGAAGTTTGACCACGGAGTGCGATTTGACCTAAGATTAAGCATATTGACCCGAGATTAAGCCATGGTGAACTGAGATTAAGAAAAAAAACGAGAAAAAATAAAAAAAATTGAAAAAAAAATTAAAAAAAAATTCCGAAAAAATAATGTTACTAATGGTGCACTTCTATGTGGTGCGCCATTAGTATACAGATACTAATGGCGCACCGTGGGCTATTCTAATGGTGCACCAGCGGTGCGCCATTCATATATATGTGTTCACCTGAACTTTAAATGCGTCTTAACCGGCCGTCGGCTTCTCCCTCTTCGGTCAAGGGCCGGAAAGTGTCATGTACTCCATCTGTCGAGAATATCGACGGTGTTTCCGATAACCAGGCAATCATGCCATAAGGCTGTAATAGACAAAGCGTGCTCAGGGAACTTATGCTATATTACTGACGAAGTGTAAGAAGCATCTTCGAAGAAAATAGTACCCCCGCCGATACCTTTCTTCGGTTGCTCATTGTTACTATGAGACTTGTGCAATAAATTTTTTGTACTCATGAGTTCCGTTGTGTGCCGACCATGATTGAAAACAATAAGAGCGCTAGCTTTCGGCTTCACCCAGTCTGAGGTCCGAGCTCGAATGACCCGATCGTGACAATCGCAGAGTTGCTCCCTTTACTCCCTAGCCGAACAATCAGGAACATAGGGGTAAACACAGGAGCAAGGCAACCCAGCTTGCAGAATGCTACCTCTTGAGCACTGCGTTGGTTTTCCCTTGAAGAGGAAAGGGTGATGCAGTAAAGCAGCGTAAGTATTTCCCTCAGTTTTTGAGAACCAAGGTATCAATCCAGTAGGAGGCCACGCACGAGTCCCTCGCACCTACACAAACAAACAAAAACCTCGCAACCAGTGCGATAAAAGGGGTTGTCAATCCCTTCACGGTCACTTACCAGAGTGAGATCTGATAGAGATGATAAGATAATATTTTTGGTATTTTTGTTACAAAGATGCAAAGTAAAATAAAAGGCAATAGAAATAGCAAAGTATTGGAAGATTAATATGATGGAAAATAGACCCGGGGGCCATAGGTTTCTCTAGTGGCTTCTCTCAAAATAGCATGTATTTGCGATGGGTAAACGAATTACTGTCGAGCAATTGATAGAATTGAGCATAGTTATGAGAATATGTAGGTATGATCATGTATATAGGCATCAAGTTCGTGATAAGTCGACCGAAATGATTCTGCATCTACTACTATTACTCCACACATCGACCGCTATCCAACATGCATCTAGAGTATTAAGTTCATAGGAACGGAGTAACGCTTTAAGAAAGATGACAATATGTAGAGGGATAAACTCATGCAATATGATATAAACCCCATATTTTTATCCTCGATGGCAACAAGACAATACGTGCCTTGCTTCCCCTACTGTCACTGGGAAAGGACACCGCAAGATTGAACCCAAAGCTAAGCACTTCTCCCATTGCAAGAAAGATCAATCTAGTAGGCCAAACCAAACTGATAATTCGAAGAGACTTGCAAAGATATCAAATCATGCATATAAGAACCCAGAGGAGATTCAAATAATATTCATAGATAAGCTGACCATAAATCCACAATTCATCGAATCTCGACAAACACACCGCAAAAGAGTATTACATTGAATAGATCTCCGAAAACATCGAGGAGAACTTTGCATTGAGAATCAAAGAGAGAGAAGAAGCCATCTAGCTACTAGTTATGGACCCGTAGGTCTGAGGTAAACTACTCACGCTTCATCGGAGAGGCAAAGGTATTGATGTAGAAGCCCTCCATGATCGAATCCCCCTCCGGCAGGAATCCTCCTCCGGCATGATCATACATAAAAGAATTCAGATGAGATTCAAATATTGTTCATAGATAATCTTGATCATAAACCCACAATTCATTGGATCTCGACAAACACACCGCAAAAGAAGATTACATTGAATAGATCTCCACAAGAGAGGGGGGGAACATTGTATTGAGATCCAAAAAGAGAGAAGAAGCCATCTAGCTAATAACTATGGACCCGAAGGTCTGAGGTAAAATACTCACACTTCATCGGAGAGGCCTTGGAGATGATGTAGAGGCCTCCGTGATCAATGCCCCCTCGTGAGCTCGAAAAGGCCCCGAGATGGGATCTCTGCATGAAAGTTGGCGGTGGAATTAGGTTTTGGCTCCAGATCTGGTAGTTTGGGGTGCGAGGTATATATAGGAGGAAGAAGTACGTCGGTGGAGCAACGAGGGGCCCACGAGGGTGGAGGGCGTGCCTGGGGGGGGGGGGGGTAGGCGCGCCCCCATACCTCGTGCCTTCTTTGTTCGTTGCTTTGCATGGACTCCAAGTCCTCTGGATCACGTTCGTTTAGAAAATCACGTTCCCGAAGGTTCCATTCCGTTTGGACTCCGTTTGATGTTCTTTTTCTGCGAAACACTGAAACAGACAAAAAACAACAATTCTGGGCTGGGCCTCCGGTTAATAGGTTAGTCCCAAAAGATATATAAAAGTGTATAATAAAGCCCAATAATGTCCAAAACAGAATATAATATAGCATGGAATAATCAAAAATTATAGATACGTTGGAGACGTATCACGGAACACTTAAGTCAACATGGTGCATATTGTGGTGTAATACACGAACAAGGAACGAAGCCATAAAGTATAATCATATGCAAGAGGAAAGGCTTCATAAAGGAATCCCCCAAGCAAACGGGGTATTTGAATTTGTTTGTCACAAACAAAGTTTTGACAAGGAAGTTTTTCACATACAACTTTTTGCCAAAAAAGTATAATGCTTGGTCGAACCGAACAAAATTTAAAACTGAAAGTTCTTGAGCATGAAAGCGACTTAGCTGGTTAATGTGCTCGGTGTTGATGCGTGGCCCGAGCTTGCGGTGGGACAATGTGCCAGCCCCCAGGCCAGTCCCGAGGTGGCGGAGCGAAGAGCTCGGCACTCCGAAGTGGCGACATATCACAGCCAAAGCAGGCCAACGGTGTGATGCCGAAGTCCCCGACGTGGGTTAATGAAGTGATGACGAAGCCCGCGGTCCAGCCGAGGTGACGTGGTACGCCGGTACGCCGAGGTGACAGCGCTGCCCGACCCGGATCATTTACCTGTGCACGGAAAATAGTGCAAGCCGGAGATAATAGGAATAATAATAAATTAAGAAAATTGTTGCATAATTAATAATTTATGCAAAGTGAGTAATAAAAGAAATATGACCCGTGTGCCGAACACTCGATGAGGCAGAGTTCTCTCAACGATGGCGAAGTCCCCGAGGCAACCGAACATGCCAGTATGGCAATTCGACCAACAAGGTGATCACGCGAGACGATTTATGCCGATTGGGACGATGACCTCGGCTTGCGGAAGTGGCCGCGTGATGCAGTCGAAGTCGATCACCTACACACATAAATAGTGCGGTCCAAAAAGAACAATATAAATATATATATAATCCTTGCATAATTGCTTTTCACAAAAATAATTTATTTAAAGAGATGTGGCCTGGTGCCGAAGTCAATGTCGATGCAGGGCGTCGGCGTGGCACGGTGAAGGCATGGTAAAGCCTGAATTCACAAGCCGGTCCGAGTTTCGGATGCAACGTTCACCAAACGGGATACGGAAACTGGCCGAACCACCATGCGATCGTTGTTAATGCGGCCACACTTTGTCATAATGATCTAGCATATATCTATCGACTAGCCCGGCCTCGGCTTATATAATGTACCAGAGGACTAGGATAACAAGAGTCCTAGTCAAATACGTTGGTGGAGAGGAGTCCTTGTCTTGATCATCAAGTCTTGTGGAATACTCCTTGTATGCGGCATGGGCTGCCCGAAGTGGCCCATGAGTAAACCGCCATGGGGGTCCTCGGCCCGATCCACCTAGTCGGGAGATGACGTGGTGAGTACCCCCTAGTCCAGGACACCGTCAAGCGCACCCTTGCATCAGAGCGTACCTGGCTCGCCTCTTACCACCTCCGCGGCTCGGCACAGACATGGTATTACGCCCTCGAGCAGGACGAGGGCGCCATGCCCCCTTGGGAGCGCTTCCGCGAGCTCTGCCTCCTTAGCTTTGGGCCTCCGATTCGCGGGAGCCGCCTGGCGGAGCTCGGCCGCCTTCCCTTCACTTCCACGGTGCAGGACTTCGCTGACCGTTTCCAGGCCTTGGCGTGCCATGCGTCGGGCGTGACGCCGCAGCAGCGGGCCGACCTCTTTGTCGGTGGCCTTCCGAATCACATTCGCGTGGACGTGGAGCTTCGCGGACCTCAGGATTTCCAGACGGCCATGTATTACGCCCGCGCCTTCAACTGCCGCGCCCAGGCCATGCAGCCGGCCGCCCCGGCTTGAGGAGGCCGGCAGGCCGCCCGACCGCCCCCTGCGTCGGGCCGGCCACCCCTGGCCGCTCCGGCGACTACTACCCCAGCCACGACGCGCCCTTACGTCGTCTCTCTCCTGCGGAGCAGATGGAGCGGCGGCGCTAGTGCCTCTGCTTTAACTGTGATGAGCCCTATACACCGAGCCATGTCTGCTCGCGCCTCTTCTACTTGGAGACGGTCGACTACATCGAGGAGGACGCCCTGGCCGACGGGGCTGACGCACTGCCGCCCCCAGCGGCCGCCCCGGCGACAACACTCGTGGTCTCTCTCCACGCGCTCGCTGGCATCTGCGACGAGCGGACCATGCTTTTGCCGATGATGATCCACGACGAGCGCTTGGTGGCCTTGGTGGATACAGGCTCCACCCATAACTTCCTGCCCGAGGCTACCATGCGTCGCTTAGCGCTTCAGCCGACGGGCGGGGAGCAACTTCGTGTCACGGTGGCCAACGGCGATCGTCTCCGGTGTCATGGGCTCGCACGGGACGTACCCATGACCATCGGCGACGAACACTTCTCCATCACATGTGCGGGCATTGACTTGGGCTGTTTCGACTTCATCCTTGGCGTCGACTTCCTGCAGACCCTCGGTCCCATTCTTTGGGACTTCGACGCTCTGACGATGACTTTCTGGCGGCGAGGCCGCCGCAACCGGTGGGACGGCATTCGGGGTGCTGCACCAGCGACGCCGCAGATTCAGCTGGCAGCGGCTACCTCCTAGGCCGAGCACCCACTATTGGATCACCTTCTGCAGCAGCACGGCGACCTCTTGACTGAGCCGCAGGGCCTTCCGCCAGCCCGGGTTTATGATCACCGTATTAATCTCCTGCCAGGCTCTGCACCGGTGGCAGTTCGTCCTTACCACTATCCGCAACTGCAGAAGGACGAGTTGGAGCGGCAGTGTGCACTCATGCTTGCCGCGGGCATCATTCGGATCTCCACATCGCTGTTCACCGTGCCAGTCCTCCTCGTCCGCAAGTCGGACGGCATGTGGCGCTTCTGCCTCGACTACCGCGCCCTTAATGCTCTCACACTCAAGGAAGGGTTTCCTATTCATGTGGTCGATGAGCTCCATGGGACGCGCTTCGATCTTCACCAAGCTTGATCTTCGGTCGGGGTACCACCAGGTGCGCATGCACCCGGACGACATCGCCAAGACGGTGTTTCAGACTCACCACTGCCACTTCGAGTTCTTGGTGATGCCCTTTGGCCTCTCCAACGCCCTGGCGACCTTCTAGGCCCTGATGAACGACGTCCTCCGGCCCTACTTGCGTCGATTTGTGCTCATTTTCTTTGATGACATTCTTATCTATAGCGCCTCATGGCGGAGCACCTCCAGCACGTCGCCATCATCTTCAACGAGCTTCGGGCGCACCATCTTCATCTTAAGCGCTCGAAGTGCTCGTTCGGGACGCCTTCAGTTGCCTACGTCGGCCACGTCATCTCAGCCGACGGGGTTGCTATGGATGCCGACAAGGTGGCGGCCATCGCAGCCTGGCCGACGTTGAACTCACCGCGGCCTCTTCGCGGTATTCTCGGCCTCACGGGATACTACCGGAAGTTTATCCGGGAGTTCGGCCTCATCGCGTCGCCACTCACGCGTTTGCTGCGCCGTGACGCTTTCGCATGGGACGACGAGGCGATGGCGGCATTCGAGGCCCTCAAGGGGGCCCTCACGACGGGCCCCATTCTTCAGATGCCGGACTTTGACCGTCCATTCGTGGTGGACTGTGACGCCTCGTGTAGCGATCCGACCTCAGATGGTCAAATCTCTGTGTTCAGTGTCATCCCTGGATCGGTAATGCTAACACACACAGTACTCGAAGGATTTATAACAGAGTAGCAATCACACACTTATTACATGGAATGTCTCAAAAGAGAACTTATTACAATAAATATGACTTAAGGCCATCTAAATAAGATAACAGCAGAAGGGTTGGAAGATAAAGTGAGTCCATCAACTCCAACGGCATAGCTGAGTGAATGTCAACGACCTATGGCACCTTACTCGTCGTCTGAAAAGTCTGCAACATGATATGTTGCAGCCCGAAAACGGGTCAGCACATGGAATATGCTGGCAATATAACACAGTAGAGCAATGAACAGATAAATGCTATTACTACATGCAAATATGGCTGGTGGAGGCTCTATGGCTATAATGTTTTGTGAAAAGCCAATTTTTCCCTACAACAAAGGAATATATTTTATTTAACTATCATGGTGGTTAAAACATTGAGAATGGTACCCCCATCTCAATCCCAATTAAAAAGTGTATATTAGCAACCCAACAAATTATTTTAGAGTGATGAGATCAAATTAATAATTCAAGTACCAGATACTCAAGTTGTCCATAACCGGGGACACGGCTAACCATGATTAGTTTATACACTCTACAGAGGTTTGCGCACTTTTCCCCACAAGACTCGATCTCCTCCATTGGATTTCTCGCACTACATGGTGTTTGAGAAATGGATGACCGAGACACAGTCTTTCAGAAGCATTAACTCAAACCCCGGGAAGACAGTACCAACCTACATCCCCTACATCTGCTAGCCTGTCATTGGAAGAGGTCATGCAACCTACTCAACTATGCTAGAGGCCATAATAGCTTGTGGTTGTACATGGAAATTTCCAGCATGAATAATCTTATGATCCCTTTAAGCCTGGGTGGCGGACCATAAGAGGATCACACTGTATAAGCTCGGATCTCCTAGGACAACATTGGTATAACCCCAGGTGCCCAAACCAACAATCCACCCAGATGTGTATTAAAGTTGCCACCTTAAGTTGAACCATTAAATAAACAATCTCACATATGTCATGGATACACTCAAACCCAATCCACGTCTACGAGCATAGCATAGCAATATAAGCATAACATAGATGTAACTCCCAAGGATTTGATAATAAAACAGGTAATAGGTTCTACCTCATCATCTACTTCCCAATACCCACAAGTTAATCACATCCTAATCATGCAGTGTTTGAGGATTGTAACTAATGCATAAAAACTGGGTATGAAAAGAGTATGATCGATGTGTTACTTGCCTTGCTGACGATCGGCAAAACCTAGTGACTCGTAGTAGCACGCTTCGCACTCTAGGAAATCTATCGCAAACAAACAATAGCATACATAAGCACTCAAACAAAGATGCACGGGTAAAACTCAAATAAGAATATATAACTAGAAATTTAGACTGAAGAACTCCGGTTTGCAAAAAGAATCAAATCAAACGGAGCAACGAAACTCAAAGTACGAAAGAAACAAGATCCGTTTATTAATCTGGACTAAAGTCAAATTTTACAGTACCAAAATCTTGTTCAAGTTGGTTAAATAGAAAGAGGGCTTCGAGACGAAGATCTAGGCGCTTGTTTCACCTGATTTGGATAAACGGGCGAAAAGATAAACTAAAACGAAGATCAGGGCAGAAACCGCGATCGAAAATAATCACGGAAAAACCCTGGAAAATAAAACAAGACGAACAGGCTAACGAACGAACGTTCGCTGTCTGCGGCTAACTCATGAACAACGTTCGTTAAACCGAACGTACGGACGAACGTCCGCTAAATAAATAAACCGACGAAAACTGATCTAATAAATTAAACCGGGAAAAACTAAAATAACCGGGTCTAGATCTAGAACTAGGGTTTACCTAAAAACAAAAAGAACACGGCAACTCGGCGAGACTCGGCGACGGCAATGGCGGTCGGCGGCGAGATGGCAAGCGGCCGGGCGGCTCGAGGTGGGCGGCTAGGATTTGGTCGCCGGCGTGGGTGGCGGTGGGTGGGCTCGCGGGGCAGTGGGGCCAGCTTATAAAGCCTGGGCGGCGGGGGAGTCCGGGTCGGTTCACTTTTTTTTTTAAATAATCCTGACGCGGAAAAACTAATAAAAGAAATACTAAGCGTAGTCCCAAAATCCTGAAATAAATTTTCACGATCCTTTAATAATATTGCGGACAAAGTGAACATTTATTTGGGCCTCTAATGCAATTTTGGAAAACACATATTTTTCCTAATTCAAATAAAATAGCAATAAAATCCAAATAAAATTATTTATTTGATTTTAAAAATTTTCCTCCAATATTTCTTTTATTTTGGAGAAGTCATATTATCTCCTCGCATATATTTTAATATGAAATATTTTCAGAGTGAAAAATAATTAAAACCAAAATGATCCTTGTTTCGATATTTGAGAAAATTCAAATATGAAAACGGTGAAATCCCCAACTCTCTCTGTGGGTCCTTGAGTTGCTTAGGATTTTCTAGGATCGCAAAAAAATAATGCAATAACATATGATATGCACGAATGACCTATATATAACATTCCAAATTGAAAATTTGGGATGTTACAAACCTACCCCCTAAGATGAATCTCGCCCTCGAGATTCGCGTTGGCTAGAAAATAGGCATGGGTGGTCCTTGCGTAGATCATCTTCTCGTTCCCAGGTGGCTTCATCCTCGGTATGGTGGCTACACTGAACTTTGCAAAACTTGATAACCTTGCTGCGTGTAACTCGGCTGGCAAACTCGAGAATCTTGACTGGTTTCTCCTCATAGGTCAGATAACTATCCAACTGAATTCCTTTCAGGGGCACTGTATCTCTCAGAGGGATATCAGCCATTTCAGCATGGCACTTCTTCAACTAGGAAACGTGAAACACATCATGAACTCCTGACAATCCTTCGGGTAACTCCAACTTGTAGGCTACGTCTCCCATACGTTCCAAAACTAGGTATGGTCCTGCAAATCTCGGGGCTAACTTTCCCTTTACCCCAAAGCGTTTAACTCCTCGCAGAGGTGACACACGAAGATATGCTCTGTCTCCAACTTCATAGACTACCTCCTTGCGTTTTGAGTCTGCATAACTCTTCTTCCTGGGCTGAGCTACTTTCAGTCTATCTCGAATCAGCTTAACCTTCTCTTCTAACTCTTTAATCAAATCCGGTCCAAACAACTGACGGTCTCCAACTTCATCCCACATCAATGGTGTTCTAGACCTCCCTCCATACAAAGCTTCGAACGGTGCCATCTTCAAACTGGCCTGGTAGCTATTGTTGTACGAGAATTCCGCGTAGGGTAGATTGTCGTCCCAACTAGATCCATAATCTAGTGCACAAGCTCTCGACATGTCCTCCAGAATCTGATTGACTCTCTCGGTCTGTCCATCTGTCTGCGGATGAAAGGCTGTACTGAAATCTAGCCTGGTACCCAAAGTTTGGTGTAGCTGGTGCCAAAACTTTGAAGTAAACTGTGTTCCTCTATCTGATACGATGGTCCTCAGAACTCCGTGCAGACATATGATCCTGTTCATATATATCTTGGCCAACTTTGCACTTGTATAGGAGGTCTTCACTGGGATAAAGTGAGCCACTTTAGTCAAACGATCCACTACAACCCAAATAGAATCATATCCGTATCGGGTCCTGGGCAATCCGGTGATGAAATCCATGCCAAGCTTCTCCCACTTCCATTCGGGTATCGGCATAGGCTGCAGTAATCCTGCTGGCCTCTGATGTTCTGCCTTCACTCTCTGACATACATCACATACAGCCACATACTAGACAATATCTTTCTTAATTCCAGTCCACCAGAAACGCTCCTTCAAATACAAATACATATTGGTGTTTCCGGGGTGTATTGAGTAGGGTGAGTCATGAGCTTCCTGAAGTATCAGCTTCCTGATCTCTGCATTATTGGGAACATATACACGGTCCTCGAACCACAAGGTGTCGTGCTCATCCTCACGAAAACCCTTGGGTTTTCCTTTGTTCATTCTCTCCTTTATCTCGGCAATTTCTTTGTCATCCTTCTGAGCTTCTCGAATCTTTCCCAATAATGTTGACTGAACCTCCATTGCTGCAACAAAACCTCTAGGGACTATCTCCAAACGATGCTCCCTGAGATCCTCGGCTAACTCCTTTGGAAATCCTCCGCTTACGAGGGTATTGGCGTAACTCTTCCGGCTCAAAGCGTATGCTACGACATTGGCCTTACCTGGATGATAGTGCAACTTCATATCATAATCCTTTATGAGCTCCAACCATCTCCGTTGCCTGAGGTTCAGCTCCTTCTGCGTGAAAATGTACTTCAAACTCTTATGATCTGTGTACACATCACAACGTTTTCCAATAAGAAAATGTCTCCAGGTCTTGAGCGCATGCACTACGGCTGCTAACTCCAAATCATGCGTGGCATAATTCAACTCATGCGGTCGAAGCTGTTGTGAGGAATATGAAACAACCCTTCCGTCCTGCATAAGTACTCCTCCAAGTCCTAAGCGAGATGCGTCGCAATACACTTGGAAATCCTTGCGTATATCTGGCAAAATCAGCACTAAGGCTGTAACCAAACGTTTCTTCAACTCCTGGAAACTTGCTTCACATTCTCCTGTCCATTTGAACTTAGTCTCTTTCTTCAACAACGCCATCATAGGCTTTGCAATCTTGGAAAAATTCTCAATGAATCTTCGATAGTATCCCGCGAGTCCAAGAAAACTGTGGATCTCTCCAACTGAGGTGGGTGCCAACCACTCAGTGACTGACTGAACTTTGGTGGGATCCACTGCTATTACCTTCTCCTGATATAACATGTCCTAGAAATCTCACTTCCTTCAACCAAAACTCACACTTGCTGAACTTGGCATATAACTGATGTTCCCTAAGCTTCTCGAGAACTAAACGCAGATGCTCCTTGTGTTCCTCTTCATTCTTCAAGTAAACCAAAATATCATCAATGAACACCACAACAAACTTATCCAAGAACTCCATGAATACCTTGTTCATCATGCTCATAAAATAAGCAGGGCGTTAGTCAATCCAAATGACATAACCGTATACTCATATAGCCCGTACCTTGTGGTCAAAGCTGTCTTAGGTATATCCTTTTCTCAAATCTTCAGCTGGTGTTATCCTGAAAGCAGATCGATCTTGGAGAATACTTTGGCTCCTTGCAGCTGGTCAAACAGATCATTGATCATCGACAGTGGGTACTTGTTCTTGATCGTAACTTCATTCAACGCACGATAATCAACAACAATTCTTAATGATCCATCCTTCTTCTCAACCAAGAGCACTAGGTCTCCCCATGGTGATGAGCTTCATCGAATGTAACCTTTCTCCAATAACTCCTTAATCTGCTTCTCAATCTCCTCCAGATCATTTGCGGGCATCCGGTATGGTCTCTTCGATATTGGTCCGGTGCCTGGCAATAACTCTATCAAAAACTCAATGTCTCCATCTGGCGGTATGCCTGGTAAGTCCTCTGGAAATACATCTGGGTAATCCTTCACTACAGGCACTTCCTCCTGAACAACTCCTGAGAGAGAATTTACTTGGGTTCTCCTCGGCGCATGCCTGGATACATACTTGATCCTTTTTCCCCCGGGGTGGTGAGTAGAATTGACCTACTAGCGTAGTCAATATTTCCTCCATACTTTGATAACCAATCCATTCCCAGTATCACATCCAATCCTTGTGACTCCAAAATTATTAGGTCTGAGGGGAAAACATGGCTACCAATGGTTAAGGGTATCTGATTGCACCATCGGCTGGCCATATACTCTGCACCTGGTTCGCTTACACTACAAAAAAAAGACACATCCGTGACATTTTAGGCCGAACGAATTTTTTTTCTATCATACATATGACACTTCTATGACGATAATTGTGACAAACCCGGTATCATCATAGATGTGGTGGGCTCCTACTTCTATGACAAAAATCATGATGAAAATGGGCTTTTAAGTCTGGGCAGGCCGAGACGCAGCTGCATGACATTCTTTGGGCCGTCCATGACGGAAAAAACCGTGGTAGAAGCGAGGGGGAGGAAAATTTCGGGGAGTTGCCGGTTACGGTAGGAGGTCGGGGGCCGAGCGATGCACGTTTCTCTCGTACACGTGCGAGGCGTTGGCTCTAACTGAACCCGAGCAAGGCGTTGGGCTCTAACTGAACCCGAGCAATTGCACTGCAGGCTACGCGTTACTGAACCCGAGCGATCGATCGATGGCTGTTAACTGAACCCGATGGAGCAATTCCTTCGCTACTTCTGCTAACTGAAGCCGATCGATTGGATGAACAATGAGTGTTGCGGGGGGTTTGGATGAACAGTGAGTAGTGGCGTTGCCTCTGGATGAACAGGACCCCGTGGTGTGGAGGGCTGGATGAACAGTAGACGGTGGAGGGGTGGCCGTGGAGGGGTGGTTGAACAGGACCCCATGGTGTGGAGGGCTGGATGAACAGTAGATGGTGGAGGGCTGGATGAACAGTAGATGGTGGAGGGATGGTTGAACAGTAGCCGGTGGAGTAGCGCGTGGTGGAGGCTGGAGGACGTCGACGGTAGCCCGTGGAGGCTGGAGGAGGTCGACGGTGGAGATGAACAGTATCCCGTGGAGTCCCGTTTTGCGGTACCCCACACCCTTCCCGATGAACAGGACCCCCGTTTCGACCGTAGCGCTCCCACAAAAGTTCGTTTCGTCCGTTTTACAGTACGCCACACCCCTCCCGATCAACAGGACCCCCGTTTCGACCGTAGGAGCTCCGTTTCCTCCGTTTTGCGGTACGCCACACCCCTCCCGATCAACAAGACCCCCATTTCGACCGTAGGAGGTCCGTTTCCTCGGTTTTGCGGTACGCCACACCCCTCCCGATCAACAACACCCCGTTCCGAACGTAGGAGGTCCGTTTCCTCCGTTGTGCGGTACGCAAGGCCTCGTTTCCATCGCCTGTTGCGTCCAAGCCCTCCCGATGAACACGACCACGCATTTCGTTCCGACCCAGCCGGTTGGCTCCCCATGAACACGACGACGACGTTGTTTCTCGATTCCGACCCAGCCATGTACGTATGCGCGAGTAGGCGTTCGAGACCCTGCCCGCATGTACCTGTGTGGCCGTATTTTCTTTCTTGCACCCTCGCTGCTGTACGTACGTGTACATGCTACGTGCGCGCCTCTACATCGGCACGTGCGCACCTCTACTACGACACGTACGCGCCTCTACATCGACCAGTATGTACGTACACGTTCACGACCAGAATGACAACGCTACTTACGCTTTGACCAGGTGGGTCCCGACTGTCAGGCACTTCCTTGCCTGCGAAGATGTAGCTGGTGGGTCCTAGCAGTCAGGGGGCGAATCATTTTGTTTTTTTTGCCCGGACGCACTTCCTTGCGTGCGAAGATGTAGCTGGTGGGCCCCAGCAGTCAGGAGGGAAACGTTTTTTTCGCGAAATACGGTGGCCCGTCCGGTGGGTTCCTGCTGTCAGGTGGAGGAATCATTATTTTCCGCGTAATAAGGAGGCACATCCTTGCTGCGGCCGTGGACCCAGCTGTCAGCCTCTCGACGTACAGTCCACGTACGATGGAAGTCGTTCCTTGACCACGTTAACCACGCCACGCCGAGAGCACCAGGGCGGTGGACGATGGCGAGGCCTAGGAAGGGGACGACGTGGAGCCGGTGAAGATGCGGCAGTGGATGCCCACGCGGAGAGGAGTATGAGTATTCACTCGTTCGGCTGTGGTGTGAGGCTGCCGTCGCCGCAGGGCCTGGCCTAAGGTGGGAATAGTAGGGGGCGGTGAGGCCTTCGCGACAGCACAGCCAGCCATGGGAGGTAGGAGCAGGCGGCACGACCGGCGCTGCTTTGGGCGGCTGGAGCAAGAAGACCAGAGGTTTAAGAAGCACTGCGGCCGTTGGATGGACATCGTACGGTCACTGGAGCTAGAATCGTTCATATTGACTAAGTTGACAAAGTCCTCCGTCCCCGTCAACTTAGTCGGCCCACAAGTCAGCTTCCCACCAAGGTGAGTCCCAGCTAGCAGGGGGAGTATTCATTTTTTTGTGCATAATAAAGAGGCACTTCCGGTGGGTCCGAGCTGACAGCGGGGGGAACATTTTTTTCACGAAATACGGTGGCCCGTCCGGTGGATCCTACCAGTCAGGGGGAAATGTTTTTTTCATGAAATAAGGTGGCCTATCTGGTTGGTCCCTGCAGTCAGGTGGAGGAATAATTATTTTGCGCGTAATAAGGAGGCACTTCCTTGCGGCCTCCGTGGACCCAGCTGTCAGCCTCTCCACGTATAGTACTTTTCCGATGGAAGTCGGTCGTTGACCACGTTGACCACGCCGCGCCGAGAGCACCAGGGCGGTGGACAACGGCGACACCTAGGAAGGGGACGACGCGGAGCCGGGGAAGACGCAGCAGTGGAAGCCCGCGCGGAGAGGAGTACAAGGGTTCGCTGGTTCGGCTGCGGTGTGAGGCTGCCGTCGCTGCAGAATAACAGGGGTGTGGGTGAGTGGAGGGATGGCCTGGCCAGCGGTGGGAGTAGTATGGGGGCGGTGAGGCCTCCGCGGCAGCACAGCCGGCCACGGGAGGCAGGAGCAGGCGGCACGACCGGCGCTGCTTTAGGCGGCTGGACCAAGAAGACCAGAGGTTGAAGAAGCACTACAGTCGTTGGATGGACATCGTACGGTCACTGAAGCTAGAATCATTTATATTTACTAAGTTGACAAAGCCCTTGGTACGATCCAACTTAGTAGGCCTACAGGTCAGCCTCCGAAACGGTGCGCCCCAGATGTCAGGGGGAGGAATCATTTTTTGTGCGGCCGAAGCTAAGAATATCCGAGATTGAAGAAGAAGCACGACATCCGTTGGATAGACATCCAAAGGCCACTGCTGCTAGAACCGTGTGTTCACTATAATAAGTTGACAAAGCCTTGCATACGCGTCAACTTATTTTTTTTAGGGGACGCGTCACTTAGTAGGCCCACAAGTGTGTGGCATAGAACTTATAGCCCATTTGCGTTTCGTAAGAATGTACAACTCATTTTTTAATTCTAATGGAATTTACAACAGCCCATATACAGTTTGTTAAAAGTACAGCCCATTTTCTAGCTAGGACAAAGATTAATAATTTCGACCAACCGTTGAAGACAGAATTCAATAAAATTTCCCACATTTTGATGGGATCCGAAATATTTTTATCCCGAAATTTCTAGTCATATAAATTTGTATTACGTAAAAATCCAAAGAAACATTGCGCGCGCAACAATGAAAATTTAAGATTTTCAAAATCCATAAATAATATTTTATAAACTAATTTCGTGTTTGGTGCATTTTTTTTATAGTTACTGCCCAGTTTTTATAATTACATCCCATTTATTATTTTTAAAGCCCATTTTCCTGTTAAGCCTAATGCATCCCTCCTAGGAAAGATTTGCAGCCCAGCGGGGCGGAGAATAACAACTTGACCTTGCCTGGGTTTTCCTCAAAAAGGCGTATAGCTGGGCTAGCCATGTTCATCTTGAAAAAAGTAGTATCTGGGCTGGATATCTGGCCTGGGCTAGAAGGGCCACAACCCGCCCAGTTAATACCCTGCTCTCCTCTGAACAACAACGAAACCATCGGCAAGAAAAACTCTGCAGTGCTCACGCCTCAAAAACACAAATACTGCTTGAGCTGCTTGGTCCCAGCTGTCGGCCGCACCTTATGCAATTCTCTCGTTTATATTGACTACATAGGTTGACAATGGTGTTGGGCCGTGATGTCAGGAAACCAGGAGAAAGCAAAAAAAAATAGTTGTACATAATAAGGAGGCACTTGCGTACGTACGGCTATGGCCCTAGTGGGTCCCTAGTGTCATCCAGTCAAAATAAAGTCATCTCCTGAATCCTCATGTTCGTTGACCATGTTAACAATGCTCAGCGCCACGGCGAGCGCAAAACCTCGAAGGACAACGGAGAGGGCCTCGCGGGCCCTACGGAGGTCTGATACAGCGCCCGCTGCTCATTCAGTAAGCCAGGATCATCGGACACCTATGAGCACCTTCGAGAAACTGAGACGGCATGAAACGGTAAGGCCGCGCTTGGGAGCTCTGGTTTATTTCAAACCTGTATTAACATACAAGTGTAATTTACTCGTCGGAAGGCCCAGGTCAGTAAGTAAAACCGGCGGGTTACGCGTGTAATTTGAGAGACCAGTGTATATTTTACGAGCACTGCTATATGGACGACATTACCAGACGATACATGCACGACGTGCGTATCATGCCATCCATGGGCAAGGCTGAAACAACAGCTAACGGCTGGATTAGCAAACGTCCGAGTGTCGTTCGGTGTTTTTATCGTGTGTGAAGTACTTCCGATATTTTACTAGTCGAAATCGACCAACCAAGCGCCTTCGCCCGAGACCATATGCTTTAATATACAAGTGTCAGTTTTACAAGCGGTTTTGGTTGGAAAACGACGATCCAATCACGGCCTAATATCATGAGTTGGTCGGAAGATCATATGGTTTCATTTTTAACCTACCTGACATGTCGTATAGGCTATGAATTTGGTTCCAAATAAGTCACCAAATTATAATTCGAAAAGTGAAAAAAGTGACTTATTTTGCCCAACAGACCCGAGTTATAAGTCACTTCAACTTATAAGTAATAAGTTGCTCCACCCCAACTTAAAACTTATAAGTCATCCCCTTTTGCGTGGGTCCCACCACCTCCATGATGTTGGTTGGTGTGGGAAGGTGTGTCAGGTGACTTATAAGTCAGGTGACAACCAAACAGGCGTGACTTATGGCCCTGTTTGGATACTCTAACACACTTAGAGTTAGAGTTATTTTCTAACCCACTCTAACCCAAATAAGCACCTCTCCACCGGGATAGTTGGGTTAGATGGAACTAACCCACTCTAACCCTCCCTGTTTGGATACTTTTGGGTTATTTGAGCCCCCAACTAACCCAAACTAGCTCTAACCCCATGATCCAAACAGGGCCTATAAGTCACTGGTTTTAAGTCACCTGACTTATAAGTCAGGTGACTTATTGGAACCAAACAGGCTCTGAAACATCAGACGATGAACTTCTTACGCACGGAAACAACAGAAGAGGATGATCTTCTTAACAAGCAAATCACTGGCATTAGATCGACAAGCAAAACAATACGAAGCATTATTCTCAGGAGGCACGGTGAACAGCTCGTGATGCCGCATGCCACAACATTCCAAGCTCAACTTTGCAATCAAACACAAGGAATGGCATTACATAGAAAATATTCAGAACCAACTCTTAACATAGGAATATCTCAGCAGAGTAACTATTTACTTCTAAACTGAACATAGGAATAGGAAAAAACACTCGACGTTACTCACAGCAAGGGCGTCCCACTCAGAAATATCAAATGCATGTCTTCTGGCTAACATCAATGAGCAAATTTTGACAAGGTTTTCCAATTCCAATATATTAAACTAACGTCTTCTTGCTAACATCAATGATTAAACTTTGACAAGCTTTTCCCATTCAAAATATGTAGTGCCTATGATCGTGGAGTCCTGTCGCTTCTTGCTAACATCAATGATTAAACTTTGACAAGCTTTTCCCATTCAAAATATGTAATGCCTATGATCATGGAGTCATGTCGCTTCTTGTACTTGTTTGGGCACTTTTTGCCCAGGGCACTCCACGTGCTGTTAAATTGCCAATGGTCTCTGCAGACTAGTCATGTCACCGGTGTCTAATATTTGTGGCACGGGCTGTAGCAATGGAGGGATTCGGTGCCAAACTAAGAAAAGGTGAAATTGGCACCTCTTTTGGCCTACATAGTGGAATGCCTAATACTCTGTAAAGCTTCTCGGTCATTCCTTCTGTAATGTAGCACAAACAGTGACTGCTTCTTTCCGCAAAGTGGAACGACCAACTGGACCCAGTAATGCAGCAGTTTGCCTTGGACACATTGGCTCCTTTTGTGCAGTTGAACTAAAATCGAAGTCGGAATAAAACCGAGCTTTAATTGTAATGTCCCTGTAAGAAACAAAAGGTATAAGGGAAACAATTGCTGAGAAATAACGGTTGATGACTTGTGCTCCCAGAAGAAAAAATCTACTGATCTACCTTATCTTAATGGGAAACAAAGTAGGAGAGTAGCAATTCTCAATCAGTGTGATTCATTAATATTAACTGAGACATTATCTTAACAATGCCTTGTTTCAACATGTATAAAGAACGAAAAAGCAGAAAACTATCATTCCTTAAACAATGCTACTGATTCATTTTAACAGAGACATTATCTTAACAATACCTTGGTTAAACATGTAGAAAGAACTACAAAGCAGGATAGTACCATTCCTAACAAGTGTTGCAGTTTTGAATTAAGATTCAGTAGTTACTTAATTTTGACAGTGGCATTGCTTAATTTTACCAGCGGCATTAGATTAACGAAAAGCATAAACAGTTCCAGGGGAGAGTGGGCGCAACAACAGTATGTGCTTCCATGTACTTATAAAGGGGGTGATGCAGAGTTTGTTGTAACAAAGCAACAAGCATCATGTCTGGATTGGTCCCATTTTTGTTCACTACTTAATGGGAAAAGACAGCAATACAATAGCTTCAATTCAACATTTATTTAAAAAAGTACCAATACAAGTAGCACTACATCTCAAAGCACACTACACAATCATGTGGATGAAGGCCTGTACTGATCTTTCATGAGAAGACCAGGATAAAATATGAACCTGCCAACACGAATAGGAAATCGAATCTCGTTTTCTGCAGTTGCACTGAAATCAAGCAAAGTATTTCGCGTAGCGAAGCAAAATGTAGCAATAGCAACAAGTTGAATAGATATCCCTGTTTAAACAGAGGCAAAAAAGGAATCAATTACTGGCTAATAAAGGAGGATGAAACATGCGGCCACAAAAAATGGTAATCCCGCCAATCCCTAACAAGTGTTGCAGTTTTGAAATAAGATTTAGTAGTTAATTCTGAGAGTGGCATCAATTACTGGCTTATAAAGGGGGTGATGCTGAATTTGTTTTAACAAAGCAACAAGCATCATGTCTGGGTTGGTCCCATTTTTGTTCACTGCTTAATGGGAAAAGACAGCAATACAATAGCTTCAATTCAACATTTATTTAAAACAGTACCAAAACAAGTAGCACAACATCTCAAAGCACACTGCACATCATATGGATGAGACCAAGATTTGAAACAACTCGACACGAAGAGTAGAAACAAATCTCGATCTCCTTTCGTGCAGTTCCACAAAAATTAAGCAAAGTCACCGGTGTGACATTCAAGTTGAACTGCACAAAACACTCTTAAAACATAAGTGTTTCAAGTAGCGAAGCAAAATGTCGCAATATCAACAAGTTATATCGATACCCCTGTTTTAA
>CM038682.1:75537435-75798317 GCA_021605205.1 Aegilops longissima | reverse complement strand
AGATGCACCAAAATGATCTACGAAATTCTAGTCAAGTTACATATAAAGTTCATTAGATTGAGACTCGGCCTAGAAGATATGAGCAAAACAAGTTAAACATGGCATTGGTGCATAATGCATACAAACATCAAGCAAACACCTCAAAACAAGGATGCAGCATGATAATATGAAACTACATGCAAAATCAAGCAAGTTTCATATAGAGCACACTCAAAAGCAGAACAGCAGTTCAACACATACACACTATACAAGTCATGACACAATCATCCAAACAGCAACTAGGCATATTGCAAGCACCAAAACAACATGCTACAAAATCTCAACGTAATAACAAAAGGCATGGGCATGATGTATAGGTAAAGCATGACAAAACATGAACACTGAGCTATCTCCATAAACAACTAGAACATGCTCAAAAAGACATGGCAAGATTGCAAATAATAACAGGTTCACAGACTTAGCAGAATTCACAGGACATGGCAGAAATAACATCAGGTTAACATGTTTAGAGCTATGAAACAACATGTTACAGCAAGCTATCAAGTCAAACTAGAGCATGGCATGAATCTACTCAAAGCATATAACAAAAGTCCCTTAGTGACCATAAGCCAAAAGGGATCAGAAAATACAGTTGCAAGCATGTGAATATAGCAAAAACATAAACAGATTCAGACTTAGTGCAAAACTGGAGCGTGGCATAAACAGATAACAAGTAGGCATGTTTACGAGCTCGATGCACTCAATATGAGGCATTGAATGACAAACTAAGCATACACCCAGCAACTAGACATGGCATAGAAGCTAGACATGGCAAGAACAACATCATAGCATACACGGTAAACAACCTGCCAGGAAACATTTTATAGCAAAAGTAGAGCTCGATTGAGTCAAGCTATGGCACTCCATAATTGCAAAAAAGGGCATGGATGGATAGAGAATAACCATATGTTCAAAACATCCTTACTGAAGTATCTCAAAAACATGGATCTCTGGTAGCATCAAGTTTACATGGCATAAAATATCAGCGACAGAGGCTGAAATCAGCAACATCATGAAGCCTAGTTTGCATGCTTGTGCTAGTCACCACAGAGATCACAAAAATACATGGCATAAACCCCTGTAAAGATGGCATGGCATATTACAACACACATGTAGGACTCAAGTTCATAGGATGCACACATCAATCATGGCAAAAATGACAAATCATCAAGTTATAACAGTTTCAGCAGGTTAACATCATATAGCACTCTTGCAACGAAGATTCAGGCATCCAGATGGACTCAAATGAACATGATGCAAAGGAATGAAATGATGTACTCACCGAGATGAACAACTTGACATATTACCGCTGAAAGCAGACAGCGATGGAGTTATGTCGCATGATGAACATGAGCATATAATATACAAAATCTGGGACTTAGCAATTTCGGAGGAAAGTCAACCAGGGGCAGGGCAGTGCGGGACGAAGGGATACGATCTGAGGGCCAGTGTTTGGATCGGGGCAGGTGGATCTCATCCACCCGTCCGGATCTGGCGGCGCTAGGCAGCGCCGGCGAGTGGGCGAACTCCGGCGAAAGGCGAAAGGGCGGCCAGGGGCAACAGCGAGGGCAGGAGGGCGGAGGCAGCGTGGCGCGCCGGCTGCGGCAGGCAGCCAGCGAGGCGAACCTGGGCAGAGGTTCGGCGCCGATGGCAGGCGAAGCCTTGAGAAAAAGGCTCCAGCGGCGGTACGGCGCCCAGCGAGGACTCACGCGAGGCGAGCACCGGCAGGCGGCGGCGGCAACAGCGAGGAGACAGCCGGTCAGGCGGCCAGACGGGCAGCGGGCGGGAGGAGCGACTCGCGCCTCGGCGAGGCTCAGGCGGCGTGGCGGCTCCTGGTGTGCGCCCCTTTGGATCTTGAGCGGCGGAGCGGCGTGAAGAAATATGCCCTAGAGGCAATAATAAAGTTATTATTTATTTCCTTATATCATGATAAATGTTTATTATTCATGCTAAATTGTATTAACCGGAAACATAATACATGTGTGAATACATAGACAAGCAGTGTCACTAGTATGCCTCTACTTGACTAGCTCGTTAATCGAAGATGGTTATGTTTCCTAACCATAGACATGAGTTGTCATTTGATTAACGGGATCACATCATTAGGAGAATGATCTGATTGGTTGGACCCATTCCGTTAGCCTAGCACTTGATGCGTTTAGTATGTTGCTATTGCTTTCTTCATGACTTATACATGTTCCTAGTAACTATGAGATTATGCAAACTCCGTTTACGGAGGAACACTTTGGGTGCTACCAAACATCCTGGCGTAACTGGGTGATTATAAAGGTACTACAGGTGTCTCCAAAGGTACATGTTGGGTTGGCGTATTCGACATTAGGTTTTGTCCTCCGATTGTTGGAGAGGTATCCTACGGCCTCTCGGTAATGCACATCATTATAAGCCTTGCAAAGCAATGTGACCAATGAGTTGGTTACGGGATGATGCATTACAGAGCGAGTAAAGAGACTTGCGGTGGCGAGATTGAACTAGGTATTGGATACTGACGATCGAATCTCGGGCAAATAACATACCGATGACAAAGGGAACAGCGTATGTTGTTATGCGGTTTGACGATAAAGATCTTAGTAGAATATGTAGGAGCCAATATGGGCATCCAGGTCCGCTATTGGTTATTGACCGAGAATAGTTCTAGGTCATGTCTACATAGTTCTCGAACCCGTAAAGATCCATGCAGCAAGGTTTCGATAGCGGTTATATTATGAGTTTATGAGTTTTGATGTACCGAAGGAGTTGAGTCCCGGATGAGATCGGGGACATGGCGAGGAGTCTCGAAATGGTCGAGGCGTAAAGATCGATATATTGGACGACTATATTCGGAGTTCGGAAAGGTTCGAATGATTGGATATTTTGAATCTGGGAGAGTTACAGAATTCGCGGGGAATATTGGGCCTTATTGGGCCTGAGAAAGAGAGGGCTGCCTAGGGCAGGGCGCGCCCAAGGCCTAGTCCGGGTGGACTAGGGGAGGCCGCACCTCCTCCCTTCCTTCCTTCTCTCCTACTCCTACTAGGAAAGGAGAGTCCTACTCCCGGTGGGAGTAGGAGTCCCCCCACTAGTCGCCTCCTCCCTTGGCGGCCACCTCCTCCTTGCTCCTTTATATCTGAGGGCAGGGGCACCCCATGACACAAGTTGATCTGGATCGTTCCTTAGCGTGTCGGTGCCCCCTCCACCATATTCCGCCGGTCATATCGGCGCATAGCTTAGGCGAAGCCCTGCGCGATAGAGTCATATCGTCGCGGAGCTTAAGCGAAGCCCTGCGCGTGGAGCATCATCATCGTCACTACGCCGTCGTCTTGTGGAACTCATCCCGGCAGCTTTGCTGGATGGGCCGGGGATCGTCGCCGAGCTGAGCGTGTGCAGAACTTCGGAGGTGCCGTCGTTCGGTGCTTGGATCGGTCGGATCGTGAAGGCGTCGACTACATCAACAGCGTTGTTATAGCGCTTCGCTTTCGGTCTCTGAGTGCGTGGACAGACCTCTTCCCTCTCGTTGCTATGCCATCACCATGGTCTTGCGTGTGCGTAGAAATTTTTTTGAAATTACTACGTTCCCCAACAGGGCGGACACGTCCGGTGAAGGTGGACATGTCCGGCGGCGCGAGGAAGAGGAAGGAGCTAGGGTTTGGGCGAAAATTTGGGAGAGATGCATATTTATAGGTAGAGGGAGCTAGGAGAGTCAAATGAGGTCGGTTTTGACCCCTTGATCGTGATCGAGCGACCGAGAGCATGGAGGAGTTTGCTGGGTTTTGGGCCACTTTGGAGGGTGTTGGGCTGCAACAAAAGAGGCTTTGCGGTTACCTTGTTAACCGTTGGAGTATCAAGCGACCTCAAATAGCACGAAACTTGACGGACGGTCTACGGTGCTATACCAAGACCGCTTGACAAACCTCGGTCCATTCGAAACCGTTTAACACCCGCACATGAAAAGAGGTAAAAAGGGCGCGGGAGACATAGGAGTGCGGATTGCAAAAGCGGACAACGGGAAAATGCTCGGATGCATGAGGCGAACATGTATGCAAATCCGATGCACTGTCGACATAGAAGAAATGCGCATGTTCAATGGCGCAATCAAAATATCTTGGCGACTTATAGTCCAAAGCCAGGCGGGTTAACAAACACCAGATAGTTACTCATCATATACTGAGACTTATCATCTTAAAGCCAGGCGGTTTAATAAACTCCGGATAATTTATCATCACGCTTTATTCAACTGTCTCTGCATACAACAAGTTTAAAGTGTCACAGCGGTTTACATGAATGATCATAATACTTAACATATAACCCGGGTTTATAACCAAGGCTGCACTTAAGAATAATCAATGAAATATATCATACACCTGTGACATTGAATCACATCATTGGTTTACCAACTTTTTGTAGTAAGGTGATAACCCCAATCTTGAGTAATGATAACTCCTTTCATCTGTGCGGTTTATGATAAAAGCATTGCAGGTTGTGACAAACACCGGTTTAACCATATATAATACCGGCGACTCGTAGTCAAACAAGACCGGGTGGATAGTCTCCGGATTATAACTTGATGCGTGTATTGACAACTTGTAATTGAAAGTCAAGCGGGTTAATGAGCGCGGTTTACTCCATAATAGGATGGTAACAGAAAATCAAACAGGCGGATGACCTCCGGATTAAGATTTGACCGTGTCCGTCAATTTGTAATGATTGAACCGGATTAAAAGCGTTATCGGTTTAAACATAACAAAAATCAAATAACAGTTATGAAAAAATATGGAAACAAAGGCAATGATAAAACCGTTTGCAAAAATGAGGCTTCTTGAGCCGATCGGATGGTGTTACCATGGTCGGACACGACCAAGCTCCCAATAAATTAGCTATGGTTCAAGTCAGCGGTCCCCAACTGAAACCGTGGCATTATGATCAAGTGGCATGGCAATGGTTGGTTCGACCAAGCCCCAAGTGACTCTGTGGCCTTAGTCGATCAAAGGCGTGATGGTTCAGACTTGACCATGTCCCCAAGTGATCTGTGGCTTTACGCCTATCAAAAGGTGTGGCATTGGTTGGGACACGACCAAGGCCCCAAGTGATATCACAAAGCTTTTGAAAAGCAAATTTCAAAAGGGTAAACAGGCCGCTTTAAGACAGAACCTCCGTGTAACCGCATGATGTAAAAAACGAGACCCGCTTTATAGGCGAAGCCCCATGTGATCAATAATATGAGCCAATAAGGCAGGATACCCATGTTTTAACCGCATCATGGCAGCAGATCCTCTTGATTAATTTTAACGAGATAAATTCTTCTTGAACCGGGATCTTGAACGGATATTGAGACTTCAAAGCTTTGTGGGAACATCTTTCCTCGGACGGATTTTAAACCGGAATCTTCATTTTCAACCGGAAATTTTAACGGTCTTTAAACTCGAACTTCGAGAAGTTAATTCCTTTTTGAACGGACATTGTTAAGCCGTTTGAGCGCTTGAGCTTTGTGGAGAACAGATTTCCCTTGAACCGGATTATAAACCAGATATTTGAGAGCTTCAATGAGTGACTTCCCTTGAGCGGATTTTAAACGGAATCCTTTTACGATGACCGGATCTTTTCATTGAGCGGGATTTTGTAACTGTCATATAATTTCTAAGCGGAAATTTTCTACTGACCTAAATGTGATAGCCTCCTGGACGGGTTATCTTTCCCTCCATCGTCACAGGGGTTCTTAAATTTCTGAAACTAGCAAGATTTCTTTGAGTCATGTCGCGTAGCCCCGAGTCTCAAGGTGACTCGAGGTTAACGAAACTCTTCATATTTGACCATGATATAAACCGACATGACTTGTATATCATTGGTGTTGATAACGATGTAAATCCACGAAGGTTGAGGTGACTGCGGCGGGTTATAAATGATCCCGTATGAGCGTATATGACCTTCGGCCAATGGTTCCTTCAACTGGCGATTTGAAGTTAACGAAACCGTGGTGGCGACGTAGCCTGCCCATTGAGCAAATCCGAGTGCAAGCGGTTGATAGTATATGATAATTTGCCTCCTTTTGTTGAAAAAAACCAGGCTACCAGCTGTGACTTGATCATACTCAATAAACAGCTCATGCAGACAAGTGCTGCCTGGTATGTTGATGTAGACCAGGCCGCAATAAATGGACGGTAGAGACATCCACAATATTAGAGGTGGCTTGGACAGATGAACCGCCACGGTGTTGTAAACCGTTGAGAAGCGAGTCAAGCGACACGGTCCGGCAAGCTGATGTAAACCCGAATCGTGAAGCGGCTTGCCTTGGCGTCCATTCACCGTGTAATGTGGCCGAAGACGAACACGGGGCAGACGTTGCCAGCATGCTTCGTACCCATGGTGTAAACCATGTTTATAATGAATAATTGTCCTGCATACAATATTGCAGACCAAGGAAAAGATAAACTGCTCTTTGACAAAAATAATATGCACTAATAAAATATATTTTAGATGGATATCACCTGATGTGCAGGCCAGAAATAATCCGCCATGAAATTGATGATCGCTAGATGAAGTTGAAATCGCTCACCGTGGGTCAGCCCGGTAGGCGGCAGCGACGTTGGTAAACGGACGAATGAGATGCCACAACGTTTGTAAACCAGCCAGCGAGCAAGGAGAGTCAACCACGTCATGTTTGATGTAGCGGGGCGATTTGCACATGTACCCGTCGAGCATTTAGGCATAGAAGGCGCTAGTGAAAAAATAATGCTAGTTGCCTTTGCCACCTTTGTAATGAATAATGGTCCTGCGAAAAAATACCACATACTGGAGTAATTGTTTTTGATGAAAACAATTATATTTAATAAAATTGGATGGATATCACCTGGTTTTTTTGGCTGTGCCACTGACGAAAAGCACCATGCTTGTTTGTCTGCGCATCAACTGCTATTATACGGTATGATGCTTCACCTCAAGGTGACCCTTCTCTTCTCCTTTCTTTTAATCCTCACATGAGGTGAATGAGTCTCCTTTGGCAAACCCATATTTTACTTTCATCTCTAGTCGGCAGATATATCCTCCAGCGTTTCAACCTCATCTTTTGCTGATCACAAACCATCACGTACTCAAGATTTGTCTTGCAAGGCAGCTGTATAATCTCCTCTTGACACTTCAATTTCTGCCTCACTGATTAAGGAGGACTGCTTACACAATTCTTCTTTCATTCCTTCAAAATCCTCCATTACTCTGAGGCCAAGGAGACCCAATAATGCAAGGAGAAACCACGGCGGGTTAGCATAGCGGCTCAAGCTAGCAACTCAAAGGCATGGGTCTCACGGACCGTGGAGGCAGCAAGCTGGTGGCTCGGGCGTGAGAGGAGGTTCAGGGCAGCACACTATCTTGCTGGGAGAATCGATGTAGAGTGCTGCAGTGGAAAAGCGGCGCTCAGTATGGAGTCGGGCGATCTGAAGCAGCCCGTTTGACCACGGCATGGCGACCAGACTTTGCAGACCTTGCTAGCTTTGGTAGGCAGTGCTCAAACTCAGCCGAGGTCGGCTGCGGGCACCAAGCGAGGTGGCTCAAAGCAGCAACAAGGCGGGCGCTCGGACGGCGCCCGCGACACCTGGAAAGCAAGGCGTTCATCAGCTCGAGGGGCGGTGGGCGGCGCAAGTGAGCAGGCGGATGAGCAGGAGTTACTGTAAGTGCATCTAGTGCCCCTAGTGATTTTGGTGTATTGAAGACTTATAGGTTAAGTTACTAATGCGTTTGTGAGTGTACACAGGTCTATAAGTCTATGAGGAGTTTGATATTCACGGTGAAAGTCGACCCTAAAATGAAGTTCTTCAGCTGAAGACTTTGATATTCGAAGACTTTCTCGAAGACTTTGAAAGTGAAAAATTGGGTGTGACCTTGAAGACTTGGTATTCATTTGAGGAACATGAAGCGTGAAGACTTTTTTTTTCGTAGTTTCATTTTCTCTTTCTTGAGTCATAAGGAAACCCGTCTGTTAAAGGGGTCGAGGAAATACTAAGGAAAAATTTCCATGTGATGCTCAACTCAAATCCTACACCTACCAATCCTTGAGTGAAGCCTTTGGAAATCTCATACAGCTCAGTCAATTTCTTGATGAGAGACGAAGTTCTTACAGTGGCTGAGGAATTTGTTCGACCGAGGAGTTAGGAATCGCCAGTCACGGATTGCCTACACATGAGAACATGATAGCCCTGAGAATTTGAGAGTCAAATCCGACCGTTCTATGTGTCTTGCGCCAGCTGTTCCAAAATATCGTATCCACCTAACGGTCATATCATTGAAGGGCACTTATGTCTTATCATGTCGGGCTGCTCCCTAGGCTATAAATAGCCGCCCCTTCAACCACTAGCTGGTTGGCTGCTCGAAGAACTTGACACTTGTCATTTGAGAGCAACCCATCCTCGCGAGGACTTTGGCGAAAATCATCAAGTGAGGAAAAACCCAAAAACCAAACCCTACAAACCCAAAGTGATTGAGCATCACTGAAGAAATTGATCTCACGTGGATCCGGCGCTTATTACCTTTGAAGACTGTGCTTCTTCAGGGCGGTTAGGCGTCATGGTCTAGAAACATCCAGAATTGTGGATCACCGGTGACCAAGTCTGTGAAGGTTTGGAAGTCACTGAAGACTTCCACAGTGATTGGGCCGGTCTGTGTGACCTTAGTTCAAGGAGAATACGGTGAGGATTTGGTGTCCTGAGCTGCGTGCTCAGCGATGGGTGTCGGGACTGTGTCCCTCGAGTTTAAATACTCAGCCGCTCAACAGGCATACAATGAGACAGCAGTTGGAACTGGTCTACCAAATCATTGTCTTCACCAACCTAACTGGTTCTATTTCCTCAACCCTTTCATTTCCTCATTCTGTGTTGAGTGTTTGTTCATATCTGTGTTTGAAGACTTTGACTGAAGACTTTCTCAATTTCCTCAGTTCAATTTCTTCAGTCTGTTTGTCTTCATCTTGTGTTATCCTGTGATTACGCTTTCTGTACTCTGTGATTGTTTTCATTTCATCATGATAACTATGCGTGTATTCTGTTATGCTTACTTCTGAGTACTTATTCCGCTGCAAGTAGTTCTTCCTAAGGAATTTCCTCACCAGCAAATTCCTCAGTGAAGAATTCCTAAAAATCGCCTATTCACCCCCCTCTAGTCGATATAACGCACTTTCAATTCACGCCCGTGACAACAAAAAGCAAGGTCGTAGGGCAGCGGTTCGCTGCAGTGCGGCGGTTTGGCTTAGCGATCCCGTGACAGCGGAGGCGCCCGTGGGTCAACGAGACCGGTCGTAAGACAGGCCCAAGCCTGTGGACTATCCGTGTCTGAGTCGTTGAGCAAAATCGCTTGACCAACCAGTCAATTGGAAAACTGATTCAATAGTCCAATAGTATTAATCTCCATTGCGTACTGCTGGGAATATCTTAGCATTGATTTGGCCTCCACGCTTAAAGTAATAGGAGCAACCATTAAAATCCTTCAGGACTCGTAGCTTGGGACTTCTCTATTCTGAGTAGCAACAGCCTGGCGGATTGGATCATTGCCTGAGTACACAGTAGCAATCGGACACGGCCACCGATCAGCGCTTGCGCTCAGGCAGCCTGATTTCTTTTAATCTTCAGATATTGAACACGTCGGTAGTCCTTACGGGCCGGTGATCACCGCCGGTTCAATCAGCCTGGTAGTCCTATTTCCTTTTTGTACGTGCATCAATCGATGAACTTGCCTTTTAGAAGCGTCACGCTCAAGGCTTCAGGTTCGAGTTTCTTTTAACAATGAACAACAGAAATCACCGAGCGGTCCCTTCCTGTAATGGCGCTTTGCCTTGTTATCTTCAACACGATCGAATCGGCCGTAGCCCAAATTCAGCTGAACATATCGCTTTTGAGGCCTCCCAAAGGCGAGGCATTGCAATGCTGAAACTAGTATCTGAATTGTCATCCCAGCGGCTCATCTTCGTCCAACCAAACGCGACCTTCTCGATCCAGGAAAGATCCTTCAAGAACTCATCACCACAGTGCGCGAGGCCCCACGGTGGGCGCCTGTCGTGGAATTGTCACGTCGAGATGTCCTTAGTGTCGGGACTTAGTCAGCGAGGCCAACATCTCTGTGGTAGCTTGAGAGGGGTTGAGTGGACGAGAGACACAGAGGCGGATCAACACACAAGACAAGGATTTAGACACTTGGGCCGGAAACATCATCGGTAAAAACCTTACATGCTGTTTGTGGCTAGGTTTCATTATCATCACGAGGGAGACGCCGTAAACCGGCTCTTTGTGTCTAGCCCTGGAAATTGTTTCTTGCTTGTAGCCTCTCTCTCTCTTTGGGGAGCCCTACCCCTCCTTATATATGTTGAAGGGGCGGGTTACATGTGGAGTCCTATTAGGATTAGGACTAGTCTATCTCTAATACAAACCGGATACAAGTCCAGGTCTTAACTCCTTGTAAGACAAATATTCCTTATGCCTTTCCTCTTAAACCGGCCCACCATAGTATGAACGGCCTTCATGAACATCCCGTTGGGCCACAAAGTCTTATCGCTCTCGCACCGCCTGCGGATTACCAATAAGTCGTGAACCGCCAAGTCTCAGCGAGGTCTCAAATAAACCGCCAAGTCCGGCTGGGTTAACTTCCGGCCGGTTTACACCTCGGGGTATATCCCCGACAGTTAGCCCTTTAGTACCGGTTTGTGCCACGAACCGGTACTAAAGGTGATAGCATGAACCCTTAAGCCCACATGTGGGCGTTATCGGCAAATCTAAATTTATCTTAAGTATATAACACTTGGAAATACGCTTTATACTAAAATATTGATAATGTTTAATACTACCTCTATAATAAAATATAAGACTTTTTAGGCTAAACTAGCCTAAAAAGCACTATTTACAATACGGAGGAATACAAATTTGGTCAAATTTATGACGCTAGACTAGACAAGCCTAATACACAAAGTAAAAAAGCGAAAACACTGTCAGATTTTTAAGCATGAAAAATCTAACGTTATTGATGGAAATTTATGTTGGTGATGATGATAAATTTAGTTTGCAAGCATGGCAATTTCTCTGAAAAATAAACTGAGGCGGTTTGCCAACTAAACTTGACATTCTCGAACGTAATTTGCAATGAAAACATACGATTTGCCATGGTCAAACATCCTACTTCAGATTTGTACCGGAGTCCAACAGAACGGGGAGTACTACAGTAAAACATTGTCGAGGCAACTATTGCTCCACTCCTCTACGCATGAATACTATTGTTGTTGTGTGTCCCAAAGATATGGGAGAAGATGACTGATTTTATTTCAGATGAGCATATCTGTTCAATCCACCTAATCTAAAATTAGTAAGTGCCCTTAGTTTTTGGCCTCCACAACAAGCTATTGTCACTTCATGTTGCGACACTCATGATGTCTAAAAGAAACATATGAGGGAAGGATACAATACAAGCCTAACACGGTCGTGGCAACCATTCTAGGTCCACTTCATGCGGGGTCATTTGGAGGTTATAATCGAGCCATGGGTTAGCATTGATCGATTGGCGACATCACGAGAAGTGATACTGTCAAACTTGTCTGCTGCGATAGCGGCAGTGTGCTGATGGAGTATACAGGAATGCATGAGGGCTGCTTTGTAGTCTGTGACCATGAGATATAAGCCCCTTCCCCATGGGTCATAGCACAAGTTGGTGACGTGATAATGCCATCAACATCTCTAGTAAAGCATGATTAAAATGCTACATGAAGCAATCATAGTTAGGAAAGGATATCCCATGCTAGTCGTGACGTTCATTCCATTAACAATCATTAGAGATGACAAACACTGAAACACACAACACTGAGTGCAATGTTAGCTTCCATATAAATTATGCTGAAATAAAAAATAAATAAGAAATTAAACCACCAGTCATTTGAGGTGGTTCGAGAATGATATAACTTTCTCACTCGTATCGACGTAGTTAAAGTTGAGTGCCTTGGTGTCCTCTTTGGACGTTAGTTTCTCCGGGCTATGAGTAGTGTTGATGGTGGTAAAAATATAACTTTTCTACAAACCCTATGTATAAATGCAAGATGCTATGATAAAGAAAAGAATTGCAAGAATAGCGCTTGCCATAGGGAGCTCAAGGAAAATTTTGGAGCCATCAACCATGGAAACATGTGCTCTCAAAGGACAAAAATAAGAATACTGATGATGATATCAATAACTAGGAAAAACAAGTTCTTTTTGCTGGAGGAAAAGGACTTAATGGAAACATGAAAATATAGGACAACATAGATGGGGAAAATAAACTTAATGATGGCATGCAAATATAAGAAAGAGAAACTTCACGGTGGCATGAAAATATGGCAAAATAGATAAAAAAAACCTAATTGTGAGATTATCTGCCCTCAAAGAAAGAGAATGAGAAAAGAACAATGACAATAATAACTAGGAATAACAAGACTTAATGATGACCTGGGTAGATATGATAAAATAGATGAAAAAGATAGACTCTAAGGGCAATATGAAATGGTATGCAAAGGAGACTTAAAGGTGACATTATTAGATAAGAGAATAGATAAAAAACAAATTTAATGATGGCATGAAAAGATATGAAAAAATCGGTAGAGGTGGTTGGAGAAGAAGATAACCTTTTTGGTCGGGTCAATGCAGTCAAAGTTAAGCATTCTTGAGTGACTTGTTTTGGATGTTAGTTCGACTGAGCTATGAGTAGGTTGATGGTGGACTGGTGGTAGACAAAATATAACTTACGTCCTAATGTAAGTGGATGGATTTGTTTTCTACAAACCCTATGTATGAATGCGGGATGTCATGATTAAGAGATAGAATCACGCTTGCCATTGGGACCTCCCAAGGAAAATTGTTGGAGCCATCAACCATGGAAATATCAGCTCTCAAAGGAAGAAACCTGAAAATCGATGATGACAACAATAAGTAGGAAAAACAAGACTTTATTTGCACCGAGGAAAAAAAAGAGACTTAACGGTGGCATGAAAATAAAGGACATAATAGATGGGGAAAATAAACCTAATGGTGGCATAATACATGACAAAATAGATAAGGAAAAATCTAATGGTGAGAGCATCACCCTCAAAGAAGGAGAGAACAGACAAACAATGATGCCAACAATAACTAGGAGAAACAAGACTTGATGGCGACATGAATAGATATAACCAATACAGGGGAAAAGAAAGATTTTAAGGCGACATGAAAAGATGTAGAAAACGAAGATGAAATAGATAGCAAAATGATATAATGGCGATGAAAAAGCATACTTGGCGGTGGCCTGAAAATACATTAAAAAAGACTTAGGAATGGAGATGCATTGATAAAATAAAATTTATGTGGAGATGCGGGATCGAACCCGTGCCTCCCGCATGCAAAGCAGGCGCTCTACCATTTGAGCTACATCCCTATGTCCGAAGTGTTTAACCAGATCATTAAAAGTGTTATCTCCGCAAAGCAAGCCTAATCGCGATGGGTCAATATGTGATTTAGGATGACGAGCCACTTATAAGCCTGTTTGCCCATGGCAGGTTTAGGATCGGCCTCGTAAAATCCTCTAGGAGGGCGTTCAGCGACATATTAATCCCTCGGCTGGAGGGGAGCGAGGCATGGATGCGAGGTCTTTAAGATGAGACAGGGTGCGTCATGGTTAAGCATGATCCTTCAGGCAGCAAAAAATGAGGGTGGTACATGCTCGCTTAATTATGCGAGAGGTGCCCGCCCCAATAAGCTTGTTATGACACTGGGGCATGCCCGTGTTTTACCATCTGATCATGAATGCACAATTTGAATCGTTTTAATTTTTGAAGACTTGGTTTCTTATCTGTTTTCCTTGGTTTTGATTTGCCTGGTTTTACTAACTTTATTATTTTAAACAAGTTTTATTTTTATTTCCAAATTCTTTAAAGTGCACGCGTACTTTTTGGAGGAAACAAGCGGCGGTCTTCACAGCCATGTATGAATTGTTTTTATATCTGTTAGTGCATGTCATTATTAGTATTAGAAAAGTATACTTTTAGTCCTCAATTCTTAGCGGGTCTATATTTTGTCCTCAACTTTAAAACCGGACAACTTGCACCTTAACTTCGAAACCAGAAAAGATTCATCCCTGTCCAGGTTTTGACGGTTTTGATGCTGTCCCACGGTTTTGACCATTCGACTCAAATTTGCCTACCTTTTCCAAGTCGTAATGTTTTCAAATTCAGTTTGCTTTTTTCAAATCGTGAACCTTTTTAAAATTTGTACTTTTCTTAAATCTGCTTACTTTTCCAAGTTCATGTACTTTTCAAATATGCGTATTTTTAAAGTTCATTTAATTTTTTAAAATTGATGCCTTTTCATATTCGAGCACATTTTTTTGAAAGAGTTCATGAATTTGAAAATTTTATAAACTTGAATATGTGGATATGGACTTCTTTTATGCAAAATATGTGGACTTAAAATTACACAAACTTGGCAAAATCGGGGATTTGAAAAATGCGTAAATGTTAAAAATCAGTTTGAAAAAATACGTGAATTTCAGAATAATTTGATTTGAAAAAGTATGTTTATTTTTAAAATATCGACCTTGAAAAACTACGTGGAGTTGAAAAGTCTATGTGAATTTCAAAAAGTTCACGGATATAAAAATTTACAGGAATATGAGTGAGCAAAAAATATCGACCTTGAAAAACTACAGCGGAGTTGAAAAGTCTATGTGAATTTCAAAAACTTCATGGATATAAAAATTTACAGGAATATGGTGAGCACCGGTCAAAACGGTAGCGAGTCAACACAAAACCGGTCAAAACCGAGTCAGGGACGAACCTTGTCCGGTTTTGATAGTTAGGTGCAAGTTTATGGTTTTGAAGTTGAGGGACCAAATTTAAACTTCACAAAACTTGAGGACGAAAAGTATACTTTTCTCTTAGTATTAAATGCGTTCATACTGGTTAGTTCAGTTTGAAATAAACAGGCTCACGTAATTATTTTGGTTTTTCAATTTTAAAAGCCATATCTTTTAAACTGCACGTCGAATTCAGATCCGTCTTCACACTGGATTCTTTGCAACGAGATATTTGAAACTAGATCCCGCATGGGTATGTTTCGACGAAATCTTTTTGATGCCAACTTTGGCGCTATATTGTGTAACTTCAGTACTGCATTGTGCAACTTTAATACTACATGGTGCAATTTATTTCAAAACCAGTTTTTGAGCTGCATGATCTAACTTCACGAGAGGTTGCAACTTAGCAACCAAAATTTGATGCAACTAGTCTACGGTCCCGACCAACTATGTAGTAGTCAATGTACAACCCTTGTCCTACTCGTGGATTTGTAGTTTTTTACAGTTGACACTCTGCCCACCTTCCGTACCAATGATCATAACTAAGTCTGTTGTTCGAGCCAACTTCCTATTACTAAATGTGCATCTTCCCTCCCTACTTGTGTATATAGTTTCAGTTGGCGGGCCAACAAATGGAGTTGCACAAAGTCTGCTAGGCAGTTGGCGGGCAACATATAAAGTTGCACATCTCACAAGCAGGGATAGTTGGATTGTGAAAATTCCATATTCATGAGGGTACTCATTAGTAAAAGTTGCATATAAATGGGGGCTAAAGTTGCATCCCACTAGATGGGTGTTTTCAAGTGCTAGTAAAATTACACATCCATGAGTACGAGGGATAGTTGCACATCATTGGTAGACAGTTTGGCGGTGACAGTATCCGAGTACATCACTGCTGACAATTGGCTGATGCAGCAAACAGAAAGCACGATCACGGGTGGGAAAGTTGCACATGAACTACTGGGCAATTGGCCTGGGCAAAAACAAAGTTGAACATCTCACTGGGAGGTAGTTTGGGAGTAGATGTGCCATCAATGAAAACTACACTTCCACGGGGTGAGCGAAAAGTTGCACATCCATGTCGAGGTAGTTGCACATCGACTTCATTAGCAGTTGCACAAGCGAGGGACTTATTTGGCATAAAAAATTTGTCGAAACATACCCATCGGGATCTAGTTTGAAGAGCACGTCACGAGGGTTCCAATGGTGAAAGCGGATCTGAATCCGACCGCAGTTTGAAAGATATGGCTTTTAAAATTTTAAAACCGAAATTATTACACAAAAGACAAGGTGAGCAGGAGGCATGCAAACATCCATTATATGACAAGAGATCACGTGAAATGATTAATTAGCAGCATCCTTTTTATACTTCTGGTTCACATAAAAATCGATTTTCCTTTTAGGATCACATTAGGACAAATAAGTAGGCCCTCTGGACAGCTAGGGGCAGCCAGCTGCTCCTAGGCGTCCTTTTATTTGCTTCGTTTCTCCTTGTTTGCTGATTTTCTTCTCTTGAAACCCTTGGCTAAATCTGTTGATACCGCGCGGCTTTCGCGCATGTAGGACATCTCAATGTCGACCGCAAATTCCTTCGGCATCCATCGCGAAGGTCGCGGACACTGGATGGAAGAGGCAGCCATCCAACCCGCCGCGCCACATTTCAATCACTCTTTGAACTAACGACGAAATACATGCAAATACAATGGATTTTATATAAACGGACAAAATCATTATTTTCGAAACTACAAAGATACTGAACAAAGTTAAAAGTAGTCTCGTCCGAGCTGCGGATATCCATTCAGACGACATGGATCGCATGACTAGTCTATGGCTGGCGCGGATCTCCATTGTCTTTCCATGTCCGTCAGCCTGAGGTATATATGCTTCAGCGCAAAGCACTACTCGCTTCCCCACGCTCATCGATTGGATCCTCCGACTAATGCTTCAACTGAAGAGGAAGGGTGCCTATGCGGATCAAAGTTGGTTTGGGGTAGGGGGCGATGGTGGCCTGCCGAGGGCAAGGCCTGGCTGCGATACGCATCACCTTGGTGGTGGCCTTCATGGGACAATCAATGGCGGCCTCTGTGTTCTATTTCTCAATGATGGCGGCGGTTACGGGCCGTCTGGCGCCGCCTCGTGAAAATCGTAGCCGCCTTCTTTCTTTACCAAAAGGGTGTGGTTCTGCGCGTGTGCTGATGGTGGATAATAATTAGCAGGCACAGGAGGCATGGTATGACCGCGGCGTCGTACCGGCAGCCATGATGCGTGCTCCCACCTCCCCCAGCGATGCCGACTGGAGCAACTCGCCACTCCTTGGTGAGCTGAACCACGCACCGGCTAGTAGTTTCAATCTCAGGGCTGGCCTACAGCGGCTCATGGTGGTGCTCGTGACCGACATGTAGGGATGAAGCGGAGCAGAAAGCGAAGACGGAACTGAATGCTACCATTTTGTTTCATATTCTTTTGCATAATCGGAAACAATCTGACCGGAGATGAATAGAAACAGATACTACGAAGCGGACACGGGAAGCGAATATAGATCGGACCACGAAACAAGTAGCAAAACTTAAAACCCCTTCAATTATAGGGAAATACACACAAAAACAAATAAGTTTAATGAATTTAACATGGCTACAAAATAATATGTTTATTTAGCAACTTAGCATAGTATTGTACTAATCTGCACAATTCCATTATACAAGGAAGTTGAATACATGTGCGGTATTAGTAGAGTTGGGCCTCAAATGATCGTGGTTGGGCTACAAAGCAGCCATATGCATGTAGTAAAATAAATTCCATTATTCATAGGAGACGAAACGTTTCATTTCACATATGTTTCACGGAAAAAACTGTTCCGTTTTTTGTTTCCATTTCTGAATAAAAAATTGCAGTTCCACTTCCGTTGGCAAATTTCCGTTTCCGTTTCCATATTTCCTCTGCGTTTCATTTTCCTCTGGAAGCGGAATGTTTCACTCCATATTCATCCCCTACCGACAAACTCCAACAGCCACCATTGTTGGGGATTCATCTCCGTGGCCATGAGCGTTACTTTCAAAGCGGGTATCCTCGGCCTGCATCCTTCATACAATGGAGTAACCACGCCTAACTCAAGTTGATCCATCTTGGCTTTCTCTCGGCGGCAGCTCTTGCGTTATCCGTCTCGCTTGAGAAGCAGCTCTTGAATATGAGGGTCCTGCACCCAGCCCATCGATGGTCCAGCGTCGCTCGCTCCGCCGCATCATCATCTTCATGATCATGCCCGTCGCCTGCTCCGCATCTTCCTCATCATCATGTCCTGCATCTTCTACATGATGACTGTGTACAGCATCACGCCGTGATCATCTCCCGGGATTCTTCGTCTTCTCGCCCGCCGAGCCGCTGTGGTTGTCTTGCTGCCCTTCCTCATTTCTTGCCCGCCCGCATGGACGACTTCAGAGTCATCTTCATCACCTTGCCACCGATAGCCATCCATGAAACCACGCAACAGCAGGTGGTCCCGCACCTGCCCGAATCCGGGTCCGCAATAAGGCTCTTCAGCTTGCATCTTCGACACGGACATCTTATCTCCGCCTCGCTCTTTTGAAGCATCTCGCCTTCAGAGACCTCAAAACCTATTCACGATGCCTTCGGTCATCGTATGGACCATGGTCGCCATGGGTAGAGCAAAACGATATTTTAGAACCAAGAAAAATTTGGCATGACTTTCCTAAAAATAGGACCAAAAGGATGCTTAATGCCAAAATTCTCACTAAACGGAAATGAATCAACATTCCGCAAAATATTGGCAACTATCGATTTCAAATACCGTACACCTCCAAACACAAACACATATGCAAACACCACAAACATATGCAACACCACCTAACATACATAGATCTAGCTAGGCCGTAAAAGTGCATGTGCACATTGTTGTAAGGAGAACAACCTAAATATAGCTTCCCCTTACTTACCTATTAAAACAAGGTAATTTAACCACTTAATTTGAATGAATCTATGGTGGAAATGAGGTGAAAAGAGGAGGCACCGAGACAAGGAGGAGGTGGAGAGAATGAAGTGGGGAGAAAGTGAGTGTGTGGGTAGGAGAGGCTGTCCCAAATATCTTGTTGCTGCCCACTTACTAATGGCGCACCTCTTGCATGGTGCGCCATTAGTAGTTACCACTACTAATGGCGCACCTAAGCAGGATGCGCCATTAGTATGTTTGGACAGGCGCACTAGTTCAAAAAAAAAGTTTATATACTAATGGCGCATCCTGCCCTGGTGCGCCATTAGTAGTTGTAACTACTAATGGCGCACCAGGGTGTGGGTGCGCCATTAGTATGTTTGGACAGGTGCACTAGTTCAAAAAAAAAGTTTATATACTAATGGCGCACCCACACCCTGGTGCGCCATTAGTAGTTACAACTACTAATGGCGCACTTGGACAGGATGCGCCATTAGTATGTTTGGACAGGCGCACTAGTTTAAAAAAAAAATTGGTACTAATGGCGCACCCAAAGCATGGTGCGCCATTAGTAGTTTAGACTCTAATGGCGCATCGGATGGTGGTGCGCCATTAGTACACCATCTTTCCGGTGCGCCATTAGTGTCATTTCCATCTATAGCCCTTTTCCTAGTAGTGTAGCCCCCAAGTGCCGGGTTGTAAGCCTGCAGCAACTCGGGACTATTCCTTCAATTGTAGAATAAATTATATCCATTGATAATATGATAGCCACTGCGCTAAAGCGACTTTGAAAACCTTAATCATAATACTGGTTATTGATAACCATAATGGAAATCCAGCCATGTTGGCTATTCAAGATAATATAATCCGGTATGAAAAATTCATCCAGTATCATAATGAAAATTCAGCCAAGTTTGGCTATTTGAATAATATAACCCAATCATTTATAAGCGCATGATTCCAATGGCGCAATCCAAATATGTACTGGCGACTTATAGTCCAAAGCCAGGCCGGGTTAACAAACACCAGATAGTTACTCATCATATACTGAGACTTATCATCTTAAAGCCAGGCCGGTTTAATAAACTCCGGATAATTTATCATCACGCTTTATTCAACCTGTCTCTGCATACAACAAGTTTAAAGTGTCCTGGCGGTTTACCGCCGGACGGGTCATAATGCCCAACATATAACCCAGGTTTATAACCAAGGCTGCACTTAAGAATAATCAATGAAATATATCATACCTGTGACATTGAATCACATCATTGGTTTACCAACTTTTTGTAGTAAGGGTGATAACCCCAATCTTGAGTAATGATAACTCCTTTCATACTGTGCCGGTTTATGATAAAACCGCATCGGTTGTGACAAACACCGTTTAACCATATATAATACCGCGACTCGAGTCAAACAAGACCGGTGGATAGTCTCCGGATTATAACTTGATCGTATTGACAACTTGTAATTGAAAGTCAAGCCGGGTTAATGAACGCCGTTTACTCCATAATAGGATGGTAACAGAAAATCAAACCAGGCAGATGACCTCCGGATTAAGATTTGACCGTGTTCCGCCAATTTGTAATTGACAGTTGAACCGATTAAAACGTTGTCGGTTTAAAAACGCAACAAAAATCAAATAACAGTTATGAAAAAATATGGAAACAAAGGCAATGATAAAACCGCTTGCAAAAATGAGGCTTTATCGAGCCGATCGATGGTGTTACCATGGTCGGACACCACCAAGCTCCCAATAGGTGTAGCTATGGTTCAAGTCAGCCAGGTCCCCAACTGAAACCGTGGCATTATGCCGATCAAGTGGCATGGCAATGGTTCGATTCACCAAGCCCCAAGTGACTCTGTGGCCTTAGGTCGATCAAGAGGCGTGACTGGTTCAGACTTGACCATGTCCCTGTGATCTGGTGGCTTTCGCTTATCAAAAGGTGTGGCATTGGTTCTGACACCACCAAGGCCCCAAGTGATATCACAAAGCTTTTTGAAAAGCAAATTTCAAGGGTAAACCGAGGCCGCTTAAGACAGAACCTCCGTAACCACGCATGATGTAAAAAGAACAGAGACCCCGCTTATGAAGCGTAAGCCCCATGTGATCAATAATATGTTAGGCCAATAAGGCAGGATACCCATGTTTTAACCGCGATCATGGCAGCAGATCCTCTTCGTAATTTTAACTTTTTGCAAGAGATAAATTCTTCTTGAACCGGGATCTTGAACCGGATATTGAGAGCTTCAAAGCTTTGTGGGAGACATCTTTCCCTGGACCCGGATTTTAAACCGGAATCTTCATTTTCAACCGGAAATTTTCTGACGGTCTTTAAACTCGAACTTACGAGAAGTTAATTCCTTTTTTGAACCGGACATTGTTAAACCGGATTTGGGCGCTTCAGAGCTTTGTGGGAGAACAGATTTCCCTTGAACCGGATTGTAAACCAGATATTTGAGAGCTTCAATGAGACTGACTTCCCTTGAGCCGGATTTTAAACCGGAATCCTTTCTGATGACCCGGATCTTTTTCATTGAGCCGGGATTTTGTAACTGTCATATAATTTCTAAGCCGGAAATTTTCTAACGGCCTTCAAGTAACAGAGCCTCCTGGACCGGGTTATCTTTCCCTCCATCGCCCCGGGTTCTTAAATTTGCTGAAACTAGCAAGATTTGCTGAGTCATGTCATCAGAGCCCCGAGTCTCAAGGTGACTCGAGGAGTTGGCTTGAAACTCTTCATATTTGACCATGATATAAACCGACATGACTTGTATATCATTGGTGTTGATAGCACGATGTAAATCCACGTAAGGTTGAGGTGATCTGCGCGGTTATAAATGATCCCGTATGAGCCGTGTCAAGAACTCGCCAATGGTTCCTTCCAACTGGCGATTTGAAGTTAACGAACTGTAGTGGCGGCGACTTGTGCGCCTGCCCATTGAGCCGTCCAGTGCAAACGGCGGTTGATAGTATATGATAATTTGCCTCCTTTTTGTTGAAAAAAAACCAGGCTACCCAAGCTGTGACTTGATCATACTCAATAAACAGCTCATGCAGACAGGTGCGGCCTGGTATGTTGATGTAGACCAGGCCGCAATAAATGGACGGTAGAGACATCCACAATATTAGAGGTGGCTTGGACAGATGAACCGGCCACGGTGTTGTAAACCGGTTCGGACGGGCGAGTCAAACGCGGGCACGGTCCCGGCAAGCTGATGTAAACCGGGTCGTAAGGGCGGCGTCTTGCACGCGTCCATTCACCGTGTAATGTGGCACGGACGAACACGGGGCAGGACGTTGCCAGCGCGTGCTTCGTACCCATGGTGTAAACCATGTTTATAATGAATAATTGTCCTGCATACAATATTGCAGACCAAGGAAAAGATAAACTGCTCTTTGACAAAAATAATATGCACTAATAAAATATATTTTAGATGGATATCACCTGATGTGCCAGGCCAGAAATAATCCGCCATGAAATTGATGATCGCTAGATGAAGTTGAAATCGCCACCGGTGGGTCAGCCATGTAGACGGCAGCGACGTTGTAAACCGGTGCGGACGGGTGAATCAGCCACAACGCTTGTAAACCAGCGCGAACGGGCGAAGTCAACCACGCCATGTTTGATGTAGCGGGCGATTTGCACATGTACCGCCGAGCATTTAGGCATAGAAGAGCGCTAGTGAAAAAATAATGCTGGCGCTTGCCCCTTTGCCACCCCTTTGTAATGAATAATGGTCCTGCGAAAAAATACCACATACTGGAGTAATTGTTTTTTGATGAAAAACAATTATATTTAATAAAATTGGATGGATATCACCTGGTTTTTATTGGCTGTGCCACTCGACGAGCAGCACCATGCTTGTTTGTCTGCGCAAGCATCAACTGCTATTATACAGTATGATGCTTCACACAGGGTGACCCTTCTCTTCTCCTTTCTTTTAATCCTCACATGAGGTGAATGAGTCTCCTTTGGCAAACCCATATTTTGCACTCGCATCTCTCTTGTAGTCGGCAGATATATCCTCCGCGTTTCAACCTCATCTTTTGCTGATCACAAACCATCACGTACTCAAGATTTGTCTTGCAAGGCAGCTGTATAATCTCCTCTTGACACTTCAATTTCTGCCTCACTGATTAAGGAGGACTGCTTACACAATTCTTCTTTCATTCCTTCAAAATCCTCCATTACTGATCTGAGGCCAAGGAGAGACCCAATAATGGCAAGGAGAAACCACGGCGGGTTAACGCAACGGCTCAAGCTAGCAACTCAAAGGCCGCGGGTCTCACGGACCGTGGAGGCAGCAGGCGCTGGTGGCTCACGGACGTGAGAGGAGGTTCGGGCCGCACACTATCTTGCCGGAGGAGAGGTCGGCGTAGGTGCGCTGCAGTGGAAAAGGCGGCGCCAGATGGAGGTCGGGCCGGTCTGAAACGGCCGCTTGACCCGGGCGGTCATGCAGACCGGAGGACTTTGCAGACCTTGCTAGCTTTGGTAGACGAGGGCGGCGACTCAAACTCCCCGGCGAGGTCCGGCTGCAGGGGCACCCAAGCGAGGGTGGCTCAAAGCAGCAACAAGGGCGGAGGCGCTCGGACGGCGCCGCGACACTGGAGCAGCAGGAGGCGTTCATCAGCTCGAGGGACGGTGGCGGCGCAAGTGAGCCGGGCGGATGAGCAGGAGTTACTGTAAGTGCATCTAGTGCCCCTTAGTGATTTTGGTGTATTGAAGACTTATAGGTTAAGTTACTAATGCGTTTGTGAGTGTACACAGGTCTATAAGTCTATGAGGAGTTTGATATTCACAGTGAAAGTCGACCCCTAAAAATGAAGTTCTTCAACTGAAGACTTTGATATTCTGAAGACTTTCTGAAGACTTTGAAAGTGAAGAAATTGGTGTGACCTTGAAGACTTGGTATTCATTTGAGGAACATGAAGCGTGAAGACTTTTGTTTTCGTAGTTTCATTTTCTCTTTCTTGAGTCATAGGAAACACCGTACTGTTAAAGGGGGTCGAGGAAATACTAAGGAAAAATTTCCATGTGATGCTCAACTCAAAATCCTACACCTACCAATCCCTTCGAGTGAAGCCTTTGGAAATCTCATACAGCTCAGTCAATTTCTTCAGTGATAGAGACGAAGTTCTTCTGGTCGCTGAGGAATTTGTTCTGACTGAGGAGTTAGGAATTCGCCAGTGCGGATTGCCTACACAGTGAGGAACATGATAGCCCTGAGGAATTTGAGAGTCAAATTTCCGACCGTTGCTGTGCTGCGCGCCAGCTGTTCCAAAATATCGTATCCACCTAACGGTCATATCATTGAAGGGCACTTATGTCTTATCATGTCGGGCTGCTCCCTAGGCTATAAATAGCCGCCCCCTTCAACCACTAGCTGGTTGGCTGCTCCGAGAGAACTTGACACTTGTCATTTGAGAGCAACCCATCCTCCGAGGACTTTGAGCGAAAATCATCAAGTGAGGAAAACCCAAAACCAAACCCCTACAAACCCAAAGTGATTGAGCATCACTGAAGAAATTGATCCTGCGTGGATCCGACGCTTGTTACCTTTGAAGACTGTGCTTCTTCCAGACGGTTAGGCGTCATGGTCTAGAGCATCCAAGAGGAATTGTGGATCACCGAGTGACCAAGTCTGTGAAGGTTTGGAAGTCGCCTGAAGACTTACCACGAGTGATTGGACGAGGTCTGTGTGACCTTAGTTCAAGGAGAATACGGTGAGGATTTGGTGTCCTGAGCTGCGTGCTCAGCGACTGGGTGTCCGGACTGTGTGTCCTCGAGTTTAAATACTCAGCCGCTCCAACCAGACGTACAACTGAGACAGCAGTTGGAACTGGTCTACCAAATCATTGTCTTCACCAACCTAACTGGTTCTATTTCCTCAACCCTTTCATTTCCTCATTACTGTGTTGAGTGTTTGTTCATATCTGTGTTTGAAGACTTTGACTGAAGACTTTCTCAATTTCCTCAGTTCAATTTCTTCAGTCTGTTTGTCTTCATCTTGTGTTATCCTGTGATTACGCTTTCTGTACTCTGTGATTGTTTTCATTTCATCATGATAACTATGCGTGTATTCTGTTATGCTTACTTCTGAGTACTTATTCCGCTGCAAGTAGTTCTTCGCTAAGGAATTTCCTCACCAGCAAATTCCTCAGTGAAGAATTCCTAAAAATCGCCTATTCACCCCCCCCCCCTCTAGTCGATATAACGCACTTTCAGTTACGCCGGCGGCACACAACAAAAGCAAGGTCGTGGGAACGGCGGTTCGCTGCAGTGCCGGCGGTTTGGAAACGCGATCCCGTGACAGCGGAGGCGCCGTGGGTCAACGAGACCGGTCGTAAGACAGGCCCAAGCCTGTGGACTATCCGTGTCTGAGTCGTTGAGCAAAATCGCTTGACCAACCAGTCAATTGGAAAACTGATTCAATAGTCCAATAGTATTAATCTCCATTGCGTACTATTGGGAATATCTTAGCATTGATTTGGCCTCCACGCTTAAAGTAATAGGAGCAACCATTAATCCTTCAGGACTCGTAGCTTGGGACTTCTCTATTCTGAGTAGCAACAGCCTGGCGGATTGGATCATTGCCTGAGTACACAATAGCAATCGGACACGGCCACCGATCAGCGCTTGCGCTCAGGCAGCCCTGATTTCTTTTAATCTTCAGATATTGAACACGTCGGTAGTCCTTACGGAGCGGTGATCACCGTCGGTTCAATCAGCCTGGGTAGTCCTATTTCCTTTTTGTACACCGTGCATCAATCGATGAACTTGCCTTTTAGAAACGTCACGCTCAAGGCTTCAGGTTCGAGTTTCTTTTAACGACGAAACAACAGAAATCACCGAGCCGGTCCCTTCCTGTAATGGCGCTTTGCCTTGTTATCTTCAACACGATCGAATCGGCCGTAGCCCAAATTCAGCTGAACATATCGCTTTTGAGGCCTCCCAAAGGCGAGACGCCTTGTGCTGAAACTAGTATCTGAATTGTCATCCCAGCCGGCTCATCTTCGTCCAACCAAACGCGACCTTCTCGATCCCTGGGAAAGATCCCTTCAAGAACTCATCACCACAGTGCGCAGGCCCCACGGTGGGCGCCAACTGTCGTGGAATTGTCACGTCAGATGTCCTTAGTGTCAGGACTTAGTCGCGAGGCCAACGCATCTCTGTGGTAGCTTGAGAGGGGTTGAGTGGGACGAGAGACACAGGGCGGATCAACACACAAGACAAGGATTTAGACAGCTTCGGGCCCCGGGAAACATCATCCGGTAAAAACCTTACATGCTGTTTGTGGCTAGGTTTCATTATCATCACGAGGGAGACGCCAGAACCGCTCTTTGTGTCTAGCCCTGAAATTGTTTCTTGCTTGTAGCCTCTCTCTCTCTTTGGGGAGCCCTACCCTCCTTATATATGTTGAAGGGCGGGTTACATGTGGAGTCCTATTAGGATTAGGACTAGTCTATCTCTAATACAAACCGGATACAAGTCCAGGTCTTAACTCCTTGTAAGACAAATATTCCTTATGCCTTTCCTCTTAAACCGGCCCACCATAGTATGAACCGGCCTTCATGAACCGCCCGTTGGGCCACAAAGTCTTGTCGCTCCTCGCACCCGCCTGCCGGATTACCAATAAGTCGTGAACCGCCAAGTCTCAGCGAGGTCTCAAATAAACCGCCAAGTCCGGCTGGGTTAACTTCCGGCCGGTTTACACCGCGGGGTATATCCCCGACAGTTAGCCCTTTAGTACCGGTTTGTGCCACGAACCGGTACTAAAGGTGATCGCGCAGACCCCTTAACGCCCACACATGTGGGCGTTATCGGCGTCCTAAATTTATCTTAAGTATATAACACTTGGAAATACGCTTTATACTAAAATATTGATAATGTTTAATACTACCTCTATAATAAAATATAAGACTTTTTTAGGCTAAACTAGCCTAAAAAGCGCCTTATATTTTGATACGGAGGGAATACAAATTTGGTCAAATTTATGACGCTAGACTAGACAAGCCTAATACACAAAGTAAAAAGAAACGAAAACACTGTCAGATTTTTAAGCATGAAAAATCTAACGTTATTGATGGAAATTTATGTTGGCGCGATGATGACAAATTTAGTTTGCAAGCATGGCAATTTTCTCACGAAAAATAAACTGAGGCGGATTTGCCAACTAAACTTGACATTCTCGAAGAACGTAATTTGCAATGAAAACATACGATTTGCCATGGTCAAACATCCTACTTCAGATTTGTACCGGAGTCCAACAGAACGGGGAGTACTACAGTAAAACATTGTCGAGGCAACTATTGCTCCACTCCTCTACGCATGAATACTATTGTTGTTCATGTGTGTCCCAAAGATATGGGAGAAGATGACTGATTTTATTTCAGATGAGCATATCTGTTCAATCCACCTAATCTAAAATTAGTAAGTGCCCTTAGTTTTTGGCCTCCACAACAAGCTATTGTCACTTCATGTTGCGACACTCATGATGTCTAAAAGGAACATATGAGGGAAGGATACAATACAAGCCTAACACGGTCGTGGCAACCATTCTAGGTCCACTTCATGCGGGGTCATTTGGAGGTTATAATCGAGCCATGGGTTAGCATTGATCGATTGACGACATCACGAGAAGTGATACTGTCAAACTTGTCTGCTGCGATAGCGGCAGTGTGCTGATGGAGTATACAGGAATGCATGAGGGCTGCTTTGTAGTCTGTGACCATGAGATATAAGCCCCCTTCCCCATGGGTCATAGCACAAGTTGGTGACGTGATAATGCCATCAACATCTCTAGTAAAGCATGATTAAAAATGCTACACATGAAGCAATCATAGTTAGGAAAGGATATCCCATGCTAGTCGTGACGTTCATTCCATTAACAATCATTAGAGATGACAAACACTGAAACACACAACACTGAGTGCAATGTTAGCTTCCATATAAATTATGCTGAAATAAAAAATAAATAAGAAATTAAACCACCAGTCATTTGAGGTGGTTCGAGAATGATATAACTTTCTCACTCGTATCGACGTAGTTAAAGTTGAGTGCCTTGGAGTGTCCTCTTTGGACGTTAGTTTCTCCGGGCTATGAGTAGTGTTGATGGTGGTAAAAATATAACTTTTCTACAAACCCTATGTATAAATGCAAGATGCTATGATAAAGAGAAAGAATTGCAAGAATAGCGCTTGCCATAGGGAGCTCCCAAGGAAAATTTTGGAGCCATCAACCATGGAAACATGTGCTCTCAAAGAGGACAAAAATAAGAATACTGATGATGATATCAATAACTAGGAAAAACAAGTTCTTTTTGCGCTGGAGGAAAAAAGGACTTAATGGAGGCATGAAAATATAGGACAACATAGATGGGGAAAATAAACTTAATGATGGCATGCAAATATAAGAAAGAGAAACTTCACGGTGGCATGAAAATATATGGCAAAATAGATAAAAAAAACCTAATTGTGAGATTATCTGCCCTCAAAGAGAAAGAGAATGAGAAAAAGAACAATGACAATAATAACTAGGAATAACAAGACTTAATGATGACCTGGGTAGATATGATAAAATAGATAGAAAAAGATAGACTCTAAGGGCAATATGAAATGGTATGCAAAAGGAGACTTAAAGGTGACATTATTAGATAAGAGAATAGATAAAAAACAAATTTAATGATGGCATGAAAAGATATGAAAAAATCGGTAGAGGTGGTTGGAGAAGAAGATAACCTTTTTGGTCGGGTCAATGCAGTCAAAGTTAAGCATTCTTGAGTGACTTGTTTTGGATGTTAGTTCGACTGAGCTATGAGTAGGTTGATGGTGGACTGGTGGTAGACAAAATATAACTTACGTCCTAATGTAAGTGGATGGATTTGTTTTCTACAAACCCTATGTATGAATGCGGGATGTCATGATTAAGAGATAGAATCACGCTTGCCATTGGGACCTCCCAAGGAAAATTGTTGGAGCCATCAACCATGGAAATATCAGCTCTCAAAGAGGAAGAGCACGAGAAAATCGATGATGACAACAATAAGTAGGAAAAACAAGACTTTATTTGCACCGAGGAAAAAAAGAGACTTAACGGTGGCATGAAAATAAAGGACATAATAGATGGGGAAAATAAACCTAATGGTGGCATAATACATGACAAAATAGATAAGGAAAAATCTAATGGTGAGAGCATCACCCTCAAAGAAGGAGAGAACGAGACAAACAATGATGCCAACAATAACTAGGAGAAACAAGACTTGATGGCGACATGAATAGATATAACCAATACAGGGGGAAAAGAAAGATTTTAAGGCGACATGAAAAGATGTAGAAAACGAAGATGAAATAGATAGCAAAATGATATAATGGCGATATGAAAAAGCATACTTGGCGGTGGCCTGAAAATACATTAAAAAAAAGACTTAGGAATGGAGATGCATTGATAAAAATAAAATTTATGTGGAGATGCGGGGGATCGAACCCCGTGCCTCCCGCATGCAAAGCGGGCGCTCTACCATTTGAGCTACATCCCCTATGTCCGAAGTGTTTAACCAGATCATTAAAAAGTGTTATCTCCGCAAAGCAAGCCTAATCGCGATGGGTCAATATGTGATTTAGGATGACGAGCCCACTTGTATAAGCCTGTTTGCCCATGGCAGGTTTAGGATCGGCCTCGTAAAAATCCTCTAGGAGGGAGCGTTCAGCGACATATTAGTCCCACCTCGGCTGGAGGGAGCGAGCGCATGGATGCGAGGTCTTTAAGATGAGACGGGGTGCGTCATGGTTAAAGCATGATCCTTCAGGCAGCAAAAGGGAAATGAGGAGTGGTACATGCTCGCTTAATTATGCGAGAGGGGTGCCCGCCCCAATAAGCTTGTTATGACACTGGGGCATGCCCGTGTTTTACCATCTGATCATGAATGCACAATTTGAATCGTTTTTAATTTTTGAAGACTTGGTTTCTTATCTGTTTTTCCTTGGTTTTGATTTGCCTGGTTTTACTAACTTTATTATTTTAAACAAGTTTTATTTTTATTTCCCAAATTCTTTAAAGTGCACGCGTACTTTTTGGAGGAAACAAGCGGCCGGTCTTCACAGCCATGTATGAATTGTTTTTTATCTGTTAGTGCATGTCATTATTAGTATTAGAGAAAAGTATACTTTTCGTCCCTCAATTCTTGGCGGAGTCTATATTTTGTCCCTCAACTTTAAAACCGGACAACTTGCACCCTTAACTTCTGAAACCAGAAAAGATTCATCCCTGGTCACGGTTTTTGACCGGTTTTGATGCTGTCCCACCCCGGTTTTGACCATTCCGACTCAAATTTGCCTACCTTTTCCAAGTCTACGTAATGTTTTCAAATTCGGTTGCTTTTTTCAAATACGTGAACCTTTTTAAAATTTGTGTACTTTTCTTAAATCTGCTTACTTTTTCCAAGTTCATGTACTTTTTCAAATATGCGTATTTTTTAAAGTTCATTTAATTTTTTAAAATTGATGCCTTTTCATATTCGAGCACATTTTTTTGAAAGAGTTCATGAATTTGAAAATTTTATGCAAACTTGAAAAAAGTATGTGGATATGGACTTCTTTTATGCAAAAATATGTGGACTTAAAATTACACAAACTTGGCAAAAATACGGGGATTTGAAAAAAGTACGTAAATGTTAAAAAATCACGGATTTGAAAAAAGTACGTGAATTTCAGAATAGTTATTTGATTTGAAAAAAGTATGTTTATTTTTTAAAAAATATGCGACCTTGAAAAAACTACGTGGAGTTGAAAAGTCTATGTGAATTTCAAAAAGTTCACGGATATAAAAAATTTACAGGAATATGAGTGAGCAAAAAATATGCGACCTTGAAAAAACTACGCGGAGTTGAAAAGTCTATGTGAATTTCAAAAACTTCATGGATATAAAAAATTTACAGGAATATGAGTGAGCACCGGTCAAAACCGGCGCGAGTCAACACCAAAACCGGTCAAAACCGAGTCCAGGGACGAACCTTGTCCGGTTTTGATAGTTGGGGGTGCAAGTTGTCTGGTTTTGAAGTTGAGGGACCAAATTTAAACTTCACCAAAACTTGAGGGACGAAAAGTATACTTTTCTCTTAGTATTAAATGCGTTCATACTGGTTAGTTCAGTTTGAAATAAACAGGCTCACGTGTAATTATTTTGGTTTTCCGAATTTTTAAAAAGCCATATCTTTTAAACTGCACGTCGGAATTCAGATCCGTCTTCACACTGGATTCTTTGCAACGAGATATTTGAAACTAGATCCCGCATGGGTATGTTTCGACGAAATCTTTTTGATGCCAACTTTGGCGCTATATTGTGTAACTTCAGTACTGCATTGTGCAACTTTAATACTACATGGTGCAATTTATTTCAAAACCAGTTTTTTGAGCTGCATGATCTAACTTCACATGAGGTTGCAACTTAGCAACCATGAAAATTTGATGTGCAACTAGTCTACGGTCCCGACCAACTATGTAGTAGTCAATGTACAACCCTTGTCCTACTCGTGGATTTGTAGTTTTTTTTACAGTTGACACACTCTGCCCCACCTTCCGTACCAATGATACGTACAACTAAGTCTGTTGTTCGAGCCAACTTCCTATTACTAAATGTGCAACTCTTTCCCCTCCCTACTTGTGTATATGTAGTTTCAGTTGGCGGGGCCAACAAATGGAGTTGCACAAAGTCTGCTAGGCAGTTGGCCGGAGCAACATATAAAGTTGCACATCTCACAAGCAGGGATAGTTGGATTGTGAAAATTCCATATTCATGAGGGTACTCATTAGTAAAAGTTGCATATAAATGGGGCGCTAAAGTTGCACATCCCACTAGATGGGTGTTTTCAAGTGCTAGTAAGGAAATTACACATCCATGAGGTACGAGGGATAGTTGCACATCATTGGTAGACAGTTGGCGGTGACAGTATCCGAAATTGCACATCCACTGCTAGACAATTGGCTGATGCAGCAAACAGAGAAAGCACGATCACGGGTAGGGGGAAAGTTGCACATGAACTACTGGGCAATTGGCCTGGGCAAAACACGAAGTTGAACATCTCACTGGGAGGAGGTAGTTTGGGAGTAGATGTGCCATCAATGAAAACTACACTTCCACGGGGTAGACGAAAAGTTGCACATCCAATGTCAGGTAGTTGCACATCGACTGTTAGGCAGTTGCACAAAACGAGGGACTTATTTGGCATAAAAAAATTTGTCGAAACATACCCATGCGGGATCTAGTTTCGAAGAGCACGTCACGAGGGTTCCAATGGTGAAAACGGATCTGAATTCCGACACGCAGTTTGAAAGATATGGCTTTTTAAAATTTTAAAAACCCGAAATTATTACACAAAAGACAAGGTGAGCAGGAGGCATGCAAACATCCATTATATGACAAGAGATCACGTGAAATGATTAATTAGCAGCATCCTTTTTATCACTTCTGGTTCACATAAAAGATACGATTTTCCTTTTTAGGATCACATTAGGACAAATAAGTAGGCCACTCTGGACAGCTAGGGAGCAGCCAGCTGCTCCCTAGACGTGTCCTTTTTATTTTGCTTCCGTTTCTCCTTGTTTGCTGATTTTCTTCTCTTGAAACCCTTGGCTAAATCTGTTGATACCGCCGCAGCTCGCGCATGTAAGGACATCTCCAATGTCGACCCGCAAATTCCTTCCGGCATCCATCCGCGAAGGTCCGCGGACACTGGATGGAAGAGGCAGCCATCCAACCCCGCCCGCATACATTTCAATCACTCTTTGAACTAACCCGACGAAATACATGCAAATACAATGGATTTTATATAAACCGGACAAAAATCATTACATTTTCGAAACTACAAAGATACTGAACAAAGTTAAAAGTAGTCTACGTCCGGCGCTGCCGGATATCCATTCGGACGACATGGATACGCATGACTAGTCTATGGCTGGCCGCGACGGATCTCCATTGTCTTTCCCATGTCCGTCAGCCCCTGAGGTATATATGCTTCAGCGCAAAGCACTACTCGCTTCCCCACCGCTCATCGATTGGATCCTCCGGCTAATGCTTCAACTGAAGAGGAAGGGTGCCTATGCTGCACGGATCAAAGTTGGTTTTGGGGTAGGGGGACGATGGTGGCCTGCCAGAGGGCAAGGCACTGGCTGCGTACACCGGCATCACCTTGGTGGTGGCCTTCATGGGACCCAATCAATGGCGGCCTCCTGTGTTCTATTTCTCAATGATGGCGGCGGTCGCGGACGTGCTGGGCGCCGCCTCGTCGAGGTCGCGTAGCCGCCTTCTTTCTTTGCAAAAAGGGTGTGGTTACGCGTGTGCTGATGGTGGATAGCATGGTCGCAGGCACAGGAGGCATGGTATGACACGGCGTCGTACACGGCAGCCATGATGCACGTGCTCCCACCTCCCCCGCGATGCCGGCCTGGAGCAACTCGCCACTCCTTGGTGAGCTGAACCACGCACCGGCTAGTAGTTTCAATCTCCAGGAGCTGGCCTACAACGGCTCGATGGTGGTGCTCGTGACCGACATGTAGGGATGAAACGGAGCAGAAACGGACGGAACTGAGTGCTACCACATTTGTTTTCATATTCTTTTGCATAATCGGAAACAAATACAGAAACCCCGGAGATGAATACAGAAACAGATACTACCAGAAACGGACACAGAGCGAATATAGATCGGACACAGAAACAGAAGTGGGAGTTAACCGAAACTTAAAACCCCCTTCAATTATAGGGAAATACACACAAAAACAAATAAGTTTAATGAATTGTTAACATGGCTACAAAATAATATGTTTATTTTAGCAACTTAGCATAGTATTGTACTAGTACTGCACAATTCCGTATAGGGAAGTTGAATACATGTGCGGTAGTAGAGGTTGGGCCTCAAATGATCGTGGTTGGGCTACAAAGCAGCCATATGCATGTAGTAAAAATAGAAATTCCATATTCATGGGAACGAAACGTTTCATTTCCACATATGTTTCACCGGAAAAAACTGTTCCGTTTTTGTTTCCATTTCTGAATAAAAAATTGCAGTTCCACTTCCGTTTGGCAAATTTCCGTTTCCGTTTTCATATTTCCTCTGCGTTTCCATTTTTCCTCTGGAAAAGCGGAATGTTTCCACTCCATATTCATCCCTACCGACAGGCTCAACAGCCACCCAACTGTTGGGGAACGTTGCAGAAAATTAAAATTTTTCTACGGTTTCACCAAGATCTATCTATGAGTTCATCTAAGCAACGAGTCACGAGAGAGAGTTTGCATCTACATACCACTTGTAGATCGAGTACGGAAGCTGCTCGAGGGAGTGGTGATGATGAAGACGCTCCCAACGTGATTCCGATCACCGATGACCAAAGTGCTGAAAGGACAGCACCTCCGTGTTCAACACACGACGGGACGATGGCGCCTCCTCCGCCTTGATCCAGCAAGGAGGAAGGAGAGGTTGAGGAAGACAACTCCAATGGCAGCACGACGGCGTGGTGCAGTTGGTACGGCAGTTCTCCCAGGGGCTTCGCCAAGCTCACGTGGAGAAAGAGAGGTGTTGGGAGGGAGGGCTGCGCCTTCAATTGTGTTGGCAGCCCTCCCCCACCCCTCTATTTATAGGAGGAGAGGGCAAGGGGGCCGCCCTCTAGGGAAAACCCTAGGGGGCGGCGGCCAAGGGAGAGGAGGAAAGGGTGGCTTGCCCCCAAGCCAAGGGGCGCCTTTCCCCTTAGGGTTTCCTCCTCCCAAACCCTAGCCAAGATGGGCCTAGGTGGGAGGCGCCCAGCCCACCAGGGCTGGCTCCTCTCCCACTTAGCCCATGTGGCCCCCGAGGGGTGGCCCTCCCGTGGACCTCTGGAACTCTCCCGTGGCCCCTGTACATTACCGTATACCCCAAACTTTCCGGAGTCCGCTTAACCACTTTCCATAAATAAATCTTTACCTCCGACCATTCCGAACTCCTCGTGACGTCCGGATCTCATCCGGACTCAACAACATTCGTAATCACATACTTGTCTTCCTAATAACCCTAGCGCCACCGAACCTTATGTGTAGACCCTACGGGTTCGGGAGACATGCGACATGACCGAGACTACCTCAAGTCAATAACCAACAGCGGGATCTGGATACCCATGTTGGCTCCCACATGCTCCTCGATGTTGTCATCGGATGAACCACGATGTCAAGGGTTCAAGCAACCCCGTATTCTATTCCCTTTGGCAGACGGTATGTTACTTGCCCGAGACTCGATCGTCGGTATCCCAATACCCCGTTTAGTCTCGTTACCGGCAAGTCACTTTACTCAGACCGCAATGCATGATCCCGTGACCAGACACTTGATCACTTTGAGCTCATTATGATGATGCATTACCGAGTGGGCCCAGTGATACCTCTCCGTAACACGGAGTGACAAATCCCGCCTCGATCCGTGTCAACCCAATGGTCACTTTCGAGATACCTGTAGTGCACCTTTATAGTCACCCGATTACGCCAGGACGCTTGATACACCCAAAGCACTCCTACGGTATTCGGAATTGCACGATCTCATGGTCTAAGGAAGAGATACTTGACATTGGAAACGCTCCAGCAAAACGAACTACACGATCTTTGTGATATGCTTAGGTTTGTCTTGTCCATCACGCCATTCTCCTAATGACGTGACCCCGCTTCAATGACATCCGATGTCCATAGTCGAAACCATGACTATCTGTTGACCAACGAGCTAGTCAACTAGAGGCTTACTAGGACGTATTGTAGTCTATGTATTCACACGTATTAAGATTTCCGGTAATACAGCTTATAGCATGAATAAAAGACAATTATCATGAACAAGGAAATATAATAATAATGCTTTTATTATTGCCTCTAGGGCATATTTCCAACAGTCTCCCACTTGCACTAGAGTCAATAATCTAGTTTACATTGTGATGAATCGAACACCCATAGAGTTCGTGTTGATCATGTTTTGCCCATGGAAGAGGTTTAGTCAACGGATCTGCGACATTCAGATCCGTATGTACTTTACAAATTTCTATGTCTCCATCCTGAACATTTTCACGGATGGAGTTGAAGCGACGCTGATGTGCCTGGTCTTCTTGTGAAACCTGGCCCTTGGCAAGTGCAATAGCTCCAGTGTTGTCACAGAAGAGTTTGATCGGCCCCGACGCATTGGGTATGACTCCTAGGTCGGTGATGAACTCCTTCACCCAAATTGCTTCATGTGCTGCCTCCGAGGCTGCCATGTACTCCGCTTCACATGTAGATCCCGCCACGACGCTTCGCTTGCAGCTGCACCAGCTCGCTCCACCATTCAACATATACACGTATCCGGTTTGTGACTTAGAGTCATCCAGATCTGTGTCGAAGCTTAGCGCCGACGTAACCTGCTCTGACGAGCTCTTCGTCACCTCCATAAACGAGAAACATGTCCTTTGTCCTTTTCAGGTACTTCAGGATATTCTTGACCGCTGTCCAGTGTTCCTTGCGGGATTACTTTGGTACCTTCCTACCAAACTTACGGCAAGGCTTACATCAGGTCCGGTACACAGCATGGCATACATAATAGATCCTATGGCTGAGGCATAGGGATGACACTCATCTCTTCTTTATCTTTTGTCGTGGTCGGGCATTGAGCTGAGCTCAATCTCACACCTTGCAATACAGGCAAGAACCCTTCTTGACTGATCCATTTTGAACTTCTTCAAAATCTTATCAAGGTATGTGCTTTGTGAAAGACCTATGAGGCGCCTCGATCTATCTCTATAGATCTTGATGCCTAATATATAAGCAGCTTCTCCAAGGTCCTTCATTGAAAAACACTTATTCAAGTAGGCCTTAATGTTGTCCAAGAATTCTATATCATTTCCCATCGAAGTATGTCATCTACATATAATATGAGAAATGCTACAGAGCTCCCACTCACTTTCTTGTAAACGCAGGCTTCTCCATAAGTCTCAGATAAACCCAAACGCTTTGATCATCTCATCAAAGCAAATGTTCCAACTCCGAGATGCTTGCACCAGCCCATAAATGGATCGCTGGAGCTTGCATACTTTGTCATATTCTTAGGATCGACAAAACCTTCGGCTGTATCATATACAGCTCTTCCTTAAGATAACCGTTAAGGAACGCTGTTTTGACGTCCATCTGCCATATCTCATAATCATAGTATGCGGCAATTGCTAACATGATTCGGACGGACTTAAGCTTCGCCACGGAGAGAAAGTCTCATCGTAGTCAATCCCTTGAACTTGCCGATAACCCTTAGCGACAAGTCGAGCTTTATAAATGGTGACATTACCATCCGCGTCCGCCTTCCTCTTAAAGATCCATTTGTTTTCTATCGCTCGCCGATCATCGGGCAAGTCACCAAAGTCCACACTTTGTTTTCATACATGGATTCTATCTCGGATTTCATGGCTTCTAGCCATTTGTTGGAATCTGGGCCCGCCATCGCTTCTTCATAGTTCAAGGTTCATTGTTGTCTAACAACATGATTTCCGTGACAGGGTTGCCGCACCACTGGTGCGGAGCGTGTCCTAGTGGACCCACGGGTTCAGAGTAACTTGATCCAAGTACCTTGATCATCATCATGAATTTCCTCTTCAGTTGGTGTAGGCATCACAGAACATTTTCCTGAGCTGCACTACTTTCATGTTCAAGAGGTAGTACTTCATCGAAGTTCTACTTTCCTCCCACTTACTTCTTTCGAGAGAAACTCTTTTCCGTAAAGGTTCCGCTCTCGGCAACAAAGATCTTGCCTTCGATCTATAGAAGGTATACCCAAAGGTTTCCTTAGGGTATCCTATGAAGACGATTTTTCCGACTTGGGTTCGAGCTTTTCAGGTTGAAGTTTCTTGACATAAGCATCGCATCCCCAAACTTTTAGAAACGATAGCTTAGGTTTCTTCCCAAACCATAATTCATACGGTGTCGCCTCAACGGATTTAGACGGTGCCCTATTTAAAGTGAATGTAGCTGTCTCTAGAGCGTATCCCCAAAATGATAGCGGTAAATCGGTAAGAGACATCATAGATCGCACCATATCCAATAGAGTGCAATTACGACGCTCGACACACCGTTACGCCGAGGTGTTCCAGCGGCGTTAGTTGTGAAACGATTCCACATTTTCTTAAGTGTGTACCAAATTCGTGACTTAAATATTCTCCTCCACGATCTGATCGTAAGAATTTTATCTTTCGTCACGTTGATTCTCTACTTCATTCTGAAATTCCTTGAACTTTTCAAAGGTCTCAGACTTGTGTTTCATCAAGTAGACATACCCATATCTACTCAAGTCATCTGTGAGAGTGAGAACATAACGATATCCTCCATGAGCCTCAACGCCATTGGACCGCACACATCGGTATGTATGATTTCCAACAAGTTGGTTGCTCGCCCATTGTTCCGAGAATGGAGTCTTGGTCATCTTGCCCATGAGGCATGGTTCGCATGTGTCAAATGATTCATAATCAAGAGACTCCAAAAGTCCATCAGCATGGAGCTTCTTCATGCGCTTGACACCAATGTGACCAAGGTGGCAGTGCCACAAGTATGTGGGACTATCGTTATCAACTTTACATCTTTTGGTATTCACGCTATGAACATGTGTAATACTACGCTCGAGATTCATTAAGAATAAACCATTGGCCATCGGAGCATGACCATAAAACATATCTCTCATATAAATAGAACAACCATTATTCTCGGATTTAAATGAGTAGCCATCTCGCATTAAACGAGATCCAGATACAATATTCATGCTCAAACTTGGCACCAAATAACAATTATTAAGGTTTATAACTAATCCTGTGGGTAAATGAAGAGGTAGCGTGCGACGGCGATCACATCGACTGAACCATTCCCGACGCGCATCGTCACCTCGCCCTTCGCCAGCCTCCGCTTATTCCGCAGCTCCTGCCGTGAGTTACAAATATGAGCAACGACACCGTATCAAATACCCAGGAGTTACTACGACATCGGTAAGGTACACATCAATTACATGTATATCAAATATACCTTTGGTGTTGCCGGCCTTCTTATCCGCTAAGTACTTGGGGCAGTTCCGCTTCAAAGGACCCTTCCCTTGCAATAAAAGCACTCAGCCTCGTGCTTGGGTCCATTCTTTGACTTCTTCCCGCAACTTGCTTACCGGGCGCCGCAATCTCCTTGCCGCCCTTCTTGAAGTTTTTCTTACCCTTGCCCTTCTTGAACTTAGTGGTCTTATTGACCATCAACACTTGATGTTCTTTCTTGATTTCAACCTCGGCTGACTTCAGATAGAGAACACTTCAGAATGGTCTTTACCATCCCCTGCATGTTGTAGTTCATCACAAAGCTCTTGTAGCTTGGTGGGAGCGATCGAGGATTCTGTCAATGACCGCCTCATCGGGAGGTTAATATTCAGCTGGGTCATACGGTTGTGCAACCTGCACATCTTCAGAATGTGCTCACTGAGAGAACTGTTTTCCTCCATCTTACAACTATAAAACTTGTCGGAGATGTCATATCTCTCGACCCGGGCGTGAGCTTGGAAAACAAGTTTCAGCTCCTCGAACATCTCATATGCTCCGTGGTGCTCAAAACGCCTTTGGAGCCCCGGTTCTAAGCTGTAAAGCATGCCGCACTGAACGAGGGAGTAATCATCAGCACGAGACTGCCAAGCATTCATAATGTCTTGGTTCTCTGGGACGGAGCGCCACCTAGCGGTCCTTCTAGGACGATTGTTTCCGGCAGCTATGAGGATGATCTCGTGTTCCGGACCCAGTCCGTATAGTTGCTGCCGCCATCTTTCAGCTTGGTTTTCTAGGAACGCGTTGAAGTTCAAGTTGACATGAGCCTTGGCCATTTGATCTACAAGACATATCATTCAAAAGTTTTAGACTAAGTTCATGATAATTAAGTTCATCTAATCAAATTATTACAATGAACTCCCACTCAGATTAGACATCCTCTAGTCATCTAAGTGTTACACGATCCGAGTCGACTAGGCCGTGTCCGATCAACACGTGAGACGGACTAGTCTGCGTCGGTGAACATTCTCATGTTGATCGATCTTCCATACGATTCGTGTTCGACCTTTCGGTCTCCGTGTTCCGAGGCCATGTCTTTACATGCTAGGCTCGCTGGTTAACCCTAAGTGTTTCTGCGTGTGTAAATCTTGCTTACACCCGCTGTATGTGAACGTAAGAATCCATCACACCCGATTAACACGTGGTGCTTAGAAGCGACGGACTGTAGCAACGGTGCACGTTAGGGAGAACACTTCTTGAAATTGTTCTAAGGGATCATCTTATTTACTACCATCGTTCTAAGTAAACAAGATGTATAATCATAATAAACATCACATGCAATTATAAAGTAGTGACATGATATGGCCAATATCATATAGCTCCTTGATCTTCATCTTCGGGCTCCATGATCATCCTGTCACCGCATGACACCATGATCTCCATCATCATGATCTCCATCATCGTGTCTTCATGAAGTTGTCACGCCAACGACTACTTCTACTTCTATGACTAACGCGCTTAGCAATAAAGTAAAGTAGATTACATGGCTCTTCAATGACACGCAGGTCATACAAAAATAAAGACAACTCCTATGGCTCCTGCCGTTGTCATACTCATCGACATGCAAGTCGTGATTCCTATTACAAGAACATGATCTCATACATCACAATATATCATCATTCATCACAACTTGGCCATATCACGTCACATGACAATTGCTGCAAAAACAAGTTAGACGCCCTCTAATTGTTGTTGCATCTTTTACGTGGCTGCAATTGGGTTCTAGCAAGAACGCTTTTCTTACCTACGAATAACCACAACGTGATCTTGTCAACTTCTATTTACCCTTCATAAGGACCCTGTTCATCGAATCCGCTCCAACTAAAGTAGGAGAGACAGACACCCGCCAGCCACCTTATGCAACTAGTGCATGTTAGTCGGTGGAACCGGTCTCACGAAGAGCACGTAAGGTTGGTCCGGGCCGCTTCATCCCACAATACCGCGGAAGCAAGAAACGACTAGTAACGGCAAGTAAGTTGACAAGATCCATGCCCACAACAAAATTGTGTTCTACTCGTGCAAAGAGAACTACGATAGACCTAGCTCATGATGCCACTGTTAGGGAACGCTGCAGAAAATTAAAATTTTCTACGGTTTCACCAAGATCTATCTATGAGTTCATCTAAGCAACGAGTCACGAGAGAGTTTGCATCTACATACCACTTGTAGATCGAGTACGGAAGCGCTCGAGGGAGTGGTGATGATGAAGACGCTCCCAACGTGATTCCGATCACCGATGACCAAAGTGCTGAAAGGACAGCACCTCCGTGTTCAACACACGACGGGACGATGGAGTCTCCTCCGCCTTGATCCAGCAAGGAGGAAGGAGAGGTTGAGGAAGACAACTCCAATGGCAGCACGACGGCGTGGTGCAGTTGGTACGGCAGTTCTCCAGCAGGCTTCGCCAAGCTCATGTGGAGAAAGAGAGGTGTTGGGAGGGAGGGCTGCGCCTTCAATTGTGTTGGCAGCCCTCCCCCACCCCTCTATTTATAGGAGGAGAGGGCAAGGGGGCCGCCCTCTAGGTAAAACCCTAGGGGGCGGCGGCCAAGGGAGAGGAGGAAAGGGTGGCTTGCCCCCAAGCCAAGGGGCGCCCTTTCCCCTTAGGGTTTCCTCCTCCCAAACCCTAGCAAGATGGGCCTAGGTGGGAGGCGCGCCCAGCCCACCAGGGGCTGGCTCCTCTCCACTTAGCCCATGTGGCCCCGGAGGGGTGGCCCCTCCCGTGACCTCCGAACTCTCCCGTGGCCCCGGTACATTACCGTATACCCCAAACTTTCCGAGTCCGCTTAACCACTTTCCATATATAAATCTTTACCTCCGACCATTCCGAACTCCTCGTGACGTCCGGGATCTCATCCGGACTCAAACAACATTCGTAATCACATACTTGTCTTCCTAATAACCCTAGCGCCACCGAACCTTATGTGTAGACCCTACGGTTCGGGAGACATGCGACATGACCGAGACTACCTCAAGTCAATAACCAACAGCGGATCTGGATACCCATGTTGGCTCCCACATGCTCCTCGATGTTGTCATCGGATGAACCACGATGTCAAGGGTTCAAGCAACCCCGTATTCTATTCCCTTTGGCGACGGTATGTTACTTGCTCGAGACTCGATCGTCGGTATCCCAATACCCCGCTTAGTCTCGTATCGGCAAGTCACTTTACTCGCATCAGCAATGCATGATCCCGTGACCAGACACTTGATCACTTTGAGCTCATTATGATGATGCATTACCGAGTGGGCCCAGTGATACCTCTCCGTAACACGGAGTGACAAATCCCAGCCTCGATCCGTGTCAACCCAATGGTCACTTTCGAGATACCGTAGTGCACCTTTATAGTCACCCGCCACGCCAGACGCTTGATACACCCAAAGCACTCCTACGGTATCCGGAATTGCACGATCTCATGGTCTAAGGAAGAGATACTTGACATTGGAAAAGCTCCAGCAAAACGAACTACACGATCTTTGTGCTATGCTTAGGTTTGTCTTGTCCATCACGCTATTCTCCTAATGACGTGACCCGCTTGTCAATGACATCCGATGTCCATAGTCGAAACCATGACTATCTGTTGACCAACGAGCTAGTCAACTAGAGGCTTACTAGGGACGATTGTAGTCTATGTATTCACACGTGTATTAAGATTTCCGGATAATACAGTTATAGCATGAATAAAAGACAATTATCATGAACAAGGAAATATAATAATAATGCTTTTATTATTGCCTCTAGGGCATATTTCCAACACCAACAGGCTTTTATGCCGTAGAACTCTTCTTCCTTCTCGTCGGATGCCATGGAGAAAATTGTTCAAGGAGGAAATGGGGAGCAGAGGTGTGGTGCGGTTCTTGCCCGACGTCTGCCATCGTTCAAATAGCGGACGCGAGGAGCCAACCGGCATTGTGTTTAATGATGGCTGGCTTGCGAACAGACGTGGTCAAAGTAGGTATCATGACACACACTGGGTTAATGGAACAAGGTGGGTAGTCTTGAGCCAATTGAATGTGGCGAGGAGGCGTGTTCAGCCTGGTGTGCAGCGGGCGGCGCTCTCGACCAGCACGCCGCTCCGGTGGCGGAGGCGGTGTGAGGTAGCGTCCACCCCGAGCCGGCTTCAATATGGAGCGACCGCTCCACATTGGCATAAATGCGGGCAGCTAGTGCCGGACGGGAACGCACGCAGGCGAGGGGGCAAGGGGTTTGGGTGGGCCGGGGTGATCAGAAGCGGGCGTGGGCTGTCCGGATGTCCGCAAAGCCTGCCACATTTGTGTCCGGTTTGCGGGAGAAACAGTGTCTGGACCGCCTTACGGATCAATACAGTCCCGTGTTGGATGGCTCCCGTGATCTGGGCCGCCCGGTTTGGACTTGTGTGGACGATTTGAAGGTCCGCGTTGAAGATGCCCTAATCAGAGAAACTGAGGTGTGCATACGGTCTCCAGCTCCTTTTTTTCCCAGGAAAGGTGAAGTGGAGAGAAAATAGAAACGGTTACCATAGTATCCTTTATTAGATAAATTATTATTCCTAAATGACTTTTGTTAGATCAACAATCAGCAAATAAACAGAAGAGTAAGTACCTGAAAGTACTGGTACCTTCCAAGACATAGCTCATTCAACCTAGTCTATGCATAGACACTTACCACAGACAAAGAATTCAGGTCCAAAGGGTCCATAAACGTATGTCGAAGATTTTTTTTTCACGAACACACAAAGCTTGCATGTCGAAGAATTTAAATATCACAAAAAAGAAATCCTGCTCATGATGATTGATACCTTATAGCATCTCCGGCCACGCCCCCGGAACGGCCCCCAGGCCACTTTTTTAGCACCGACGGCAAAAATTCCTCCTACTCGTGCCCCCAAAGCCTGACTTTTCACCGGATTTGGAGAAAAATGACGCCGGCAATCCCACCCCAAACCCAATCACCAGGGGGCAGCTGGGCGTGCCGACGGCTCCTTTTTCTCGCTGTCGGCCCACCCTCAGCCTCCCACCTCCCTCTCTCCTCTCTTTTCATCTGGGCCCCACCCACGTGCCCTCACCCCCTCTCCTCTCTTTTCCTCTCTCCTCTCCCATGCCCCTCTCTCTCGAGCGCGGAGCGCGTCAGTGCGGGGCGGAGCGGCACTGGAGGAGTCCGGCGTCTAGCTCGGGCGCGCAAAGGCCAGCCCCGAATCGCTCTCCAGTGCCTCGAATCCGGAGTAGCAGCAGCCGCCGGCGACCGCGTCGCCTCCACTTCGTCCTTAACCCCGCGCCGGAGCTCCACCCTGCACCACCCATAGACGAATTGTTGGCCAGGAGCTGCCTCACGCCCTCGCCTCCTTCCTCCTGGTTCCTTCCTCCTCCTAAGCTTCTTTCTCTGTCTCGCAGGCACCTGACGCCTGCCCTAGCCGTCAAACCATGGAGCCGAGCTGCCCCGTGGGAGCTTCATCTGCTCCTCCGCCTCGGCTGCCGCCCTTGCTACAAGTCACCACCGCCCGAATCCGTCTCCTCGAGCAGCCGCGCCTGCTGCCGGCGAAGGTCACGGCCAAGTCGCCTCGCCACCTCTCGCTCTCACTCCGGTCATCTCTCTCTCCCTGCCACTTGTCTGAATTTTCCCCGCCATGGCCTTGCAGCTCCGCTGCCGTGGTGGCCTCCTCGGCCACCACCTCAGCCTCGTGGCGCGGTGCGCGTGCTCTTCCTCTTCCTCGGCCTCGTGCCCCATCCGTCGCCAACAGGGGCGTGAAGAAGGAGGTGCTGCGCGTGCCCGACGCCAAGGCGACGGCTGAGAAGGCCACCACCTTCCGCACCATCTCGGGGGCCGCCCTCTCTGCCAAAGTCTCCACGCCGCCATCCCGCTGCAGCCGGTCCCCTCACTAGTAGAAAAAGGGTCAAACGTGAAGCACATTAGTGCCGGTTTGAATTTGAGCCGGCACTAATGTATACATTAGTGCCGGTTCCAACGGCTAGCCGGGCCGCTTTCATTAGTACCGGTTCGTGGCTAACCTTTAGCACCGGTTCGTGCCACGAACTGGTACTAATGAGAGTGGTGGCAGGATGTTGTCAGACTGGGGCCCCTCCAGGCCCTTTAGTACCGGTTCTTGGCACGAACCGGTACTAAAGGGCTTCCTACATAAACCCTTCGTCCACCCGAGCTCGCTCTGTTCTTCCCCTTTCCCCTCTCCTCTCTGTTCTTCCCCTCTTCCTCTCGAGCTCATCACATATTTTGCCCAAAATTTGTCAAGATTTGAAGGCCCCCATCCATTCAAATGATCACAAAGGTTAGCCAACTTTGTCCTTTCATCTCTCATTGCTAGATTAGCTCTTGCAATGCTTTATATAGTGATTAATTTGTGAGTTTAGTAATTTGGGAGGAAATATATATATGTGCTAGTATTTGATTTATATGCAATTTGAGGTAAAAATAACACTTAGTTTGCATATGTAGGTGTGTTTTACTTAGTGCCTTCTAAATCTCCGTCAGAACCACTGCCGATCGCCTCTTTTCAGTCTCTGTCAGCTGCACCACCTTGTGGTGAGCCTCTTGTTCATGAAATTTTATATAAAAATTGATGTTTGTGTGATTTGGATATATAGTTACTCGATAACTATCTTACCCGTCGTTGTTTGTTATACATAGTTCCATGGTTTTGATATCCGCCCCGCCGGCCCTCGCCCTTGTTATGATTCGGATGTGGTATATTCTCTTTAAAACTATTTTTGCATTTCGTGTTTATGACAAATTATGCCCATCAAGTTGACATAGATATTTTTATCTAGGAGGTATGTGAACCGGAAATTCCAACCGACCCTATTGTTGAGAGGTTAAATTTAGTTGAAAGAGAAAACGAGTACTTGAAAGAAAAATTGAAAAGAATTGAGGGGGAGAAGATGGAATTGGAGTTGCATGTTGCTGATGTCGTCGATGATCACAAGATCAAGATGGAGAAAATGCGCTTGGAGATTAGAAAGATTATAAAATATGCCATCGATAGTGAGGCTTGGTATCATTATGCTGTTGGATCAATTGTTACCTTAGTTGCGATCTTGATCGCATTTGTTGTTGCATTTAAATGCTTTAGCTAGAGAGTTATTTGTTTGTTGCATTTAAGTGTTGTATGAACCTTATGTATGAACTTGTATTAATTTGGTCTATTCGTGTTGTGTAATGAAGATGAGCCGCAATGGATGTACGATGACCGATGCTCTCCCAGTTCGTTGAGGGCGCAGATACTTTTCTCGCTTGCGGCTGAGGCAAACAAGCGGGCGGATGGTTTTATGCCTTGTCCATGTGCTGGCTGTAAGAATGGTCGCAATTACTCTCGCCAAGAACCATTCACGCCCACTTGTTTGAGTCCGGTTTCATGCCCCACTATAATGTTTGGACCAAGCACGGAGAAAGAGGGTTATGATGAAGACAATGAAGAAGAAGAGGACGACGACAGCTATCCTGGCCATGGGTTCCCTGAATACGATGATACAACAATGGGGGAAGAAGCTGAGCCGGTAATGCGGGAAGAAGCTGAGCCGGCAATGCGGGAAGAAGCTGAAGAAGAGGCATCAGATGAGCCCATTGATGATCTAGGTCGGGCCATTGCCGATGCAAAGAGAAACTGCGCAAGTGATTTGGAGAAGAAGAAGTTGTAGCGCATGTTAGAGGATCACAAAATTGTTGTACCAATTGCGTAGGTGACAAGAAAAGTTGGGCACCACACTCGAATTGCTGCAAGGAAGGCAGAGAATGGTGTATCCGACAAGGATTTGGAAAGTTGCTGGTAATGATAAAGGATATGCTTCCAAAGGACAACGAATTGCCCGAGAGTACGTCTGAAGCAAAGAAGGTTGTCTGCCCTCTAGGGTTAGAGGTGCGAAGATACATGCATGCCCTAATGATTGCATCCTCTACCGCGGTGAGTACGAGGATTTGAACGCTGTTCGGTATGTGGTGCATTGCGCTATAAGATCAGCCGCGATGACCTCGGTGATGTCGAGGGCGAGCGCCCAGAAGAAGATTCCTGCCAAGGTGATGTGGTATTCTCCTATAATACCACGGTTGAAACGTTTGTTCCAAAACAAAGAGCATGCCAAGGCGATGCGATGGCACAGAGAAGACCATAAGAAAGACGGAAAGTTGAGAGTACCCGCTGACGGGTCGCAGTGGAGAAAAATTGAAAGAAAGTACGGGAAGGAGTTTGCAGATGACGCAAGGAGCGTATGGTTTGGTCTAAGCGCAGATGGCATTAATCCTTTTGGGGAGCAGAGCAGCAACCATAGCACCTGGCCTGTGACTCTATGTTTGTATAACCTTCCTCCTTGGTTGTGCATGAAGCGGAAGTTCATTATGATGCCAGTGCTCATCCAAGGTCCTAAGCAACCCGGCAACGACATTGATGTGTACCTAAGGCCATTAGTTGAAGAACTCTTACAACTGTGGAATGGAACAGGTGTACGTGCGTGGGATGAGCACATGGGGGAAGAATTTGACCTAAAGGCGTTGCTGTTCGTGACCATCAATGATTGGCCTGCTCTCAGTAACCTTTCAGGACAGACAAACAAGGGATACCGCAGATGCATGCACTGTTTGGATGATACCGACAGTATATATTTGAATAGTTGTAAGAAGAATGTGTACCTGGGACATCGTCGATTTCTTCCGAGTAGGCATCCCGTAAGAAAGAAAGGCAAGCATTTCAAAGGTGAGGCGGATCACCGGACGAAGCCTCGCCACCGCATCGGTGCTGATGTACATGATATGGTCAAGGATTTGAAGGTGATATTTGGAAAGGGTCCCGCGGACAACCTGTTCAAGGACGCCGACGGACGCGCACCCATGTGGAAGAAGAAATCTATATTTTGGGACCTGCCATATTGAAAGACCTAGAGGTCTGCTCCGCAATCGACGTGATGCACGTGACGAAGAATCTTTGCGTGACCCTGCTTGGCTTCTTGGGCGTGTATGGGAAGACAAAAGATAAACCTGAGGCACGGAGGACCAGCAACGATGCATGGAGAAGACGGCATACATCGTGGTCATGCAAGCTACGCCTTACCAAAGAAGAGAAGGAAATCTTCTTTGAATGCCTGCTCAGATATTAAGGTACCGTCGGCTTCGTCGAATATAAAGGGAATAATAAACATGGCAGAGAAAAGTTCCGTAACCTAAAGTCTCATGACTGCCACGTGATTATGACGCAACTGCTTCCGATTGCATTGAGGGGCTTCTACCGAAAACGCTCGATTAGCCATTGTGAAGCTATGTGCATTTCTCAATGCAACCTCTCGAAGGTAATCGATCCAGAAATCATACCAAGGTTACGAATGATTTGGTGCAATGTCTTGTCAGTTTCGAGTTGGTGTTCCCACCATCCTTCTTCAACATCATGACGCACGCCCTAGTTCACCTATGCGAAGAGATTAACGCTTTGGGTCCTGTATTTCTACACAATATGTTCCCTTTGAGAGGTTCATGAGAGTCTTAAAGAAATATGTTCATAACCGTGCTAGGCCGAAGGAAGCATCTCCAAGGGCCATCAAAATGAGGAGGTCATTGAGTTTTTATTGACTTTATTCCTGACCTTAAGCCGATTGGTGTTCCTGAATCGCGCATAAGGGCAGACTGGATGGAAAAGGCACGCTAGGAGGGAACAAACAATATGTATGGACGGACATTCTCTCACCAAGCACACTACACAGTTCTACAGAATTCCGCCTTGGTGGCTCAGATATGGATGAACACAAGAATCTGCTACGCCCAAACACCGGAGCGGTCTCGATGACTGGATTACACATGAACAAACCAGGAGTTTCGCCAGCTGGTTGCAGACATGTACCATGCATGACATCTCTATTGAAGATGACCTATACTTGCTGTCCCAGTTACCATCTTCGAATATAATGACTTTCAAAGGGTACGAGATAAATGGTAATATATTTTACACGATCATCCAAGATAAGAAGAGCACCAACCAAAACAGTGGTGTCCGCTTTGATGTAGAAACCAAGACGGGAAAGGAAACATATTATGGTTATATACAGGACATATGGGAACTTGACTATCGACGTGGTTTAAAGGTCCCTTTGTTTCGGTGCAAATGGGTCAATATGACACCAGGCGGGGTAACGGAAGACCCGCAGACGGAATGACAACAAGGATCTCAACAATCTTGCGTATGCAGACGAACCATTCGTCCTAGCCAATGATGTGGCACAGGTTTTCTATGTGAAGGACATGTCTACCAAGCCAAGAAAAGAAAAGATAAGAAAGCTTAATGCATCGTACGATGAGCCAAAGCGCACATAGTTCTTTCCGGGAAGAGAAACATCGTGGGAGTGGATGACAAGACAGACAAGTCAGAAGATTATGAAAAGTTTGATGAAATTGCTCCATTCACAGTGAATATTGACCCGAGCATCCCGTTAAATGATGAAGATTTTCCATGGTTACGGCGCAAAGGGACACACGCGAAGAAAAAGTTTAACACCCAAAGATCTGGGATGTGATCGGCTTCACTATCATCACTTTATTCACAAACTAGTGATTCACACAAATTTAAAATAATTCAAAATTTAAACTATTCAAATTTGAAAACTACGGGCACTAACAGAAAGTTTGTAATTTTTTGTACCTAAAGCAAAAATATTCACAAAGAAACTCTAAATACACACAAAAAAAACAACACAAAAATAAATGAAGCAAAAAAAAAGCCCGCCTACTAGGCCAGAGCGGCCTGCATACGACTAGAAACCCAACCTGTAGTTGGGCCAGGATGCAAGCCCGCAAAGGCCAAGTGGGCCCACAGGGCAGCAAAGAACACGTAGGCCCAGTAAGCCTGCTTTGGAGAGGAGCTCGAGAGAGCGACCGCACGGGGGTTTATAAACCAGTGTAGTCGCCCCTCGGCTAGCGAGGTGGGACTAAACTTGTCAAGACCGCACCTGCGCTAGCAAGACTTCTTTAGTACCGGTCGTGGCACAAACCGATACTAGTAGGGGGCCTTTAGTACCGGTTTGTGCCACCACCCGGTACTAAAGGGGTCGCTTCCGCCGCTTGGGCTGGCCAAAACAGACCTTTAGTACCGGTTGGTGGCTCCAACCGTACTAAAGGTGCCTTCTATATATACAACACTTCAAAAATTTCATTCTCCTCTGTTTCTTCCTCTGTTTCCCCATTGAACCGCCTTGATCGATCGACGCCGTCACCGACCCGTCGCCGCCGCCGCCCGCCCCTCCGCCGCCCCGCCGCCGCCGCCCCCTGTCCCCGTCGCCGCCCGTCGCCGTCGCCGCCCTCGTCTCCGTCGCCGCCTGGCCCGTCCCGTCATTGCCGTCCCTCGCCGCCGCCCAAGATCACGCCTGCCCGTCGCTGCCCCCGGCCGTCGCCTCACCGTCGCCGTCGCCCCGCTGTGAGCTCTACCCCTCTAACCCCTCTCCCTCGCCCCCGGCGGCCACCATGGGCGCCGCCCCTCCCCGAGCCCATCCACACACACACAAGCATGATGAACAGACACATACACACGTATATATGTATGAATGCATGTATATATTAGTATATACGTATTTCGTATGTTTAATTAGTTTAGATTTTTTAAATTATTGTTTTTTCACTAGTATATATGTATGAATGCATGTTAGATGGATATAATTAGTGTTTAATTAGTATGGAATTTTTTTATATAATGTTGTTTTTCTGTTTTTAATGGATGTATAGAAGTTGTTTTTTCTGTTTTTAGTGTTAGATGCTTAATTAGTATGAAATAGCATATAGAATTTTGACATATGCTATGATAGCATAATTAGTGTTATATAGAAATGTTACTTTTTGCGGGCATATAGCTAGTATTTTTTCTCGATGATGCCCGGCCCGCATCCTCGCCGTCGACCCTTCCAGGACGACGTCCGCTGACCCATGTCCGGACTGGCTCCGCTGGCTGGCACTGGAGGTGCTGCTCGAGGGGCGCGCCGCTTGATGAGGAACCCGCCCGGGTCCCGTTGTCGACCCTGATCTCGCTTTGGTGGCGTTCACGTGGACCAGTTTCGCGCGGAGGAGCTGCCCAGCCGGAGGTGGTACGTCGCCGTGTCAGGGAGGAGGACGAGCACGTCCATCGCTACATGGTTGCGTTAGAGGGCGGCAGGTTCTCCAATACCTGGCAGTTTCTTCAGGGATCTCACTTCAGCTATGATCCTGTGAGGGTTCCTTCTCTTTGGGTGTCCACCGCCCGCGCCGCAGGAACCGCGAGTGTCCTAGATTCTTCTGTAGTATTCGATCTTTATTAGCTACCTAGCCAGTGATGTATTCGATATTATATCTATTATTCGAGACGATGTATTCGAGATTATATCTATTATTCGAGACGATGTATTCGAGATTATATCTATTATTCGAGACGATGTTTTCGAGATTATATCTATTATTCGAGACGATATATTCGAGATTATATCTATTATTCGAGACGATGTAATTTGAATACTAAATTGTTTTATATTTCTTTTGGATTAGTTAAATAAAAGCTATGGCGGACAATACCGGCAGAGAGGGAGAACAGGCCATGTTCGATATGATACGCCATCCTCACGGTCCAGATGATGATCAGAATGAAGAAGATTATGACGGCTCCGAATTTCTAAACAACACCGGAGAGAGTGATATGATATTCGATCGTGACGACCGAATTGATGAAGTCATGAACTATGATTATTATGATGACGAAGAAAATGTTGATCTTGAAACAACATAGACCGGCGAGGTATATATATTTATATAAGCAGGCATCTGGTGATCATCACATGTTTTAAATGACTTGAAGATATATTAACGAATCGATCTTTGTTCTTTCAGCCATCCGGATCGAGCAAATCTTCAGACAAAAGGACGAAATGAGGCCCGAACAAAAAGTTGAAGGAGGGTGTAAAGTACAATATCGAGGCAATCAGACCTAATGGCGAACCATTAGCGCCTAAGAAGATTGCGGACAAGTTCGCTCGTCGGTCGGAGTTCTTGTGAAGGACCAACTCCGATCTCCTTCAAGAATTGAGAGAGCCAGCAAAAGACAAAAGACAAAGACAAAGAGGACGCTGCTCCACGTCCAGATGTTACTTTTGTCGACAAAAAACAAAAAGATCTGCTTTGGGATACTCTCATTGAACATTTCACCCTACCAGATCATTTCACAGAAGCAGATGTGCAGAAAGTCAAGGACGCTGCTCTTAGGAAGATGGCGGTTGCATTCAAGAACCACAAGAATCGTGAATGGAACAAGTACGTCAAGGGAGGAAGGAAGACTCCAGTATTCGAGGGAACACTAGAGAACCAACGTGCTCATTGGGACGATTTCGTGAAATTCAAGGATTCGGAATTAGCTAAGGAATGGTCGATAATAAACAAGAAGAATGCCGAAAAAAATGATAAGTTCCATAAGCTGGGGCCATGTGGCTATGCGGTGGCAATGCCTAAGTGGGATAAGTCTGAGAAAGAGATGGAGGATGCAGGTGTCACTCCGGTTACTAAGAGCTGGCCCCCCAGGTGTAGGACTTGGTTCTATGCGCATGGGGGGGAGTTGGACCCGAAGACAGGCAATGTTTCAACGAGGGCAAGTCTGAAGGGAGCCGACGATGCGATACTTGTTGCAATAGAAGAGGCACGATCGGGGGTGTTCCAGCCCAACAGAGAGAACGACGAGCTTACGCGTGCCCTGGGAAATCCTGAACACCCGGGAAGAACACGAGGCATGGGCGCTATTCCGTGGTATGAGGGGTTTTCAGACTGGAACAACGACTACAGAACCCGTGCGAGAAAGAAGATTGCGGAGGAGAAGAAGAGGAAGATGGAGGAGGAGCAGAGGAAACGGGACTATGAACGCCTTCAAGGACTAGAAGCAAGTCAAGCGGAATTGGCAGTCAAATTCCAGCGGCAGCAGGAGCAGATCGACTCACTTAGCCAGCAAAGGGGGTCTCAGCAGCTGCAGCAGCTAGCGGTTGATCCAGCATTGGATATCACCGCCCCATCCATGCCGAGAAGCAGCGTGGGTTCCGCCCCGGACGACGCAATGCTGGATAGATACCCCGTGGATGACATCACGGATAACACTAACTGCGAGCTACACGTCAAAATGAAGAACATATCCATGAAGGTGGAGGACGCCGTTGCTTTTACAAATCCCCCCAAGGCAACCTTCCATTGCAACCAGATTCCAGCAGGCTATGCTCGTGTCTTGGTTGATGAGGTGGTGGACCCATATTCGGACCTAGAGCTTGACATTCCTGGAGGTGACGACGAGCGCTTTCTCGGAGAGGCCAAACTTTATGTCATCCTATGGAAAAAGGATTGCATCATCTTTCGAAGGCCACCGACACCGCATCAGCCGACTCCTCGTCAAGTCCGCCACCGAGTCAGCAGACTCCGCTCCGCAAGTCCACCAAGTCCGCAAAGTGTCAGCCACACCTCCTCGAAGTCCGCAAAGTGTCGCCTCCTCCTCCTCCAAGTCCGCCACAGCGTCAGACGTCCACCTCCTCCAAGTCCGCACAACCTCAGCCACTCCTCCTCCAAGTCCGCAAAGTGACAGCCACCTCCTCCTCCAAGTCCGCCACAGCGTCGACGTCCCACCCCTCCAAGTCCGCACAACCTCAGCCACTCCTCCTCCAAGTCCGCACAGCTTCAGTCCACTCCTCCTCGTCCAACTCAGCCCCGTCAGCCGTCTCCGCCGCCTCATAAATCGCAGAAGAGACACCCCGCAGCTTTGGTGCGTAGCGGTACGAGTCGAGGTAGTAGAGGAATTACAGGCGGAGGCAAGCGATATAAATATGGTCCAAGCCTCAAGCCTCTTCCGCAGAGGCCTTATGACAGGTCCGAGGAGGAAAACGCAGCCATATCAAAGGCCCAGGTGGAAGCCCATTTTGCACCGAAACCGCAACCGCCGCCAAGGGAGAAAGTGCCTAAGGAAACGATTGACCACTTCATTCGTATGGCTCAACCACCAGCTCCCAAGCCTGTTGACACAGACTATGAGCGCCACATCAGGAAGTTAAATCGAGCACGTCTACGTAAGGAGGCGAGCTCGGGATCGAGCAAACAAGCAGCTGTCGAAAAATGCGGGAAAACCATTCCCCAGCTGGTAGAACAGGCGGTGCAATCGATCCCCTCACTTGTTGTGCCAACAACACGTGACAGTACACGCGCCCAATATTATTGTGGGCAAACAGTTTACATTCCCGAGGTGGGCAATATGGTAATAACCAAGGACCATATAATGCAGGCTGAAGTTCTCAACATCACTGTTGGACAACTCCTCGAGATCGAGCCCATGCCTGTGCTTACAGGCGATGAAATAAAACGGAAATATGTCCGGGGCCAACCTTTGGTCAAGCCAGACAAGGTCAAGAACCTCCCAACGAGAATGTATGAATTGCATCAATGGTACATGAACATTACCAAGATTTCCAATCGATTGTCCCTCATGGTGAATGTCAAGGAGGAGCATTCCTTCCATGAGAAAGCTCTGTCCGTTGAGTATTCTGAATTGTTTCAGTTATACAATCAAGACGTACTCAACAAATCTATCGTCAGTTGCTATTGTCTGTAAGTGATTTCTTTCTGTAATTTAAGTCTCAAGCTAGCTGTAGTGAACCTTTTGATCAATCATTACCTGTAATTATCCTCACTATATTCTTTTCTGTGGTATTATGCAGGATGAAGATATATGAAATGAGAAAAGGTGGACGCTTTGGCATTGGGTTCATTGACCCAAACACCGTTAATGAATACACATGGAAAATAAATAGACATCATCAAAAGGCCGTAGAGGACAACATGCTAGAGTTCTTGAAGCGCCTCAAATACAATGAAGATATACTACTTCCTTACAACTTCCAGTGAGTCACACTGTCTTGTACTACAAATTCTCTGTTTTTGCCTACTAGCTAGCTACATGTTTTTGCTTACATATGCCCGCTTATTTAAGACATGCAAACGTGTGTGCATGAAGATTTCACTGGATCTTGTGTATCATTAAAGTTGACGCCGGAATAGTTGAAATACTAGACTCACTACTCAAAGCAAATACTGACTATAACAACTTGTTTGGGATAGTCAACAGGTAATTTCAATCATTATTAACTATATATCTCGGCCTATTTAGTTCGTCATTTCATGATATGAACTATTTAATAACCACTTTATTCATTTTCTTTGTCGGCGGGCAGGGCTTGGGCAAGGTTCATCAGCGTCACGGAAGGCGAATGGAAAAAAAGCTTAAATGGTTTCGACCCAAGGTAAGTAATTAAGTAGTACTAGCTAGCTAGCTAGCTGCCATCTCTTTAATTATCATGCTTGATTAATTATTATCTGATCAAATTCCATTCTCGTAAAGGCGCTGAAGCAGGTGCAGGGGACTGATCTGTGTGCATTCTGCGTTTGCGAGAACATTCGCATGATGGCGTCCGAAAGGAGCAAATCTCAAAGACAGGAATGGGTACGCTTGTCAGAACACTATTCACAATTTTTACACCATTATCGATATCTAGTCACACAACTAATACACATGCATATTGATCTCTTTCTTAACAGTTCACAGAGGTGCGGAAGAAGCTCATAGAAACGGAGCGCGTAGAAGCACTTCAAGAGGAAATAGCGGGATTTTTGCTCGACCAGGTCATAAATCCAAGGAGAATACTATTACCCGCTACCGCCTCATGAAAACCACTTCCAATTGTCATCGTGCTCAAGGCACCAATTAGGCTAATGCCACTGGCTCAAGGCAACATGCATATGTAGGAGAAATTGTATATAGCTATACATGTGTGTTTGTGTGAATTAATTAATATGGTGGTTTGTGAGACATTGATGATATATATATGCATGATTGGTTCTACTAGAAATTATATATATATATATATATATATATATATATATATATATATATATATATATATATATATATATATATATATATATACGTGTACAATGTGTAGTATCGTAAAATACCAGCAAACGAAAAAGAATTAAAATGGAAACACAAAATTAAATGAAAAAGAAATCATAAAACTAAAAACCTCCCAAACCTTATAGTACCGGTTGGTGTAACCAACCGGTACTAAAGGGCTCCCTGCCCCCGGAGTGGCCTCATGCCATCGTCGTTGGCCTTTAGCACCGGTTCTTGCTGAACCGGTACTAAAGGAGGGGGGGGGGGCTTTAGTGACCACACTTTAGTGCCGGTTGTGGACCCGGCACTATAGGGCGTTACGAACCGGTGCTATTGCCCGGTTCTGCACTAGTGGCTGCTTCCCCTCCGGCCCCATCTCCGCGCCCTTCTTCGGCGGCCGTCGCTGCTTGTGGTGGCGACTCCAATGGGTTGCGGGCGGAGCGCGGCGACGAGCACAAGATGGCCATGGACGCGGGCGCGCACCTGCTCCTGGGGACGCAACGAGTGGAATTTTTTTGGCTTCCACTTCAAAATTTTCACCGGCAGCCCCGAAGCAGCGAAAAAAATGCCTCCTGTGGGGCGCAACGGCTGGAGATGCTCTTAGTATTTGGTGGAGTAAACATACTCCCTTGATCCCAAAAAATTGTCTCAAACTTCGTACAATTTTGTATTAAAAATAAGACAAAGTTGAGACACTACTTTTGACGGAGAGAGTATTTTATTACCAAATCGTTGGGCTATGGTTGTTTGTTTAGGCCAAGTGATCTCCTTCCATTCCGTGAATTTGTAAATGAAATCCTAGGTGTTCTAATTATTCTAACCAAGATCTAATTAACACAACACAATTCACTATAAAATTTCTTTTAAAGTCTACTCCCTCCGTTCCTAAATAATTGTCTTTCTAGCCACCTCAAATGGACTACAACATACGGATGTATGTAGACATGTTTTAGAGTGTAGATTCACTCATTTTGCTCCGTATGTAGTCACTTGTTGAAATCTCTAGAAAGATAATTATTTAGGAACGGAGGGAGTATGATTCTATCATCCAGTGAATATATATTTGGTAGTCCCATAACATAGCTTGTAAAAACGTCTTATATTGTGAGATGGAGGGAGTATTTCATATTTCAGAATTCAGGTGTAATTTTCTCTGGGGAAACTCCTGTGTAATTGGGTAAGTACTCGTTTCTTGATCAACTTAGAAAAACTCATATGAAATTATCACATTTACTCCTAATTAAAGTGGCAGAGGATATAAAGGAAACTAGTAAATATGCACAATCAAAAGCAGCTGGAACTGGAATCATAGAAAGCTCCTCCCATTTTATTAGCTATGTAACCAACAAGGTATGAAGATACAGCAGCACTAGCATTCATTCAAACTACGCCGACACATGCCACGATGGAGACATGTGATCTTTGCTGTATTATTACTGCTGTGGGAGGAGGTCGACCGAAGCAATGGATCAAGGCTTGCTGGCGAATGCCATGTCGACTTCGTTGGGCATGCAACACCTGGTGTTGTTGAGGCAGCAGATCGACGGCGCCGAGGGCTCTGGTCTGGCCTGGACCATCGGCGACGCCGCCATCATCGTCACCAGCAGCAGGCAGGCCTGCACGGCAAGAAAAACTAGGAAAACACGAAGGCTGTTGGTTGCCATCGCCTTGCTCGATTTCACTGGTTTCTTTGTTTGGTCGTATCATGTCATACGGCATCAGTATGTATATACGGCATGGATGGATGGCATGCAATTTGTCTATGATAAATATGGAAAGGAAAATCAGGTTTATTCATCAGATGAGATGACAAATGGGCAATGTATCAGGTACTACCTTCTTTATGGTGGGAGGTATCTATTACTTCCAATGCAAAATAAAATAAAATTGGGGGCCAAATCAACGAAGTATCTGATATTGCTGCGTTCATCCTGTCCTGATCCCAGGGAACTAAAGATACTCGCCAGATACAACGAAATTTATTCCATACGTAGACACGAAACAAATTGTAGGAGTATTACATGTTTTGCTCTGATATAGTTTTCCCGAAAACGGCGCTCTTTATTTAATCATAATTTTGCATCAATCTCCAGTACTATTAAACAATCGAGTTGAGGCAGAAACATTAGATCTCAACCACACATTCATCGTCCATCAATGGACCGGATTGCCCCAATGTTGTATCACATCAAATCCACATATTTACTAATTAATTTAAATCATTTACACAACACATTAATTAGGAATATGCACCTTAATTGCATCTTCATTGGGAAATAAATCGTCACACCATATATCACCTGCCTTAAAGAACACCTACTACCAAAACAACACACCTAATTAATTAATTAAATCCTCCTCCATCACCACGGCTCCTTCCCAACCTCCATGCCCCGCCTCTATCACCCCCTCTCCGCCACCATTGCGTCCTCGTCAGACTGTTGTGCCATCAGATCGTGTGCCACCTTGCGTAGGCAGGTAGGACGCCCCGCCGGTTTGCCTCTTCGTCGCATTCTCGTGCGCCACTCACCATCGGCCCTGATCTGCATCTCAACGACGTGCGCCACTTAGGTTGTGGCTGCTCGACGGCGGCAATATTTTATTTTGAAATTCTGAACCTGATTATATGTGTGTGCTTGTTCTCCGTATATCTGAATTCTGAAACATGTAAGTGTATGTTGTAGTTAATTCCGTGTATACTTTCAGTTATTTGGTTTGAGTCTCAATTAAAGGTTAGTAATTATTTGTTCTGAGATAGTAACATTAGTCGGGTATATACAGTAGATAATTCCTCTACCCTTGGTGCTATTTTACATGTGTTATACTCATTTGCTTTATATCAGCCGCAGAATATACCACATAGGAAAAACGTTCTGAGCTTTCGTGAAATTCTGGTTTCACAGGATGATCTTTTATTTGCCTTTATTCTGGTTTCCATGCACCTTGTAAAAGTATGGTCCGTGAAATATCACACCCGAAAATAGTCAACTACTCGGCGTGATTTAATTATGCCCTTAATTTTTGCTTGAGTAAAAAGACTGGCGAGAGTTCTCAAAAAAAGAAAAACTCGGCATGATTTAATTATGCCCTTAATTACCCTGATTAATTGCGCCCCGTACAAATTTGATCTGTCAAAATAGCCAACTACTGCACGTGTTTCGAATATCTTCTTACTGCCCTGATTAATATATCCAGCGCATGCATTGGCAGAGGATCTTTGCCATGGATTGCATACGTGGTCGCTGCTTGACTTTAGGGTGGCATGCTACGTGAAGTATTGATCAGGTATATACAAACAATGGAAAACGCTTGGGATGTTCCCGTAATTAAGGATCACGCGACTTATGTACACGAATACCGGCGGAGGGAGCAACTAATCAGTTTTACTGACCAAATCATCGTGACCTCCTCGCTCCAACCTTCATCTGACCCCGAGCAGTCGCTCTGTGGTCACGTCGTCACTGTCTTGCGCGGCTACAAAGACGAGCGAGCAATCAGACGTGTAATGCGAAATGTCTGACATGCAGGCAGGGACCAAATCCGTCAGGGTCGATCAAGAGAATTCAGAGGTTAGTGTACCGACCAAATCAGTTAAACTCAAATTCTCTCCGTTGCTATTTCGATGCTAGACATGCCGTGAAATATTGTTACATTTCACGGTGAATCAAGATAGGAATCAATCTTACCTAATCCTTGGATACCAATATCATGTGAGCTGGGTGTTGCAATGAGTAAGACTGTTTTGCGGCTAGAAAGGGTTTCTTTTACTGTTATCTCAATGCTGCTGTGATAATAAATTAATGATCAACTGTTGTTGGTTGCTATAGATGGTTCAAATAGACTGCGAAATGGTTTTGAAACCTAACAATATTTGCAGAAATCATGTTTGGTTATATTTGTAGAATTTATAATTGGAGAAAGTACAATGTTTTATTATGTTATCTCTTAAAGGAATATATATGTTTTTTCTAATCTTCAATTATAAATTTGTTACTTTGGTTCCTCCATTTCACAAAATCAGTGATACTCATGTCACAAGCGTGGGGATCAGAGCGTTAATGGGAAAAACATTCAGAAGCAATGCACGTGGAAATTTCGTGTTATACGTGCATTCTGGAGCAATGCACGTCAAAGCGTCACTAGACTTTCTAATCATTTGGTAAGGATTCGAAAATCATTTGTTGCAGAATTCAGAATCATATACTGGTTTGGAGAATAAACAGGGCAGTGGTCAAGGATGGTATGCTCGTCTGTCCGGTTAGAAGAAAGCGGAATACCTAAAAAGCTACGAATAGCACCCCAGGCAAAAGAGATGCAACTAAGTCATCTACACCATCCAGCGGATTGGTTAGCATGAGTCTGCTCCTTTTACTGATGTAACAAACACGTTTGCAAAAGGTCTATGTTTGTGCACCCTTCTCTCCATGGTTGAGATTATTCTCTGTGTGTGATAAAACCTCAAAACTGACATCCTTGTCTAATTTGCTGAATGCAAATGATGGAGTTGTCGAAAGGATTCCTCTTATAGATGGCACAAATAGGAATGGAAAAGGTTAGTTCCCTTTATTTAGTTATTAATATTTGTACATATGTTTAGTTCCATTAAATTAGAGTGAAAAACAGGGTAGCATGTTGCCTAAGGTTAATGTGATATTTTTCTTTTAAAAGTTTGTAATGCTAATGTCATTACCACCATATTTTATTTCCTAACTATGTCCTGAAGTTATATTGCCAGCTTATGTCATGTTTGGTTCTTAAATATATATTGCCAATCCGTGGCTTGAAGCTTGTTGCCAGATTCTGTCATTCATAATGCAAAATATCTATTTGTAGTTCCAATGTCAAAAATGACTTGTACACAATTTGAAATTTTCAGACATTGTGCATACATGTGTTTGCCTTTGCTATATTTAGTATAGATAGTGTTCTAACAGTTAACATAGAGTTGGGCAATAGTTGGATCATGTATCTGTGACTTGAAGTTCAAATGATTGACATTCTTGAGAATGCACAACTGACACGCTACAACCTAACTTCGATTGCTTGCATAATCAACTTTCAGTTCAAGGAAGCTTTAGGTCTTGCCTTAGAAATTTCTTTTGCCCCTTCCATCCATGCTACACGAACAAGTTTCCATTTATTGATTGTACATACAAAAAGTTCCCAATAATCTCTTTTGCAATAGTCCAACTTAATCAAAGAAGTCACTAAAAGTAGCCGGGAAATACCAAGGAACCTGCAGGCACGGCCGCACGGGCATCCACCTCCCTCCAAAAAAAGCATGTAGCTACTTCTTTCTGTTGCCGCCGCAATAATCAATCCTCCTCCCTCGACACTTATGTCGCCGCTCTCCTCCCCGTGATCCAGTTTTCTCTCTCTTTCATAACTATGATACGTGCGTTGCACGTGCACGCTTACTAGTAGGATATAACCATTCAGCATACCAAACAGCACAAAGTGTGACCACCATTCTAATGAACTCGTCATGTGGTATAGAATCATGCAACATGAAGATCCAGTTTTTTGCATGTGGACCCTGTTTAGGGCACATGTGTTCAACCAAACCTGCGAGAGAAAGAGCCCAAACGCCCGTGGGTATGGAACAATCAAGCAGTGCATGTCTCCAAGTATCATCAGCTCCATATAGAGAGGTGTACATATTACAGTGGTGCGTCCGTCGGTATGGAGTGTTGCGCCAAACTCTACAAGAACTCTCTGATTTTTCTTAGCACACGAATCTTCTACGAAGTAGTCCAACTATAATTTTCTTGATCCTGATTTGATGATCCCTGTTGCCTTTCCAGCCAACTTTCTATGCTCAACTTAGTATGCAAAATCATTTGATGGGCAGATCAAACTGATAAAGCACCATGACTGTCCTTACTGCAACCCCAAACATCATCTACCCTCCCCGTGCATAGCGAGATATTTAAAATCTCTTCAGCATTTGTGAGATGAACAGTGTCTTGACTACATCCTCTCACCAGGATGACGAGGCGGCATCAATAACTCCGAAACGAGCATACGAGGGTCAGCCGCCATAGGTGCAAGAGGGCGCATGAAATCCAACCTTGGTAACCAATTATCGGCCCACGGAGCTCCGGCGTAGATTCCTGACAGCTCCTTGGGGCAGCGAGGTTAGGGTTTCTCGCCGTGCGTACGCAATGGTGATATTTGATGTCAAGTTCTTCGTATATATTCAAGGATTCAACGGCGATGATTGCATCTACACGGCACTGGTCCTTAGGGAAACGTGCACGAAAACTTCACAGCTGTCATTGAAGGTCAGGATGGCTCCGGTATGGGAGTGGAGACACCGGTGCGTCGGCGGCTCTTTCTGGCGGTGGCAATGGTCATTCAGTGGTCCATGGACCTCGATGTAGTTTTTTTGTTATGTGTAAGGTGCTTTGTACTTCCGATGAATCTTTATAATAAATCTGATCCTTTCCACACAACAAAACCATTATCGACCGAAATCCTTGTAGTCTTGCCAGTGCCAATTCTTCTAACTTCTAATGAATCCCTGTGAATGGATGTCTCTACCATCAAGGATTGCCTTCTAGATCAGGGAAGGGTGCGACCCCAGCTCCGCCTCAAGTACAGAAGACGAAAAATATACAACCTTCAGGATTTTAGCGCTAATAGCCAAGTTATATATTTCCATGTCTCAAAAGCCAAGTCCTCCCAGATTCTTCGGGCGTGTCATTACATCCCAAGAAACTCAAGACTTTTTTCTCCTTCCCTCCTTATCCCCTCCACCAGAATTGTCGCCTGATAGAGGTTACACTCTCACATAAATCCCTGGGTAGCCTAAAGCATGTCATGGAGTAGACAGGTGTAGACAGGCCACCGACTTGAGTAAAACCTCCTTATCGGCTGCCAAAAGGAGCTTCGCCATCCAACCTTTAATCTTTTCCCACACACAACCCTGAGGTATTGAAATGTCCCATTCTTTGAGTGTCCATCATCTGTGTGCATGCCCAAATATCTGTCACTAGATATTCGTTTTGCACATTCAGAGCCACCTTCAAGGTTTCAAGTAAAGTTAGTGGACACCCTCTACTAAAAAATATAGATGATTTCTCATTGTGCACTCGCTATCATAAAGCACTGCAATATGTATTCAATAGGTTTGACACGACATTTACTCCCTCAGCACTCGCCTTGAATAACAACATGCTGTCATCCACAAACAAAAGATGGTTAACAGTCAGAGCTATGGGGGCCAGCTTAATACTGGCAAGGACTGATGATTGGGAAATGGATTTTAAAAGGCACGAAAGGCCCTCTCCTGCAATCAAGAAAAGATAAGGGGATATTGGGTCTCCCATCTCCTTCTGGCCGTTGATACGTGTTAGCCTCTCCAATGGCACCGCGGCCTTCTTTTGCGTCCGCACTGTCCCGATGTTGCCGCTTGCAAGCCATCCGGACGCCATGGCGAGTCTCTCCCGTCGGTCGATTGCCACATTCCCGTCCATCCGTTGCTCTAGCATAGGGATCTGCCCTGCTTCTAGCCGCGTCTCCCGCACCATGATGTGTGGTGGTAGACCCAACATGTACTGCAATGTTCTTCGGTCACGGCGCCGGCCACGACGGTGAGCTCCATTCCTTCGTAACCATGTTGCAATTTCAATTATGTTATGCATGTCATGGACGTGTTACAATTCTGGGATGCATGTAATTGTCTTGCTATGAGTCCTACAATTTCTATATGTTCCATGTACCTATGAATATGTTAGAAAATATTACTCACATATATATGTTAGAAAATATCCTTGGCGAGGATGGTCTGCCCCTGGAGTACATATTATGAATGTTATACATGACAATATAGTGATGAATATTTCATAAAAAATAGTATGAATGCAATTACTTCCCTCATTAGGAGATCGAGTGGAATATTTTTCAACATCGTACTTGGTTTATGCATATTACTTTTCGATGTCCAATGGCACTCAACAATGTCTAAATAAATTTTCTATTGCAGCTACCATATATTTAAGTTGCACACCACAACAAATGGAAGAAGAGAAGAGGAAGTCTTAGGGGTAGTAGGCCCGAGGTACTCTGGAATTCTCATTTCGGATACGTGTTGTGTGCACAAGTGTCAGAATCATGTGAGGTAAATGGTTTCTTAGGATCTAAATCAAGTTTTGGAAGCATATAACGAAATCCACTTTCTGCTTCTTGGAGAAGCCGAGAGTCCTCGAGCGGAGTGTATTAAACTTGGGTATGAAATTCTTAAATACGTGTGTAATAAATGAACCAATAGATATTTTATGTTAGTTATCTTGACAAATTTGTTTGTGTGCAGACTTACATTTTAGCGACACTGCAGAAAAGAAGATGACCAAGGGGTTTATATGAACTAGGATAGTGATTGGTGAGAAAATATATGTCGTCTCTCTAGTTTTTTAAGAGGCTCAACTGTGAAGTGTGTAGCTTTGGCTAGTATGCTCGAATTATTGGGTGTGAACTGTGCAAATGTACATGTGAATGGTGTTATGAAAAGCAATGTGCAAATGAATGATTATGCATGTGTATTGTGTTCCTATCTTTCTGTAAATGTCGTTTGCATTGCCGGTAAATATATGTAAATAAAGCGCATACATGTAACACAAACAAAATGGCTGGACAGTGTTGTTTGGATGATCTGTAGTAGTGAATAATACAAACAAAATTAAGTAAAACAATAAATAAAATACCACAAAAAATTTCACATATTCCTACTTTCTTTTAGCAAATAGTTCCTAAAGTTTGAGCTGCCTGAACCAATTGTGCAATTGTAGTTATGAAAATGTGCAATAGTAGTCATGAAAATGTGTAAGTAGTCCAAAAATATGTTGGAACCAATGGAAAAACAGAAACCTTTGGTGGAAATTTTACTTGAAGGACATTACTATGAATTATTGAGGGAAACACTAACAATAAAAAAGGAATAAAGAGTTCGAAAAAAACAGCCATATATATAATTGAAATTTCTGTTGAAAAGAGGAACAAATATGTGAAACTGTGTTGTGATAAAAGTCTGGTTTCCTTAGCTATAACAAAAGAAACAAAAAGAAACAAAATAAGGTAAAACAAACTAATACTCTATACAGTTAAGAACCCATAGTTTCATGGAATCATTACATTGTCTGGTTGGATAGCACACTATGGTGTAGCCCAACAACATCCATAAGGCTGGCCATAGTGGAAGTAACTTAGCTAGTAACATAAGCAACCAAGCCAAGCTTGCTAAAGTGGTACGTAGTTAATGAGGAGAAACGTGTTTGTGCTAACACAATATGTTACCATAACATAACACACTTCATGGCAAAATGAGTCTACATCTAAATAAATGATGATTGTATGATACTACACATATGTTACAATTCACTATCAAGATAATAACATAGAATAGTAACACATGCATTTTACCGGTCTAAGTTACTCCCCACTATCACTAGACTAACCATGTAGTAGTACACACTACAAACAATGGGTTGCATGAACCTTGGCTCCATGATCTATCGTTTATGACACCGATTGTGAATTAAACAATTTTCCATTGCCGCTGATCAGATGGGTTAATCAACGTGAATTAGCAATTCCGGTAATTGGTTTTCCTGCCGGGATCTTAGCACCAACTAGGGCCGAAGAAGCGCGTCCTGCGCCACGCCCGCGACTGCTTCCGTCTGTATTTTGCCCAAACAAGCTAGAAAACAACATATATTATGCAAGAAAATAAAATAAAAAGGAGAACACGATTCTATCGTTACCATATGATCTGTGTAGACACGTAACAAACATTACATGAGTTAACAAATTAAGTAAACCGCCTGGCTTATTACTATATTATCATAAGTGCATATTTTCCCTTTTGTAAGTGAAAAAAAATGAATCGGCGCGGTAGCAATATGTATATGGATCTGTTCTCATATGGCCTGCCTATAGTAGGGTAATATTTCTTGTCCAGTTTGTGTATCTTTTTCACCCATATTTCATATCAAGTTCCTAGCCGATACTCTTTCGTTCTCTCTCAAACATGGATTTATTTATTAAAATTCAAATATAAAATTTTGTAAGTAACTTAAAGTCTTAAACCCCAAATTTGTCGTGGTGTAAAAATGGATAGTAATCGACAGAGTGTTGGCGTGATGTAAAAGTGGATAGTAATCTGGGGAGAGGCTATTTAAACGTAATTTCTCTGAATGGATAATCTGATAATATGACATTCAAACCATGTGCTTTTCAAACTATGATATAGGATAAGCAGTATATCCATACTTTGGGAAATTTTGGCGGCTGAGGAATAACTGGTTCTACAATAGTCTTTTGAGCAAACACTATCCTTCATGGATAATCCTCCGTCTTCTATTTTTCATGTTGAATCGGTGAAAGAAATAGAATAGGGAATGGAGTGAAGAGGTTGGTCGACTGACATTTTTTTTATTTTTCATGTTGCCTCTTCTCATTGGTTGTTTATAAACTGCCGTGATGGAGCACATCGTAGAGGTGGATTCAATGACCTCATTGTGGTTGAAGTCTTGGCCTGGTTGGCCACTGGGAAGGAGAAGGCGAGGTAGACGATGACAAAAACATCGGCTATTCTCCTCGCGTAGGTGAAAGCATCGAGGGAGAAGGAGTCTCAGTGTTTTTTAGGGATTTTTTGATATTCCTTTTGGATTACTGTTCATGTGAATGCATAGTGTTGATGTACTGTTTTTATTGTTTCAGTTCATTTGGGTGTATTGTTCAGGGCTACAATTCAGGTACTATTTAGGTCTATGGTTCTGGTGAGTTAATGTTTTCGGTTTATTCAGGTGTTGTTCCGTTTCACTGGTTTTATTGTTTCGGGTCTTTGAGTTTGCTATTTTGGTTTATTTGGGCCACTGTTTCGATTAGCCATTCTGAGTTTATTCGGATACTATTCTGATTTTTGTTCGGGTGATTGTTCATGCACTGCTCACTGATGTTATGGTGTAAAAATGGACGACCAAGAACTTAATTTTCCCATGGATTACTGTTCATGCTAATATACAGTTCGTTTTACTGTTTTGAGCCTCAGCAACACCATCATTTGAAAGGATCGGGAGACGATCAAGGCAGCTCTTCATCAGTATGCCCATGGAGAAATGATGTGTAGAAAAATCCTAAATCTTAAACCTTCATATAAGACGTGAGGGTGGAGGACGAGAGAAATGATGTGTAAAAAAAATCCCAGTTTTTTTTTTTGGACAACGTGTGTATTTTTTCTCCGGGGATACTTTTCGCACAAGACACTGTTCACTGCAAGTACTGTTTTTGTCCACTATTTACTGCTGGCCCGTACATGAACAGTAAAGGTGAGAAAAAGGTAACAAAAAAAGAGAAAATGGGAAAGCTTTTGTATTGTTACTTATGACTATTTAGTACTCCCTCCGTCCGGAAATACTTGTCATTGAAATAGATGTATCTAAATGTATTTTAGTTCTAGATACATTCATTTTTATCCATTTTGATGACAAGTATTTCCGGACGGAGGGAGTAGTACAATACACGCTCCAAATAATGTGTTCGTGGTGACGCCTGGTGACGCCTGTTCTGCGGTCGGCAACGCAGCAAGGGCAGCCGTCGCGCTTTTTCGGAGTTGGCAAGTTGGAGGCCCACCTTTCTCTCCCCCACTATGATGACCGTGCACGTTGATGCATGGACCAGGGTTTTGCATTTTGTTTGTTTCCTTGCGTTATTTCCCTGTAATTTCGCTTGGTTTGGTTTCTCTCTTCCACAGAAAACGTGTGGTGTAACTTGTTGGTGATATTAATGGACAAGGGCACTTCTCCTTAAAAAATGGGTTCTTAGCACCAATAAGTTTGAGCTATTTAACACAAACCATTCTTGGCTGATAGGCTCCATAGCTGACATGCATCAGACACTTAAAATGGAACATATAAATCGAAAGTACCTTTCTACACTCAGTAGCAAATGCTCCTGGTGGGAATAGTAAAATCAAAAAGTAGAACAAAAATCAAAAAAATCTGATTTTTTTTGTGACATACTTTCACAAATGTTTGTTGTGCATGCAAAATTTCATCACAAAATCACATTCGTGTAAGTTGTGCCAAAGAAACAAAATCAAAGCTCCAAAATGCTTTTGTAAGTAACATTTTCACAGCATTGTTTTTTATACCGCGCCTTCTACCAATGTGATTTTGCATGCACAACAAAGATTTGCGAAAATATGCCACAAAACAAATTCAGAAGTTTTTAGTTTTGTTTGATTTTACTGTTCACACAAGGAGCATTTGCTCCTGTGTGTAGAAACTCCACGTCATTTATAGTGTTTTCAGTGTGAACGAACCAGCAGTATTTACAATGAAGGCATGTACTATCTATGGCGTAAGCAATATTAGGTAGAAAGGGCAGTGCCTCTGTCCCTTACCCCTTGCAGCATGGCTACTCCCAGCGAAATGATTTACATAACAAGCAGGTCGATTCCTTGGACGAGGGATTCCGCGATAACTTTGTTTGCTGCTTCTGTGGGGTGGACAGAATCCCAGAACACGTACGTTGTTGCGTTTCGGCAAGTCCCAATTGAGATGGGATTGCAGAGAAACACCGTAGCTTCTACCGTCCCTGTCCCACAGCATCCTCGCCTCGACTCGGTGAACCCTGGCACCAAAACGCACACATAGCTGATTAGCTGGATCAAACGCCTTGAAATACTAGTATAATCTTACCTTGTGAGCCAGGAGAGGTGACGAGGCTGTACACAGGTGTGTACAAATCTAGAACTGCAATCTTGAGATCGTGGTACCGCTTCGACAACAAGTCGATGGATGCGCTTAACTTTCTGTTGAACTTCCTGGCGTCATTGTTGAACCTCGTTACACACATGTCGTTGCCCCCAAGGCCAAACACCATGATTGTTAAGGGAGCACAACCAAAACTAGGCAAAGAGAAAACACCCATGCGCCGAGCTCCCATGCCATAAAGTTCCTACAGTTAGTTCAAGGTTTGAGAATCTCATGATCATAATCACGTGACCCGAAGTTGCATCTTGCATGCTGCTCACCGTCACCGTGCTGTTGAAGATGCCGATAAGGAGGTCAGAGAACTGGTCCGGGGACTTGTGAATGAAAGGGTTGATGTAGTAGTTGAAGAGGTAATCATTTGAACCAGCACTGATGATATAGAGTGAGTCTGAGATGATAGACTCAGCCTGGCTTCTCCCAACTAGCACTACCAGGTTATGTCGGTACTCTTTGAAATGCTCTAATTGTTGGGACAATGGGATCACGTTCTGCATCACACAATTTGTCGAAGTTAGACATCGATTACGCTCAATGAAAGTGGAAAAAATATTACTCTTGTAACTCCTATGCCATTTGAAAATCAGATATATTGACTTAGAAAGGTGATCCATCCTCGTGTGACTGATGAGTTGATAACTATGGAGAATCAATATTTTTAAGGGGAAAGTCAAGAGCAGATCTAATATTAATGCATGTCAAAGTAAGGTGTGGCTAGCTGTCATTTTATATGAGAATTAACTAGATCTCATCTAAATATCAAAAAAGGGAAAAAAATCCTCATGAATTTCCACGTATAAAATCAAATGGAATGAGTTACATGAGACTTTGTTAGATGAGAATTAACAAACCATAATATATATACTTACATACATATGTGCCGTTTGGTCGTAATAGCCGGATTGGGCAGATGCAAAGTTAGCTCCACTAAGAAGATTCTCCCCCGATGCCTCCGGGCTGAGATATGCAATGGGGGAGCTAGTAAACCCCAGCGTTTCACCTGAAACCAATCACAAAAATTGTAACACAAGATCAAGAATTGAACACTTGAGGGATGTGTCTATCTAACAAGATCGATGGAGCAAGACTGCGACCAACCTATGAAATCGCTGAGCACCTTGCCGTTGGAAAATCTCCCTGTGGCGATATGGTCTTCAAAGTCCCTACCGTATGGAGGGAAATCTGCCTTGGCAACAGTCAGGATGTAGTCGTTGTTGCCTATGTCAAGCAACGAGTCACCGAACAGCATGACCGCAGGCACCAGTGGCCGGGCATCCCCGGGCTGTTTCCATGGTCCGGCCACAAGGGACACAGCCAGGAGCAGCAAGCACCTCATAGCCATAGGGACTTGCCTAACCATCAGTTGTGTTGTCTAGAAATGGATTTCATGAAATCCACTGCGACCGCGGTGCGGTGTTTGCTGCGACGCCGACCCTTGGAAAACCAGCTTTTGTCTCGCCCATTGTCACCCCTCTTTCTAGCTCTCCCGGTCATTATCTTGACACAAACAGGAATAGGAGAGCTGGCAGACATAGACAGGTGCTGCACTGGTTAATGGGGTCTTTCTTTATGAAGCTGTCTGCTTGCCCGAATTAAGAATGCTGTATATCCTCACAACTTATCCAAGTAATAGTATCAAGTACTCCTACTTGCGATCTGCTACCTAATCAAGTGACAATCCAATCAGCTAGAGGCTATTAGTATTTACTCTCCCTGCTATGCATGCATTCTCTTGTGTAATTAACTACTACTCCCTCCAAAGGAAAATAAGTGTCGTGGTTCTATTTCAAATTTGAACTAAAACCACGACACTTATTTTTGATTGGAGGGAGTAATTCTTTCATCATTCCTGCCAAAAAAAAAATTCTTTCAGCATCAGTGCCAACTCTTGTTGTTTTCATGCAGCCCATAACTGACGACAACGAAACATGGAGATGGTTGAACACTTGAACTACTCATTGATCAATAGGAGGCGTACGTCTAGTCGTCTACCTAACTGTGGATCACTTTTGTACGAAGAAAGGACTAGCTCTGCTGGAGTCCTCACTAGGCAGCTTTCATGACAAATACTAGACGACTCCTGTACGTTTACGTACGTAGGTGTGTGAGAGCTATACTTTATAAATAAAAGGGCATTTTGTATTGACTAAAAATATAGCATCACGCGTATATATACAAAAGGAATAAGAAGGATTTTGGGTACCGGGCGAAAAATTCAGATACCGCGTAGTATCCGCGTTTCCTGCTACCCCATGAGAAAAGCCTGTACTGAGCAGAAAAAATCAGTTTATCTTTTGAAAATTTTGCGTTTGAAGGGTGAAAGTATAGTCAAGTAAGATGGTAACTCGAATATAAGAACTAAGTATAGATAGTGCAATGGTTAAGTAATGATAGCGCAATGGTTCTAATGGCCCTCGTATATTTGCTTCTCAGAAGGTTGTGCGTTAGACTGTATACATTGTATAAAAACTAAAGAGGTGTAGGGGTGGACAAACTCCCAACATCAGGCATCAACGACCAGAACAATGCACTTGCCACCAGGGTTTTGGGTACCCGGCCGGATAACATCCGGTATCCGCATTTCCCGCTACCCCACGAGAAAAATCTGTACCGAGGAAAAAAAGATTTTTGAAAATTTTGAATTTGAAGGGTGAAAGTATAGTCAAGTAAGACGGGAACTCGAATATAAGAACTAAGGCCCCGTTCAGGGATCCACCGGCTCCAAGAATCTGCGGAGGGGCTGTTTGCCCGCTCCAAAACTTTGAACTACGCTCCGTCCGCTCCCAGAGCGGAGCCGTGGAGCAGAGTGGCGCCGAACAGGCCCTAAGTATTGACAGTGCAATAGTTCTAATGGCCCTCGTATATTTGCTTCTCATAAGGTTGTGCGTTTGAGTATCGTCGTTGCGAGTGGTGGATCTAGGCCCCAGGCCGGGGGGGCCGGATCCGCCCCTGGTCATTGCCCTTTTTCTTGGCCAAAATTTTGAGGTTAGACTGTGTAAATTATAGAAAATATAAAGAGGCGTAGGGGCAATCGAACTCCAAACATCACGCATCGATGACGGGAACATTGCACTTGACACTATGCCAACAACAAGTTTCTCAAATTTTCGAGTTTAAAGCCAATCTGTAGTGGTACAAGAAAATTTTGAATTTGAATTTATTTGAAATTTTTGAACGTTGTTCGCTCGGTATTTTAAGGTATCCATGGTTACCGCGTTTCTCGCTCGCCCTCGGTAATTTTCTGGGATTCGGTAGCCAAAAAATTGATGAGCACACACCCAACCACCCCATGATTAAGATATACACAATTAACAAATAAAAAAAGATATACACAATTAATACGAACACACACACGATGATATGCAGGATCACACCGGTAGAGAGCAAAATTATACAAGACCAAATCTGTATCTAGGCAGATTAAAAATAGAAAGAAAAGGTGAGAAAAGAGCTACAATGCCACGCGAAACAATTGTAGACCCGACGCAACGAAGATGATGCAAGCACACATGATCCTGGACGTGGGCAGAACCATGTGAACAAAACCTGCACACACCATGTGCAAGTAGCTCAGCAGCCAAGAGACGTCCGCAAAGCCAAGAACATCCATCGACGCGCGTGTGACATAGATCGCAAATCAGAAGTGGCGAGAGATGAAGATACCACCAAATTCCCATACTAGAGATGCTCCGGCAATCTCCCGCTACAAACACAAGTGTATGTTGGTGGTAAATCTGGGCTGACCAATGGCATAATACATCACGCGCTATCACTGCACTATCATATCCACATCAGCCGCCCCAACTATGTCTGAGCATCCATGGCCCGTTCATCAGCACAGCCGACCAGCATCATCGGCACTACCACGACGCACCACCTCTTCAATGCAATCCGCCGTTATGGATCGTTGCTACCCAGAGCCACACAATCCCTCCTTGCCTCAGCCACCCAAATCGGGGCATCAATGAGTTAGGCGCCGAAGGCTGCAATGCCCACCTCAGCACCAACCTCCAACCAGAAGGCCTTACACCATCACCAGTCTTCACATGCTTTTCATGTCTATGTCCAGATCCAAAAACTATGCCTCTGAGGAGGTCGACATTGCAAAAGCATCACCACCATCCAATCACAGGGATCACCACCGTTACTTTCGTCTCACGCTATTTTATTTTACTCTTGCTCTTTATTTCGGTGTTCGCAAAATTTACTCAATAATTTGAATTTTCATTTCCGCTTTGCTTGGGGTCGCAACTAATTTGGAGGCAGTATAATCTAAATCATTACAAGTAGCAAAGTCCAATTCGTGTGTTTCCTACGGGGTCGATATTCTTACTTCAAAAATACTAAAACTAAACCATGTGCAGTTGCAGAACAACAACTGCAGTGGCTGAGTTTGTGCTTCCACTCAAATAGATGCCTCATACTTGACATTTTTGGAATATTAATCATTTTTTATGAAAACACTATTTTTCAAATATAGAATACTATAACGTGTATAGCATATTAAGAAGGGCCACGCCAAATCTTGCAGCGCGCTATCTTTTGTTGTTGTTGGTTTCGACACTTTGTTGGATCAGCATGTTGGAGTGCCACATGGTCGAGATCGCACCAATCAAAGTGGCTAAAGATACGCAAACAACATCCTTGGATTACTGCCATCATCAATCGCACCGACACAATCGGCAAATATGGCGGATCCATGACAAGAAAGGGATTTCAAGACTACAAACTAGGAAGAAAGTGGTGCAGGCTACACCACACTCAATTCCATGATAGCACAAAGTGTAAGCTTTACAAACAAGAGATGGCCATTGCAAACCAAGAAAGGATTCACATCAATCTTAAAGCACTCTAATGCGGAATATCGAACATGCAGGTTCATTGGAAGCATCCTTCGATGGAGTGAAGCAGCATCAACTGAAGAGGATCCAACCAAGAACAACATCACAAAGGTTACCTCAACCCAACCATCGAGGAATATGAACAAAACCGAGCTATGTTGGGGGCCTTTGTAAGCATGACCGGCATATGAGGAAGCCGAGGACACTTGCAAGGACAAGGCGACACCGAAGCTAAACAGTCCGGAGCACCCCAACAACAAAGAGAGCATCAACAACTGTCCTATGATGGGAAGCCCTACCACGCGTAAGGCTCATGTTAAATTGTGATCAAAATTCTACCGTATTGGACTAGACGTAATACATACGGTGTGGGCCTTTACGTTGGTACCGACGCATACGAGTATAACTCGTTTACTTGTCCTACAAGGACTCTTATGTGTTGCTCCTCATGTATACCCCATGTAGTCGCATGTAAGACGGCTTGTCTTCTCATGCTTGTAATACTCCTCCTCATAGTGATTGCGCCTTCGTGCGTCCGTGGTTTTCTCCCGCAAGGGTTTCCACGTAAAAACCCGTGTGCTCTCGTGTTTCGTTTTTCTCGTTTTATCTAACAAGTGGTATACAGAGCCAAGTTTCAGATATGAGATTTTGAGACGAAAGGAATTAGGGTTGGCGTCTGTGCCGCTGCCGCCGCAAGTCGCCGAGACCGACAGGAAGTCAATTCCATCTGCGAGCCGCCTCCGCGATCCTTAAAAATAGCAGGTTCCGCCGATCTGTGTGATTGTTTTTTTTTCCTACATCAAGTCTTGAGACTTGCATAATAATATTTTGCAGGAAGTTTTGAGCGAGAAAACTGCCGCCGCTCTATGGTTAAAGCTGGAAAGGATTTGCATGACAAAGATCTCACGAGCAAGATGCATCTGAAGCAAAAATTATTCCTGCACAGGTTACCCGAGGGAGGTAATGTTTTGAATCATATTTCAGAATTTAAAGAGATCATATCTGATCTAGGGCAATGGAGGTTAAGTATGAAGAGGAAGATACTGCCTTAATGCTACTTTGTTCATTGCCAAGTTCTTATAGAAATTTTAGAGACACCATATTATACAGTCATGATACTCTCACGCTTAATGAAGTTTATGAAGCTTTGAACTCCAAGGAGAAGATGAAATTAATGGTGCCTCATGATGGTTCGAGTTCATCCCAATCCGAGGGATTATATGTTCGTGGCAGGACAAAGGAGAAGAACTCCAATAATGGAACCAGAGGCAAAAGTAAGAACGGCCACAGGGGCCGGTCACAATCCAGAGACAAGAAATATTGCAGATATTGCAAGAGAGACGAGCTTGATATCTCAGAGTGTTTCAAGTTGCAGAATAAAGAAAAGAGGAAAGGTAACAAACAAGGTGAGAATTCCGCTAACGTTGCTTGTGATGATAGTTTCGATGATGCTCTTGTCATTATTGCTGGATGTGCTCAGACCAATGATGAGTGGGTACTTGATACTGCATGCACTTTTCATATGTAACCACATAGAGATTGGTTTAATACTTTTGATTCCACTACTTCTGCTGGTTCCGTTTTGGGTTTTGATAATTCACCATGCAAGATTGAATGCATAGGTTCTGTTTGAATCAAGATGTTTGATGGCACAATCAGAACTTCCACAGATGTTCGGTATATTCCGAAGATGAAGAGAAATCTTATCTCTGTGAGTGCCCTTGATGCAAAGGGATACAAATATTCAGGTGGAGATAGTGTTTTGAAGGTCACCAAAGGCTACGTTGTTGTGATGAAAGGTGACTTAAGTTCGACCAATGGTCTTTATTACTTTCGAGGTTCTATCGTTTCAGGTAATGCTACTCCAATTATTTCAAAGAATTCTGATTGTGACGCTGCTAACCTTTGGCATATGTGTCTTGGACATATGAGTGAACTTGGTTTGGCAGAGTTAAATAAGAGAGGTCTTCTTGATGGATATGAAACTGACAAATTGAAATTTTGTGAGCATTGCATCTTCGGCAAGCACAAGAGAGTGAAGTTCAACACTTCGACTCATACAACTGAAGGTATTCTCGATTATGTTCATTCTGATTTATGGGGACCATCTCGCAGAAAGTCACTAGGTGGTGCCAGTTACATGCTGACTATAATTGATGATTATTCGAGAAAAGTTTGGACTTATTTCTTGAAGCATAAATATGAATCATTCTTAGCATTTAAGGAGTGGAAGATTATGATTGAGAGACAAATTGAAAATAAGGTAAAGATACTTCACACTGATAATGGTATGGAATTCTGTTCTAAGCAATTTAATAATTATTGCAAGCCTGAAGGCATTGTCAGACATTACACCGTTCCTTATACTCCTCAACAAAATGGTTTTGTTGAGCGTATGAACAAGACCATTATTTCTAGAGCCCGTTGCATGTTGTCAAATGCAGGTTTGCATAGGCGTTTTTGGGCTGTAGCCGCCACTGTTTGTTATCTCATTAACCGTTCACCATCTATTCCTCTTAATAAGGAAACTCCAATTGAGGTATGGTCTGGTTCACCTGTTGTTTATTCATAGTTGAGAGTTTTTGGTTGCACTGCTTATGCTCATGTTGATAATGGAAATTGGAGCCTAGGCCTATTAAGTGCATCTTTCTTGGTTATAACTCTGGTGTTAAAGGTTTTAAATTGTGGAATCCTGAAACACAGAAGGTTGTTATTAGCAGAAATGTTATCTTTAATGAATCTGCTATGTTACGTGATGTTCCATCTACTAATGTTCCTGTTGAGAGTGAACAACAGGCTATTATTCAGCATCCTACTGTTCAGGTGGAGCATGTTATTGATTGAGGTGATACATCTGATAAGAAAAGTGTTGATACACATGATGATCCCGTCGTTGATGATGAACATGTAACTCCCACTCCAAATCAGCCTATTGTTCCACCCAGTTGGAATCTCGCACGTGACAAAGTTAGGTGTGGTATTAATAAACCTGACAAGTTAATTGAAGAGTGCAATATTGTTTATTTTGCTTTATCTGTTGCAGAAGAAATTGAAGGTAATGTTGAGCCTTCTATATATTCTGAGGCTATTATTTCTGGTGATAGTAATAAGTGGATGACTGCTAGGCAAGATAAGATGGAATCAATTGAAAAGAATGACACTTGGGATTTAGTAAAATTACCTAGAGAGAAGAAACATATTCGTTGCAAGCGGGTTTTCAACAGGAAAGTAAGTGTTTCTGCTAATGATGGGACAAGATATAAAGCAAGGTTAGTTGCTAAGGGTTACAATCATATTCCAGGTATTGACTATAACGAAGTCTTTTTTGCTGTTGTGAAGCATATCTCTATTCGCACTTTACTCAGTATTGTTGCCATGCATGATTTTGAGTTTGAACAATTGGATGTTAAAACTGCATTTTTACATGGAGAATTAGAAGAGGATATCTATATGGAACAACCTGAAGGTTTTTTTTATTCACGAAAAAGAAAAGCTTGTCTGTAAGTTAAAGAAATCTCTTTATGGATTGAAGCAATCCCCTAGACAGTGGTACAAGAGATTTGACACCTTTATGCTCTCTCAAGGTTTCAAAAGGTCTGATTATGATAGTTGTGTTTATTTGAAAACTATCAATGGTTCAACTATTTATTTGCTCATTTATGTTGATGATATGCTAATTGCTGCAAAGAGTATGTCAGAGATTAATGAAATAAATAAGCAATTGAGTAATGAATTTGAGATGAAGGATTTGGGTGCAGCAAAGAAAATACTTGGCATGGAAATACTCAGAGATAGACCGTCTGAAAAAGTATATCTTAGTCAGAAGGGATATATTGATAAAGTTGTTTGTCGTTTTAATATGCATAATGCCAAGCCGATGAGTACTCCGTTAGCTGCACACTTCAAATTATCATCAACTTTATGTCCTATATCATATGCAGATATTGAGTACATGTCTAGAGTTCCCTATTCGACCACAGCTGGTTCACTTATGTATGCCATGGTTTGTTCTCGTCCGGATTTATCTTATGCATTAAGTGTTGTCAGTAGATACATGACTAATCCTGGAAAAGAGCATTGGAAAGCAGTTTAGTGAATTTTCAGATACCTGCGAGGTACTTCTAATGCTTATTTACAGTTTTGGAAAACTAGAGATGGACTTGTTGGTTTTGTTGATTCTGATTTTGCTGGTGATTTCGATAAGAGAAGATCGCTCACAGGTTATGTTTTCACCATTAGTGGTTGTGCTGTGAGTTGGAGAGCAACTTTGCAATCTATTGTGGCTTGTTCCACTACTGATGCCGAGTATGTGGCTATTTCTGAGGCATGCAAAGAAGTTATCTGGTTGAGAGGTTTGTACGCTGAGCTTTGTGGAGATTCATCTTGCCCTACTGTATTTAGTGATAGTCAAAGTGTTATATGTCTTACAAAGAATCCAATGTATCATGAGAGAACAAAGCACATTGATGTCAGATATCACTATATTCGAGATGTTGTTGCTGAAGGTGATTTGAACGTATGCAAGATAAGTACGCATGATAATCCTGCTGATATGATGACAAAGCCAGTTCCTACAAACAAGTTTGAGCTTTGCACAGGCTTAGTTGGTATTTCTCATTAGTCCTATGGACTTTCACGCGGGTGTATATGCTGATTTGGATGGAGTTATTTACTTTATTTCGAATACTGGAGGGAATTTGGCTCAAGGTGGAGATTGTTAAATTGTGATCAAAATTCTAACGTATTGGACTAGACGTAGTACATACGGTGTGGGCCTTTGCGTTGGTACCGACGCGTACGAGTATAACTCGTTTACTTGTTTTACAAGGACTCTTATGTGTTGCCCCTCATATATCACTACACCACGCACCAGATTTCCCTACCGATGTGTGTCGGGAAAAGTCACTTTCGCCAACAGACAGTTGGTCACGGAAACTTCTATCAGATTGTTGGTCGGCAATATTTTCATACCATGACCAACTGTCAGTCGGGAATACTTAAATATTTGACGTCTAATAGTCGGTCGGGAAAGCTTCTGTCTCCATCCGACTGTTGGTCGGCGATTTATGCCGACCGACTGTTGGTTGCCAATTGGGCTGGCCCGTCGATCTCTTCGCGCGCGAGGGCCCAAAAGTTGGCGCCCGGCCTCCCTCACATTTTTCCGTTCGGCGCTCTCAGATCCAAATTCCCCAAACCTAATCCTCCCACCGTCCCACGCACTCCCTCCGCCGCGGGCGCACCCAAATTCCCCAAACCTTATCCTCTCACGCGCTACCTCCGCCGCCGGCCAATAGCCATCTACCAGGTCGCACGTCGTCATCGCGGTAGTGAGGTTGCGGCCCTGTCCCCATCATCCTCCTGCACCCCCAGCTCTAGCCCCCAAACACTTCTAACCCCAGCTTGTGCCCGGTCACCTTCATCCGCCAAGGCCTGGTGGTGGACGCTGTCGTTCATCTCAGATCTAGGGGTGAGAGAGACATGGGTCACCTGGGAGACAGAGCACTCACACCCTCGCTCGTCACCCAGGCGCCGCACCGCCGCCGCCATGCCATGGGCCTCCTCCGATCTGCAGTCGCGGTTTGTTTGAAGGAGGATCTGGCCGTTGACTGCTGGTGCTTCCCCTCCCCGGGGGTGAGTGTTCTTTTCCCTCTCCTCTCCCTCTCCCCACCTCCCCAATCGGTGCTGTCGTTAGTTGATTTGTTTACTTTTCCACTTTTCTCTTCAGAAGAAGATCCACGATGACATGCGGTAGTACTTCTACCTAGAAATCAGCGCCTCGGTCGGGAGCTTGAGCTCGAGCAAAATGTTAAGAACAGGGGCTTTATCTTCTAATGGGGTAGCCCGAAATGCAGTCTAAGAACTGGCTACTGCTCGTATGATTTCTGGACATGAGAGGATAAGAACTTGAGAGGAACAAGCTTGGTGCTATGATTGCAAGAAAAATATCTATACTACAGGTAATCCTTTCAGTGTTGCAGGAAATCTTAATTCATTACTTTATATATATATATATATATAAATGTATCCCCGTATCTGTGTTTTGAGAAGAGGGACAACCCTGAGAACTAGCTTCAGGTTCCACAAAAGGTCCAAATAATCGTACTAATGTTTCAGACTTTAGTTAAGCAATTGTAGAATTCTTGCAAACATAGGAGTATATTCAATTTTCATGCTCTGAACTAGGTGAGAGTTGAGACACACCACACACAGGCCCTGCAAGTGGGCAGAAATAGACCTCTTCGTCAATGACTTCTACAAGGATGATATTGACCTAGAGGCTGGAGCTTTGCTACTCTTTCCGGCCAACAACAAGGTATCGTTTACTTTCTCTCTCCCCACATCCAATTCTTCCCTGTTCCTATGCATCATGCTTATTTCTTGCTGTATGGCAACACACTGCAAGTGTTTGTTAAATTGTCAGTCTCAATGCTCCAATTCTAGCAGAAGGATTTTTGGTAGGAAGACATAGCATCACTCACAGTTGTATAGATTTACTGCTGTATTTCTATATTTTTGCAAAATTAGTTATGTAAAACTTGCAGATTAGTTCAGTCCTTAAGTGGTTTTACACTTGGGCTTTTATTAACTTACAGCTCTTTCCTCTGTAATTTTGTGTTCTGTAGAACTTAGTTCAATTTTTCTTGAATCAAGATAAAATACATATCTAGCAGTTTGTATTTGTACATTCATGCTTCTATAAATTTTATAGTTGTATTTTCTCCATAAATTTGCTTCGGTAGTTCTGTAGCTTCCAGAATAGTTCAGATCTTAAGTGGTTTTACTCTTAGGCTTGTATACGCCTGGAACTTTTTTTATGTGTAATTTTGGAACATTTGTTCTGTAAAACTTCAGTTCAGTTTCTGGAAAACAAGATTAAATACGTATCTGTAAAACTTCAGTTCAGTTTCTGGAAACAAGATTAAATATGTAACTTATCAGTTTCTAAGTTGGAGTCATGCTTCTACACATTTTACAGTTCTATTTTCTGTGAATTTGCTTCAGTAGTTCTGTAAAACATTCAGAATAGTTCACTTCTGGAATGAAGAGTTAATATGTATTAAGTGGTTTTGTAATTTATCTTTTTCGCTTTTATAGATTTCCAGCTGTATTTTGTTTGTAATTTTTCTTCGGTAGTTCTGGAATGAAGTAATTAAGCTGCTGTTCTAATTTATTCTCAGTCTTTTTCTATAGATATTAAAGTTGCATTTTTCTGTAATTTACACTTAGACTGAATTAAGTTGTATTGGTTTGCATATATATACTGTTCTGTTGGGTCTAGATTACTTTTTCTATCTAATTTATAGCTTTTTGCATATATGAATGTTTTCAATATAATACTTAAGTGGTCTTCTGAATTATACATTATTTGCTTTCATATACTACTGAAATGAGTTATGGTTCCAGATGTGAAGTGAAGAACAAGGGATCGAACAGATGTGAAAATGATGAAGTGATTTTGTGAGGAACTTACCAGGTTTTCTCCATGTTCAGGTGCAAAGGGGCCTCAAGTGCAAAGTTCAGGTTCAGTGCACTTATTACGCTGTCACGTTTTCTACTGAATCTATTTTGGTTACAGACGTTTTTGGTCTTGTGATGTAAATTCACACATACATTCATTTTTTCTATTCTTATTCATGTTACTCTATAAATGTTAGATATCTTGGAATGCTGCCATGTTCCATTCTTTATCTATTAGATATAACTATCCATCCCAAATTTTCTGTTTAGATGACAATTGAGGCACTTCCTTCACTCTGTTCTAAAAGGTATGCCCAAGTTAATTTGTTGTAACTAAAAAAATATGTATATGGACCTGACTTTTGTTATTGGAGGTGAGCATATATTTTTGTTCGAAATGCCCTCTTAAATATTTTCATATTCAGATTTGATGTTGAGCTAGCTAATCAGTATTAGAATTCCTATTTTTAATGTAGCCTTTTTTAGCCAATTAAATATATGCCACTTCAAGAGGCAGATTGTCAAGTTGTGGTTAGCATCAGAAATTAGCCGCCTACATTATTTGCTAGAGATTTTAGTTCTGCCACTAATACAATCATTTTATTATTCATGTTTGGTGAAATCTCGAGTTAAATCTCTGTAGTACCTTCGTTTATAGCATCAGGAATTAGTTAAGCCATGGACACATGATATGGTTTTGTAGACATCTTCCTCATTTTCTTTCTGCCCCTTCCTTTCAATTATGGCAACTGCTACTGCATACGTATGCCTAGTTCCTGTTGTAGCTGCTCCTCTTACCTAGTTCCCCATATGACACTTTCTGTAGTTCGCATTGTTATTTGAATTGTTACATGTTCTGATTGCATGACTTAGGTGATCTTTTTTCCAGTTTTGGTATGGATAGCTAAGCCCTTCTATTATTTCTAGAAACTAGTGTGTAAGCAGTCAACACCATTTACATGTAAATGTTTTAAGATATAATATCATTTCTTGCAGCATGTGGTTCACTTAACAAAAAAAGGGACTGCTTCACATATGGAATGTTTGCAAATTAAAAAAAATCAAAGGAAATTCAGTTTCTGATAGTGTATTATAATTGGGACTTGTTTAACTTTTGTAGGAAGCAAACAGAAGGACTGCACTCACAAGGGACCATGAAGCCAGTGATCCACGTCAACTGGATACTTTAGCTTTCATTTTGTACAACTACGTCTTATTTTAGAACCTTTTGTGAACATTATATATGATGTCTTGCTGGCTATGTTTAGAACAGATTGAAGTATATCTATCTGACAACTTTTTAATGGAACAAAAAAATGTTTGGTGTACCTGATGTATGGTGACTTGTGTTTATATATGTTTTGAAGAGAACTATATGTATGTGACAATTAGTACCATATGTTAATTAAAGTTGTGGTTGGCTAAACAAAATGTTGGCGTAATGTTGGTCGGCAAAAGAACACACCTTCTGATTGTTGGTCGGCAAAGGTTATTGGCAGGGCCATCGGAATGTTGGTCGGCAAAAAAAATGCTGCCAGACAGTCGGTCGGGAAAGGGGCCAACAGAAAGTTGGTCGGTAAATAACATCATCGGACAGTCGGCCGGGAATGATTCTAATTAGCTGTCAAATAGTTGGTCGGCAAAGGTATGTCGGTCGGGAAAGGCTTTTCCCGTCTGGACTTTCCCCAACAAACATGGTTGGTCGGCAATAGTTTTTCCCGACCGACTGTTTGTTGGCATAGGCTGTTTTCCTGACCAATCTGGCTGTTGGGGTTGCAGTGTTGTGGTGTAGTGTATACCCCATGTAGTCGCACCTAAACGGCATGTCATCTCGTGCTTGTATACTCCTCCTCATAGTGATTGCGTCTTCGTGCGTCTGTGGTTTTCTCCCGCAAGGGTTTTCACGTAAAAATCCATGTGCTCTTGTGTCTCGTTTTTCTCGTTTTATCTAACAGCTCAAAACTCACGCAACCACATTAGGAGCTAAGACGGTGTCTGGAACTACTACCCTACTACATCATCCGAGGAGGCAAGATCCCCAAAACTGGAGAAGCACCTAGGACTACGAAGTATATCCCCCTAAGGTAATCGTATTAGCAAAATATCCAGCACGGTGTTTCTACAACACCAAATTTCGATAACATGTGCCAAAACACTCCCTCGTTAGGGTCTGGGATGTAACCAGAGAACTATATGGGATTAATATATCGAATATTTCTATCCAAATTGTTAATCAAATATCCCTATTCAGTTCTTACTTATTCATGTGATTACCCTGGCCTCCAAGACTGTCTATCCTGCTAGCTCATCTATACATGGTGCTTACTGGAAAAGGGATATACATAAGCTCCTGGATTTGCAAAATAGAGTACACCTAGTAAAACCCAAAATGAACAATCATTTTACTAACTACTTTCTTTGTAATATTATTTTTGAGCACCGTATTCTGTCACATAATAACTAAAATAACTATCCTTGATGTCTTGACTAGTGTAATTGATATTTTCTTGATATTAACATATTCTCTTTATTGTAATAATAAATAAACTTAAAATAATATAATACATGATAGCCAATCTTGTAATAGATATAGAAGAAAAAGGAAATTACACTATGAAGAACTAAATCTTGAGGATGCCATGCATGCTACAACCTCCGGTGCTAAATACATTATGTCATGTATCTAGGAACGAAGGGAGTACTATGACTTCATGAAAAAGCTGCCGCAACTGAGATTGGTATACAAAATTTCACAACACAACAAGGTTACTAACCTCTACAAGAAATGAGTTCACGGCCACTTGGTTTGTCGCTTTTGTCGAGTGGACAGAGTCCCAGAACACGTATGATGTCGCATTCGGGCATGTGCCAATCGACAAAGGGTTGCAAAGGAACACCGTCGTCTCTACTATCCCTGTTCCGCAGCATGACCGCCTCGCCTCGACAAACCCTAATTCCATAATCGTTACAAAGTTCAGCTGAGATGAGCACATATCTACAATGCTGATACAAAAATAATAGATTGTGATTGTCATGTCCCGAGGGTCATGACCCTCTTCGTATCCAAGGCCTTCTCGATGGAATGGGCCGTGAGACTTGGGCTTGGCCCAGTTACGTGAATAGGCAAAGGGATTATAAAGAAGGAGAAGCTAGACAGAGAAGGGGAGCGATTGATTTGTGAAACGTCTGAAGTTTCTCACCCTTGCTCTCGTCCTCACCTCCTGCTCTCTGTACCCCCCCCCCCACTACTAGAAATACCACTACTAATGGCGCACCTAATATGGCCATTAATGGCGCATCAGAGGTGCGCCATTGACAGCACGCCATTAGTAATTTTTACTAATGGCGCACCACCTGGTGCGCCATTAGTATCTGGTAGATACTAATGGCGCACCACCTGGTGCGCCATTAGTATGCCTCCCAGGGGGCATGTATACCCAGGTGCTTTGGCATACTAATGGCGCACCACCCCCGGATGCGCCATTAGTAACCGCAGCATACTAATGGCGCACTTCCCGGTGATGCGCCATTAGTATGCACTGTCATACTAATGGCGCACTGTCATGTGATGCGCCATTAGTATGAATATTAGGTTTTTTTTTTTTTTATTTTCTGTTTTTGCACAGGTTACAAAATGTATAATTTGACAAAATATAGACAGCACACATCAACAATAGATTCATCAAATACAATAGAAGATTAGTCCTTGAATACAATTCATCATATTAGTCTCCAATACAATTCATCATATTAGTCTCCGAATTGAAAAGACCGAACAAAGATAGAACATTATATTACAAGTCTCGAGACCGCGAGTAGCGAGTTTATCTTCGCATTACAAGTCGATATCGATCATCTAAACTACCATCACATAGAAGAGAGCTGCGGTCATCACGATGAGCATCATCACGATGAAACTCGCCTTCATCCGGTTCCTCCAACGCCCTCTCCTCTCCCGCTAGATAGCGGGCGATCTAGATTCGGCCTCGCCCTAGTGGTGTACCTTTGTAACTGTTACCGCTGAATCGGTGAACCTGTCTCCGACACTCCTCCCAGTCATCGTAGACTCCGGGAACCTTACCCTTGTACACGACATACGTTAGTACCAATTCACAGACAATACATAAGCAATATATAAGTATGCAACAGAACGATCGGAAGAGAAAAGCAAGACATTAATAGCATCGATTACATCTAAGTTGAACGACTCTCGAAACCAAAGAGACATACTAAAAGTTCATTAAAGTTTAATTACAACATGACCCAATCGATGTTTCAGAACTAGACAACTCGACTCAAGGGACCGGAGCGTGGATGAAGCCGCCGTCTATCGTGGGAGTCATGAAAGAACGGGCGTTGTCATCCTGCATTTGTAGCATTGTGTCGATGTCCCTGTTGGACGGTTGATTTCTGAGGTAGAACTGCCCCGAGGTACGGCGACATCTTGATGGATGATTTCCGCAAACTCCGATCGGATGCGAAAGAATTCTTGTCGGAGGTCCGCGTCCTGGATTGCCGACACGCCGCGCCCAATCTTGGAGTTTACTCGGTAGCGAAGTTGATGATGGTCCCGCACGATCGCCTCGCATGTGATGGATGGCGAGTAGGCACCCTTCGATCGCCAGCGGCTGCTTGACGCAGCGAACGTCAGACAGGGGAGAACACGTGCTTGCCGTACTTACGAATAGGCCTGGTGAAGGTGCCTCCAGATTTGGCGTAGCCGGGGAGAACATCATCAAGAACCTTCTTGACATTTGTGTAGTCTACGTTCGACTGACGGTCCGGGTCAAAATACGTGGCCATGGAATATTTAGGGCTTAGGAGGATGAGCGTGCAACGTGTGTCACTGCAGAAAACACGGAATGTTAAAAGAAAAACGATCGAAATGTAAGAATTCATATGTTACGGGCCGGTTGAGGGAGGACTTACTCGGAAAGTAAGGCACGAGGAAGTTATCCTTATCTTGGTTTGCCGAATGACGCCGAGGTAAGAACTCGCGACTTGCGGTCCCCAGCGCTGCCCAAGATCTTGGCACGCATGTAGAAGGGGTCGACTATCACGATTTCCGGGTCTTGTCGCGAATGATCCGCATTCCATACTCAGCGAAAATAGCCGAACGAAGGTGTAGTGCAGCGGATGAAGGTTCAACATAGCGTGGATGTCATCAAAACGCAGGACGATCATACGCCCGATGGAGTTATCCACAAAGCCCTTGCCCTCTGGCACCTTGGCTGCGAAAACCGGGTATGCCACATCCTTCTCCCTGAGACGCCGCTTCTCCAAAGAAAGACACTGTCATGCAGACTCCGCATAGCACCGGTTGCAGCATTGAGCATATTTGTCGGTAGCATCGCCCTAACCGCCACATGCACCCTCCTCGAGATATCCTGCGGTGAAGGTGGCCCGCCCCGAGCACGGATCGTACTTCGGTGCCGGCTGGCTCGCACCCTTCTTAGTCTTTCTTTTGCGCCTTCTTCTTCTCCTGTAATGGGACCGAGTTTTGCTCACAGACCGCCTTCTTGAGTGTGTTGGGGCTGATAATATTTCGCACCTCGCCTATCCGAGGCTCGGTGAAGTCGGCAGCTGGAGGCGTCTCTCGAGAGCTGAACGCCGACGGCGCTGTTGCAACTTGGCTTCTCCGCTGCACGAGCTAGATCGCACACGCCTTTTGTTGGGTTTGGTTCTTGAGAAGGAGGCCCCATGAAGTCGCCATCGCACCCATGCTCGGCAAAGTACTGATCGACGCTGCCAAATGTATCATAGTCGCCATCGTCGTCATTCGATCCTGTGCCATATGCATGTTTGGATCCATGGCATAGGGATGTCCGACACCGTTCGGGCGGTCTTGCCATGGGGCCGACTTGGCGCCGCACGACCGGGCGGTGTTGTCTTTGGGGTGGTGTCCCCGCCCCAAACGAATCTGCTCTTCGCCAAAGCAGGGCCAGCTCAGCAGCGCCGAGGGTCATCATGTCATCATCGTCGGCCCCGACGGGTCGATTCGGAGGTAACAAGTCGTCGCAGCCTGGCAGCACCGAACCAGTTGAACCCTAAACAAGTTGGGTGGCATCCGGTACCGTGGAACAAGGGTTGCCCGTTGAACGATTTTGCCCTTGGCGACATCGACCAACTCGTTGTTCACGGCGGAGGAGAGTGCATGGAACGTCGGCGGCGCCCTGCGAAAACATGTAGGGCGCCGAGGATGCCCATCAAAGGCAAGGAGATGAAGTCCTCGGCGAGAGAGGCTTAATTAGTTACCGTGATGATGGCGCCGAGCTCGGCTAATGTAGAGGCACCGCCAACGGCGGCGTGCGGCAGTTGACGGAGGGGCCGTTTGCTGTAGAGGTGCCGGCGGCGACACCCGTGTGCATTAAGCTCCCGTGCGGCGCCGGAGACACCAATGCCGCCTCGCTGGAGGCACCTATGGCCCCGCCATCGCATTATGCGAAGTTGCTGGCCGTGAAGCTAGGAATCGGGCGGCCCGTGTTGGCCGCCCGCAATCCACGCCTCAACCCGAGATCAAGGTAGGCACAAGGGCGGTGATCGCCGCCCGAGTCGTTGTTCCACTTGCTCTTGGACAATCTCCGAATCCGCGCCACCTGTGCCTTGAGTTCTTGAACCTCGCGCTACCGCTTTCCGAGCTGGTCTTTTCTCCTTCCGCACACCAGCGGTATAGTATGACCCCATTTTGTCGACAAGCCTTTGCCGCCACACGACCAGTTGACGCCGGCTTCGAGCTTATCCTTGTTCTTCATTACATTCAACCCCTATTTAGAGTGGTGTCCCAAGGGTTGCTCTGAGTCGACCCCGCTCATCGCTTTCATCGCTGCGGAAGGAATGTGAACCATTTAGAAATTCGCTTCATTAATTAGAATGCAACCATATGGAGCTAATTACGCTGGGTGTATTCCTTACTGAACAAGCTCAAGCTGCCTGGTCTTCGGATCGGTGGTAAGCTCCTTTGTTTTCGGGTCCTTCTTGTACCGGCCCTTACAAAGTTCCTGGTCTGCTTGTCACCGCCAGATGTATCAAGAGGGGCGGTAGGCCTTGCTCGCACGGTCCGCCTCCTCCTTGTCCCATATAGGCTCCGCCACTCAGAACCGCCGGACCGAGTGTGTGTTCCCCTATGTTCAGCTCCCGCATTTGTTTCCCCACTCACTTGATTGGGAGCTTGCGGTGCTCGAGCAATTGATCTTGAAGTCGCTGTAGTCATCTTCGGTGATCGAAGGATTTTTCCTTGATCTTCTCATAACTCTCACCTTTCTCGATCATTCTCTTCACATTGCTTTTCCAAGTAGACAGGGCCTTGCTCATCTTCGTGAGGGCAGCATTGTTCACTTTATTCCCTTTGAGGCTTGTGTTTTCAAATTCAGCGGGAACTTGTATCGCTCGTGCAGCTTCGTGAAGAGGAGGTTGCGCAAATTCCTCGGTCGATGCCTCGGGTTCTCGGTGTTGATCGAGACGGTGCTCGGACAATGCACCCGAGCTGAAGCGAGTACCCTTGACTATTCGCTCGGGCGCGTTGGATTCCGCTGAGTCCACTTCAGAACTTCCTCCTTGAGGGTGCGGAGCACGATCGGGCGCCGTCCTTCCGTTGCCTCTTGGCTGGCTGCCATCTGTGTGCGCCCGCCATCATCGATGGTGGCATCCTCGGCGGCACCATCGGTGGTGGCATCGGTGTGGTCATCCTCGGCGGCACCATCCGTGGTCTCGGGATCGGTGGGAAAGGCGGCGGCCTCATACAAGTGAGGTTGTTCCTCCATCTCCGGGACAGCTCCTGAATGCCTTGCCGCCAACCCCGGCCTCATCGTTGTGGGCCATGTTTCTCTCTAAATAGAAACAAAGTTTGGTCAAAAGTTGGTTATTGTCAAGGAACAAGATCATGGTCTCATCATTTAGGGTTTGTCGACACCGAGGCATCCTAAAATCTAAGCTTTTATCATTGAGGGTTTTTCGGCGCCAAGGCACCCTAAAAGCCTAAGTTTTCATCATTTCGGTTTTATCGACACCGAGGCACCCTAAAAGCCATGCATTAGTCACAAGTACGCCGGGCACTTGATCCTACTTAATTAACTACTAAGATACCCGGCCCATGCATTAGTCACAAGTACCCCATATGTCCTATTTTAGCAAAGTCATGCTAAAATTCACGGAAAATTTCAGCATGACCTTTGCTGAAAATAGGACATATGGAGTACCAATTTGCCGGAACGGAAGTTAATCGACATTCCGCAAACTCAAGGGCCTCTCGGGTACTGCAAAATCATTATCCCAGCGTAATGAAGTCGCCAATGGGTCATTTCAGAAGATCACAATGAGACTGCCCTTGACAATTGTACTGAACCCAACTCAAGACTTTTGTCATGGGATTCCACAAGCCCACATTGGTAACAATTGTACTTCAAACATGCTGTTATCACCAACAACAACTCGAACGGAGTTAGCAGAGAAGAAAAGCACTATAGACATTCATCTAAAAACTCTTAAACGGCACAGTGCAGAATCGTAAGCAAGATAGCAGGTGAAGCAACTACATCATACATTAGCAGCAGTTCATAGCAAAACTAGATGAATGTTTGGCCTCTTGATAAAAAACCATACATCAGCAGCATCACATACATCATACATGATACAGCAGCAATTGATCAGCAGCATGTTGATGACTTCTAATTTAACAAAGTATCCTATTATTTTACCCTAATGAGACTAACCAACTGTTGAGGAGTTTGGCATATCTTCATTTTGCACCACAAATATAGCACCACAAATATACTTTTGCTTGCAAGGCTACATGTCTGAATTTTGACTGCATTCCAACACCAATATAAATTTTTGTTACTGCATTCTATGGTCTGTCTGAATTTGACAGAGTTATAAATGGCGTTGAGCAACAATTTAATGTACATTTACATGTTTTGTCATACTACACAACACAACTGCACAAACTGCCGCTGATCATCCTCTATTCTGAGCAAGCTACAGCATAAAAAAATTCAATTATACATAAAAAATTCCTTCAAACACACAGAAATTCTTGCCTCACCAGAGGAACATGGTGAACAGAAAGATTAGGGCCTAACACTAGTGTTTAACAAGTATTGTTGATGATGTGCTTGATAGACACCAAGCAACACATCTCCCAAAAGAACCAAGACTGAACATGAAAATTTGAACAGAAAGTGGCCTGCTCATTAGTATTAGAGCTATGCAACCACCTCAGCACATAATTAAAATGGTAGTAGGTCACTCTACCCAGTGAGATTAATACACTATCTATCTAAGACGGGGAAATGAGGAATGAACTACAGGGGTTTTGCCCTACAATAATCTTGCAACACAAACAAATGAAAGGTATTTTATCCTAAGCAGAACCCACAAATTATCAAGGTTGAATGGAACTCATATTTGTACTCACTTGGATGAAACTTTTGTCAAACTTAATGTGCCAATTACTATTATATCCAAAGCAATACAGCAGTAAACCCTGGTGTTGCCCATCCTCTTCCTTAACGCCCATCAAAGTAATTGCATATCTAGCGATGATTATCTCGATTAAGTCTAGTAGAATTGTGCTGTCCTTGTACATAAACATCCAGCAAAAGGGATTGTCATATGAAGGTAATAAACTATGGAAATGCAAATATGTTTGGGAAATGCAAATAGAAGTAGTGCTATGAGAGTAATTTTTTCAATTTTCATTGATGTTTCAAATTAGATCGGTGCACATGTGGCTGCAATTTCTATTGGTCATCCAAGATGGGTGTTCATAGTAAAGTACTATATAGTGGCACTAACATAACCAAGGATTGCTTTTAAAAAACATAACCAAGAATCACCTTCCACGTGGCTTCTTCTCTTTAGCCCGGCTTCCTTCGCAAAGTGGGCAAATACTTACATGTCTGCTGCAGTAGGTACTTCAATCGCCCTTTCCTTCTTGTTCGTGATCAAAACCACGATGAGAATGCAATACACACCAAAGAATATCATATACAAGAATTGAAGAAATTAAACAAGGTCAGACCCACACTATCTATTCTTTCTTCATGGCAGAATATCATATACAAGCACCTAATTTTGTTCACATTTATATAGCAACAAATTTTGCGTTTTCTTCAGTGCCTATTGTTGGGCATAAGGTGCATATATGCCCGGTTGTTGCAATGCAAAGTTTTGTCACCTATTCATCCATTCTGATGCCAAGAAAACACCTATTCATCATTAAGCATGGAAATACAAATGTTCTTGTAATTCACGAGTTTCTAGTTGAGCTCCATGGACTGTAAGATGATTTTCAACATCATGGCAAGATAAAAACAGTTGTAGCATCAGTTTGTTATTCAGCAGGGTTGCAACATCGATGCCCGTTATCATTGAGGCAGTAGCTGCACTCTTTGTACGCCCCTCCCTGAGCTAGTAACAGGGAGGCAACTATGGTGACTGGAGAAGTTCCCCTAGGCGAGCCGGTGTAATACAGTTCTGATTCCTACCAGCAAGGCAGCAGCAAAGAAATATCTATGTCGCTACCACCATGGGCGTTCATCGTCCATGTAAAAGTTGACTGAATCCCCGAAAGGCCGGACACCCGTCTCGCAGAGCGCCGAATGAAGACACATGATCCCCACTAATTTACATCAGTGCTGACACTTGCATAGATAATTGCCTGATCAGTCGCTGGCAGCACTGTTGGCGATAGTTACAGCGGATCAGAACATGTCATCTCCATTGATTTAGTTTTGAGGGGGAGGAGGAGGATGAGGAGGAGGGGGAGCTCACGGGGTGGTGGTGCTCCGGCGACGGTGGTGTGGACGGGGCGGGGTCGAGGTGGGGCAGCGCGCTGGGCGGGTCGAGGCGGCGCTGGGCGGCGGGGCAGCGCCCGGGCGGCGGGTCGGGCGGCGCCCGGGCGGCGTCCGGGCGGCGGGGTCGGGCGGCGTCTGGGCGGCGTCCGGGCGGCGGGTCGGGCGGCGTCCGGGCGGCGGGTCGGGCGGGTCGAGGCGGCGGGCGCGGGCGTCCGGCAACGCCCGGGCGGCGAGGAGAGGGCGAGGGAGGGAGAGGGCGAGGGCGAGGGCGAGGGCGAGGGCAGCGGCGGCGGCGGCGGTGGGGCGAGAGGGAGAGAACTGGCGAGGGGGATCGGGCGAAGGGGGATCGGGCGAAGGGGGGATCGGGCGAAGGGGGGCCACAATACTAATGGCGCACCTCACCGCGGTGCGCCATTAGCATGTCCACACTAATGGCGCACCTCACCGTGGTGCGCCATTAGTATTTTTTTTATTTCCACAAAAGCCAAAAGGTTATCTACTACCAGAACCTATCCATGTCAAGCCCACTCTACTAGCTCTCTTGGTCAGCCTCCAGCTCACACCAGAGGTCCTGGGTTCACTCCTGTGCTCCACAAATTTTTTTAGCATTTAAAAGCTATTTGATACTTATTTATGTTTAAATATGTTCAAACTTGTTTAAATAATAACAGTAATATTTTTTATAAGACAGTAGCATTTAAAAAGCTGTTTGATACTTATTTTTTATAAGACGGTCTTGGAAGTGCGGGGTGTGGCGGTTGAGTAGGGGAATCGAGGTGCGGGGGTCGGGCGGTTGAGTAGGGGAATCGAGGTGCGGGGGTCGGGCGGCGGCCGGTGGACTGGGGGTGCTCGGCGAGGGGGACCGGATCTGGCGAGGTGGGACAGCGATCGAGATGGAGGGGGATCGAGGTGGGCTCCACAAATTTTTTTTAGCATTTAAAAAGCTGTTTGATACTTATTTGTGTTTAAAAATGTTCAAACTTGTTTAAATAATAACAGTAATATTTTTTTATAAGACAGTAGCATTTAAAAAGTTGTTTGATACTTATTTTTTATAAGACAGTAGCATTTTTTTTATAAGACAGTAGCATTTTTTTATAAGACAGTAGCATTTAAAAAGCCATTTTAAAAGATGGAGGGGAATCGAGGGTGCGGGGGGTCGGCGGCGGCGGCCGGTGGACTGGGGGGGTGCTCGGCGGCGAGGGGGGCCGGATCTGGCGAGGTGGGATAGCGATCGAGATGGAGGGGGATCGAGATCGAGTGTCCATGAAATTTAAAAATATTCATGATAGTTCAAAAAGTGCCCATGAAATATAATCAAGAAATGAAGGCTACGATTTAAATACAATCGATCTTAGCTAGCTATCTGTTCACAATCTTCTTGCCCTTCTTTTTCGCAAATGGAGTTCTTCTGTGGAACGGACGTCCTTTAGGTAGGGTGGTCCTGCTTCTTCTTGTGGTGTATGCTGCTACTTCATCATCGTCGTCATGTTCGATCCTCGGTCGCCGATTTGTCAAGTCTTGCTCATTGGCTACTCCATCCATTCCGATGATCTTCCTTTGCCTCTCCTCATGACAACACGACCGGGCTTTGGCGGGTCGGTAATGAAGAAGCATTGGTCCACTTGGGAAGCCAGTACCCATGGCTCATTTTTCGCGGTGACGCTTATGCCCTTGATCTTGATTTGGCTTCGGTATAACCATGGTGGTGAAATACCGGTCTTCTTTATGACGTTCTTGGCCCATCGACACGGAACATCGGGACCTTCTCTCCAACAGTAGCTCAGCTCCCAGATCTCCTCGATCCTTCCGTAGTATCTGTCCTTGTCGTTACGGTGTAGGATTCCATCGTTACCCGGAGTTCGATAACCATCGCTCTTCATGTCCTTGGCCTCGTGTAGAATGTGTAGCCGTTGATATCGTGACGCCTCATAGGTCATCAGGTTGTGCTCGGCGCCTGTGACAAGGCGAATATGAGTTGTTCTTCCGCGAAGAATCCTCATGTAAAGGGTACGACGAAGCTTATGCTTGAACCAACGCGTGAAACATGAGTTGTGCTCTTTGAGTGTATCTCCGTCCGTCCTCTGTTGGCCTCGGTCATTGTACGCCTTTTTAATAAAGGTTTTGTGCTCTACCACCCAAGGATCGACCACGCCTATGTGTTGTAGCGCGACTAGGTTTGCTCTTTCAAAGTCGGCGAGTCGACCCTCGAAGTCGACATGCATTTCATGGCGACCCTCACGGTGACCCCATCCAGCGAGCCTGCCGAGGTGCTGTTGACGGGCAGACCAACGGGTTCTCGATGCCTAGATAATTCGTGCAGGGAGATGCACTCTTGATCGAAAGCCCTGGCTATGCTTCCTTCGGGACGTGACATGTTGCGAACGTATCCTTTGATGACACCATTCATCCTTTCGAACGGCATCATGCTGTGCAGGAACGTCGCCCGAGTTGGATGATATCCTCCACTATATGGACCAGCAGATGCACCATAACGTCAAGAATGCGGGCGGAAGTACATCTCAAGCTCGCATAGTATCACCACGATCTCTTCCTGTAGCCTTCGAGTTGCCTCACGCCAATCGACTTCCGAGAGATGACGTCAAGAAGTTGCATAGGCCAAATAGCGTTTCACGGACGTGCGCGCCCATGATCCCACGGATTGCAATCGGAAGTATCTGCGTCATCAAGACGTGATAGTCGTGAGACTTCATCCCGCTGAACTTCGCTTCACTGGGTCTAGGTATCTGCTTATCTTCCCAGCAGAATCAGAAGGAAGTTTTACTCCTAGGAGGCAGGTGAAAACTGCTCGATCTCCTCCCGACTTAGAGTGAAGCACGCGGAGGGTAGTCATTTCCGGTCTTCTTGGCCTTTTGCCTTTGCGACGACTTTACGTGTCCTGCTTCGCCTCATCATCATCATCATCATCATCATCATCATATATATAGCGTGAAGCTCCTGCCGATGCCCATTGATTTCAAGTCTACCCTTGCTTTCGCCCATCTTTGGTCCTCTCGGCATGTTGAGCAGGGTACCAAGCAGACTCTCGCACGCTCTTCGTGATATGCATGACATCAAGGCTGTGAGGCACACGGTGGATCTTCCAAGACGGCAAGTCCCGTAAAACAGACCTCGTTTTCCATACCTTCAGCAGCGGCTCTGGCGCCTTTCGCTTCTTTCCGGCTCGCGCCTTTTGCTTCTTTCCGCGGTGGGCAGTCTTTCCAATTTTCCAACAGCTTGTCTATTTCCTCGCCGCTCCTCGTACATCGGCGTTTTGGGTTCGGTTTCACCATCGAACAGATCCTTGCGTTTCCTCCACGGGTCATCGTCGCGAAGCCACCTTCGATGTCCCATGAACACGGTTTTCGAAGACCCGGGATCTCTATCTAGCTGGCGATACGTTGTGTCATACATGCACCTTACGCATCCAGAAAATCCGTGGACTACCTGCCCGCGACATATCCGTAACCGAGATAGTCGTGCACCGTCGTGAGCAGTGCGGCTCTCATAGGGAAATATTCTTTCTCTGCGGCGCCCCACGATTGGCTGGCGTTTTCCACAGCGTGTCAAGCTCCTCTTTCAGCAGCCCCAGATACAGATTGATGTCGCTCCCTGGTTGTTTCGCCCTTCAATTAGCATACTCATGTGAATGTACTTCCTCTTCATGCACAACCAGGGGGGAAGGTTGTACATCCACACAAACACAGGCCAGGTGCTATGTGTGCTTCTCTGGCTGCCAAACGGATTGACTCCATCGGTGCTCGCGCCAAAGACGATGTTCCTTGGATCGCTCCCAAATTCCGAGTCTTGGTTCAACGCTTGCCACCGCTCGCATCCTTAGGGTGACTCAGCATCTTGTCTTTTTATCTATCTCCGGATCATTTGCGTCATCTTCCCGCTTCTTCTCCTCCCTATCCGCGTGCCAACGCAGGAGCTTTGCTACCTTAGGGTCCGCGAAATAGCGCTGCAGACGAGGAGTGATCGAAAAGTACCACACCACTTTTCGAGGAGCTTTCTTCCTCTTCTTGTATCGAGTGACGCCGCACACCGGACATATGGTAGACTCCGCGTGCTCGTCCCGATAAATGATGCAATTGTTCATGCACACATGGTATTTCACGTGCGGTAAATCCAGAGGACACACGATTTTCTTCGCCTCCTCCAAACTGGTCGGGCACTTGTTCCCCTTGGGAAGACGTTCGTGCCAGAATGACATGTTCTCGTCGAAGCATGCGTCGGTCATTTTGTGTTTTACCTTCATCTCCAGGGCCATGAGCGTTACTTTCAGGCGGGTATCCTCGGGCCTGCATCCTTCATACAATGGAGTAACCGCGTCTAACTCAATTTGATCCATCTTGGCTTTCTCTCGGCGGCAGCTCTTGCGTTATCCGTCCGCTTGAGAAGCAGCTCTTGAATATGAGGGTCCTGCACCCAGCCCATCGATGGTCCAGCGTCGTCGCTCCGCCGCATCATCATCTTCATGATCATGCCCGTCGCCTGCTCCGCATCTTCCTCATCATCATGTCCTGCATCTTCTACATGATGACTGTGCAGCATCACATCGTGATCATCTCCGGGATTCTTCGTCTTCTCGCCCGCCGAGCCGCGGTGGTTGTCTTGCTGCCCTTCCTCATTTCTTGCCCGACCCGCATGGACGACTTCGTAGTCATCTTCATCACCTTGCCACCGATAGCCATCCATGAAACCACGCAACAGCAGGTGGTCCCGCACCTGCCCGGAATCCGGGTCCGCAATAAGGCTCTTCAGCTTGCATCTTCGACACGGACATCTTATCGCCGTCTCGTTCTTTTGAAGCATCTCGCCTTCGCGGACCTCAAAAACCTATTCACGATGCCTTCGGTCATCGTGCGGACCATGGTCGCATGGGTAGAGCAAAACGATATTTTAGAACCAAGAAAAATTTGGCATGACTTTCCTAAAAATAGGACCAAAAGGATGCTTAATGCCAAAATTCTCGCCAAACGGAAATGAATCAACATTCCGCAAAATATTGGCAACTATCGCATTTCAAATACCGTACACCTCAAACACAAACACATATGCAAACACCACAAACATATGCAACACCACGAACATACATAGATCTAGCTAGGCCGTAAAAAGTGCATGTGCACATTGTTGTAAGGAGAACAACCTAAATATAGCTTCCCCCCTTACTTACCTATTAAAACAAGGTAATTTAACCACTTAATTTGAATGAATCTATGGTGGAAATGAGGTGAAAAAGAGGAGGCACCGAGACAAGGAGGAGGTGGAGAGAATGAAGTGGGGAGAAAGTGAGTGTGTGGGTAGGAGAGGCTGTCCCAAATATCTTGTTGCTGCCCACTTACTAATGGCGCACCTCTTGCATGGTGCGCCATTAGTAGTTACCACTACTAATGGCGCACCTAAGCAGGATGCGCCATTAGTATGTTTGGACAGGCGCACTAGTTTAAAAAAAAAGTTTCTATACTAATGGCGCACCCACACCCTGGTGCCCATTAGTAGTTACAACTACTAATGGCGCACCCACACCCTGGTGCGCCATTAGTAGTTACAACTACTAATGGCGCACCAGGGCAGGATGCGCCATTAGTATGTTTGGACAGGCGCACTAGTTCAAAAAAAAGTTTATATACTAATGGCGCACCCACACCCTGGTGCGCCATTAGTAGTTACAACTACTAATGGCGCACTTGGGCAGGATGCGCCATTAGTATGTTTGGACAGGCGCACTAGTTTAAAAAAAAATTGGTACTAATGGCGCACCCGAAGCATGGTGCGCCATTAGTAGTTTAGACTCTAATGGCGCATCGGATGGTGGTGCGCCATTAGTATATACTAATGGCGCACCATCTTTCCGGTGCGCCATTAGTGTCATTTCCATCTATAGCCCTTTTCCTAGTAGTGCCCCCTTTCCTTGCTAATTTCTCACCCCATATTCTCCTTGTATCCCTAGATCTGAGTATTGGTGTTCGTCCCATCTTGTGCTTGGGTCGTGACAATTTGGTATTCAGAGCCAACAAAAAATATCACCACCCACTTCCTGCCTACCATATGTTCGACGAAATGTCCAGCCAACCAGAGGTGTTCACCGGCGGCGTTCTCCGCGTCACCGTGCACCATGTGTACTACCCGGTCACTTTGGAGACAATACAGCAGGTGTTTGCCATGTATGGTGTGTTGAAGGTCGTCGTGTTCCAGAGAATCCACCATGTGGAGGCAGTGGTTCAGCTTCGGTCAAAAGTCGGGGCGGCGCGGGCTCTCGCCTTTCATGGTCGGTGTGTCTACGAGCACGCCTGCCTCCTTGACATCCAGGACGTGTCGCCAGAGTATAACCTGCACTTGTGCTTGCTGCTGGAGCTCAAGCAGACCACAACCGTGGCCGAGTACACGACGACATTCTAGGAACGAGTACATCGTGTGCTGGATCTCAACTCCACCATAAGCATCAAGTGCTTCATACACCAGTACGTCCAGGGGTTGCGCACGGATATTCAAGTAGCCGTTCAGTCGCAAACGCCGTCTAGCATCACCAGAGCATCATGCCTTGCTCGGTTAAGGGAGGAAGAGATCATGAAGGATGAAGTGATGGGCTCCGAGAAGCATGGTGATGTCCACGACCATGAAGTACAAGACCATGAAGTTGGCGGCAGCAGGCTTGCTGCTCGAACAACGACCATGCGCTCGACAGAGTGCCCAAGTTCTGACGCCACCGTCAACATATTTCCCGAGCTTGCCTCCCCTGTTGTGTGCGACGATGCCCTCGACATCAACACCGTCCACATCGCTGCACCAACGCCCGCCATCTGTTCGACCAGTGGTCTAGCCCATGGTAATGATGACGATGGACCAATGTCAGTGTCCATGGTACTCTGGACTACACCAATGGCTACAATTCCACCGCAGCGCCCGGTTCCTGACCTCGAACTCATCACAACAACGCCCACGAGTTGTTGGTTAAAAAGCTATGTCGAGGCTGCCTACACGTTGACCCCAGTGCCCAGAGCAAATCTGACAATGGGTCTGAATGCACAAGGACAGGTGATTCGGCCAGTACCATGGCCTTCGTTCTTCAGCAAGCATATCAATACAGCTCAGGGCAATATTGCCGTGTCGCCATCAAGCGCCGCAACTGTGTCGAGCAGGTATGTGGTTCGCTGTTCGACCTTGCCACCACTCCATGTCAAGGTGAATCTGGGGTGTGTCCGAATGTTGCGGAGTCAGCTGCAGGTCCTTCTCTGAGGTTATCTCAAGTTATCTTTGTTTTGAAAGCAATTGTCTCCTTTGTGAGACTGAATCCAACTAAAGAAAGTATCCACAATTTTATTGATCATGCAAGAAAGTCACGGTTACTAGACCTCCTGTGCGAGTGTCTGATAGCTTCAGGTTCAGACATAAAATCAGGTTCCATAAATATGGTACTGGCAGCACGTGAGGCATGCAAGACTATTTGGTATATGGCTCATGCAGTTGACATTTTGTCCATGGGTGCACAACATTTTTCACTTCCTTTAGTTAGCTCATGGCGACAAGGTCACTTGAAGATGGATGATGTGTTCCAGATGCTTAATAAATGGTGCCCACATAATCAATATGTGAAGCTGGCCCATACAATTTATGAAGCTCACAACGAGTTCCATGCTACCAGCGAGGTTTTGACTTCGGTGCTTAATTGGGAAGCTGCACTTTTGCCCACAGACCTCCTATTCGACAAGTACACTGAGCTGATGACTGTTGAATGGCATTTTTGTCTGGTGCAACCAGTTAATGTTTATTGTCCTCTACCTCTGGCAGAACCTCCTGACTGTGACGACGGATGTGAAACTACGCTCAATTCTTCTCGATTCACCTTAAGAGGAGTTAAAGGTATCTCTCATGAGTTTGCTAGTGCAACTGAATATTCTTGCTACACCATAATTAGTAGTACACTAGTCATCAACCCGTGCATCTGCACGGGCTAGCACTTATAATTTTTATACTTCTCCTTTCCGTTTAGAGGGCATATCTAAAAGATTTACAGAAATTATATATAAAGCTTGTTGTGGTGGAATATGCAAATATTGCTATGCCCACATTAAATTCCGATTCACACTGTAGAATCAACGAATGCATAAAGGATTGAGAGGGTCATGCATGTAGTATTAATATGTTGTCTAGCACTTAAGTACGCCTTCCTTGGTTAATGTGATTTGTAGGATGAGCCCATAAGCTGAAAAGGGGATAGTACAAAAATTGTTACAAATGTTTTTTTTTTTGCATTGATCATGCGTTCAAGATTATAAGATTAGGTGCAATATTGTAGCATACATCGTCCCTTACCCCTACCTAATTTTTTTTGCATGGATTTTCTATACACATATGTGACACTCTAGCAAATAATATATATAGAAAATGATTGCTGCATTTTCTGATTATGTTAAGCGCCATAGGTTATTCGTATTTTATGTTCTTATCTTAGCAAACAAATTCTTAAAGAAAGTCTTCTATGATTGGCTGGGAATTGTGTGACAGATTATTCCGATTTCAAGTTCTTTTTTGTACCAAAAAAAGAAAAATCTTAAAGAGTCTCTTTTGTGATTAATGTGCCTGAATGTTTATATTACTTTTTATCCCTAAACACGCATGTATATCACATACATCATCCTTTGTTTATATGATATGTTTTCTGACAAAATGTTTATATGATTTCTTTGTGATGCTAATACATCCAGATTGTTTTGTTACTGTAGAAATTTATGTGTATTAAAATGAATTGTAATAGCTATATATTTTACTTATAAGGCCGAAATAAATGCATGCATAAGCGTACTATATACACAAATAATATGCCTTAGTAATCTGCACCAGCGAATAATCATGTGACATGCATGTTAGGCAAAGTAGTGTGTCTGTACAGAAAATAATATTATCTGCGTGCATAATAATAATAATCAATGCCGAGTTGATTTAGCATGCCGACTAAACTTGCACGACACCACTACCTTACCTGTTGACACTGCATGCAGCCAATGCCCGACCGAGTACAGGAGTACCTCAGCGAGGCGCTCCATCCAATGTTATATATGTTGCTCATCTATATCTGATCGTGACAATTAATTAGCAAGGATGATTGGCATGCTGAACTGCATGCTCCGTTGTTGAGTAGTAAGCAAAGCAGTACAATTCTAACTGGATTTAAATTTGAAAGAAGACTTATGGAGATGCGAAATAGATCTGAATTTTCTTCAATCAAACATATATTCTTTGTTTTCCAATATAATGGAAAAAACTAATATTTGTAATGTCGTCTCTTACATTTGCTTTTATGTAGGACACCCAGAAAATAGTAGTACTTCAAAGTACATATCGGAAAGCATGATATGATGAATTACTCATTACTGGGGACACTGATCCGCTACCCATGTGCTTTATCTGCACAGACAAAACTCCATCAACGAAAAGTAATTCATAACTTAAGTGGCCTAACGTGTCTAGCCCAGGAAATCAAAATTATAATTTGACAATCGGATTCTTCCAAAAATAACTTTAATCCTCACAATAAAATAATAAAAATAATATCTAACTTACTTATAATATGACTTTCTAGGTTCTTCATCACGTAGATTATATAAATTTGTCTTTAGTGTTGACTCGATGTAAGTCTTTCATTGCCGCGCGCAGCCGTTGACTCGACCAGTTCAACACACCGCACGCCAGTCATAGATAGGAGAGCAGGTTCGAAGGAGAGAAGGAGGCAGCGACCATATAGAGGAGTCCAAAGAGATTCTAATCGGAAGAATATTTGATTTATGGAGGCTTATTTTTATTTCACAGGCAATCGGCCGGATTTATAGGTGAAGGATTTCCTTTTTTTACGTGGAGATTTTCCTTGTTTTTTCACATTTATGTGCGACATTTTTATTTGTTTCTATTGTTGGACTTAGACGTTTCAGATCGGCTTTATATATATATATATATATTGTCAGATGTGTTTTTCTACTGCACATTATAATCCGGGCTAGACAGCCTTTCCTTCTATTCTGAACTTAAATGTCACAATCTAACAGATTAACTAAATTTTATATTTTATAGGGGTATTAATTAATTTTGATGAGGTGGATTAATGACACGTCATGGTATTTTTAACGGAGTCTTTCCTTCTTAATATGTGAAAACGGGTGAAGCCTTTCCTTGTTTTTTATGTGAAGCATTCCTTCTATTTTGTACGTGAGGTTTCCTTGTTTGTTTTTTCGGAAACGTTGGCCTTGGATGTGTCAGATGCGTTTTTCTATAGGACTCTTGTTTTCACGTGAGCCTTTTCTTTTCTTTTGTACGTGAGGCTTTCCTTTTCTTTTTCACTAACGTTGGACTTGGACGTACATCAGGCTATTTCGTACGTGAGGCTCTGCCTAGTTTTTTTTACTTTAGTTTGACTTTGACGTGTCAGATGCGTTTCTCCATAGGACGGCATCATCTGTGTTACGCAATTTTCGTTTCATCCTGATCGTATATTTTACAATCTAACGGTTTAATTAATTTTGATGATGTGGATTAATGAGAGGTCATGAAAGGTGCCTCCAATTAGTATATATATATATATATATATATATATTGCCTAGTTTTTTTTTTACTTTAGTTTGACTTTGACGTGTCAGATGCGTTTCTCCATAGGACGGCATCATCTGTGTTACGCAATTTTCGTTTCATCCTGATCGTATATTTTACAATCTAACGGTTTAATTAATTTTGATGATGTGGATTAATGAGAGGTCATGAAAGGTGCCTCCAATTAGTAAATATAAGATATAAGATATAAGATGGTGGGTATTATTGGTGACTATGCAAATTATGATGGGAGGCACCGATGATATGACGAGCAGCCTGAGTGTGGATGATTTGATTGGCAAAGTTGGGTTGTCAGCTATCCCATGGGTACAAATACAAAGACCTAATTACTGGGAAAATAAATCGGGATCTGTGCAACAAATAATTGGGAAGGCACCGATGACATTTCAAGCTGAGGCCCTCCTAGATGTTACTCAACCTGGTGAAGCCTTTGTTAACAAAAGAAGAGTACCATCACTGCATACAGAAGGAAGAGAATTGTTTGCCGGAGTTCCTCAGCCCATTATTCACTTTCACTTGCCATTGCAAATATGGGTTCCGGTGTTTCTAGTCCCCAGCTCGTCTGACATCCTTGCTGGGTTACAGTGCAACTCCGAGCAACTCTTGACTGCTCCCCTATATCATTTTGAACAATTCCATTGGGTAATTACACAGGCGCTCTTTAATGGTATCAAGGGCAGTGTGGTCACCAACATTTTTGAGACTTTGTACAATCCTTGTGCTGCTCCAATGCGAGAAGGTGTTCCTACTTATTTGGACTATTTTGCTGTTGTCGCTTGTTCTACTGGTCTGCCAGCAAGTGCAAGTACGTGGCAGTTAGTGCTCAAGGATATCTGGCATGTTCATTACCTCGGTACTGTGATTGAGTGGATGTTGTGCTTATTCATTCCTGTGGTGAGATGCTCTCTTGGTCATGGATCAAATTTTATTATCTCCGGAACTATGTCCACAACATTGCCAGTTCAAGAGGAACCACAACTGAAATACTTCTGCCAATTCTTGTGTGGGCTAAGGTTGTGGAATCCGGGTATTAGGGGTGCGTCAAAAACTTGTACAAAGCAGTTTGGTATTCACAACAACTCCATGTCACCACATGCTGCAGTAGGTAAATTGCCAAATTGCACAATTCCACTAGTAGAAAACTGGGCTATCGTTCGGGCCTGGCCAGCCCATTAGTCCCGGTTCTTCAAGAACCGGGACCCATGGGGGGTATTAGACTCGGTTCATGAGCCCAGGGGGCCGTCCGGGGTCTCGTGGGCATTGGTCCTGGTTCGTATGGAACCATTTGTCCCGGTTCTAGGCACGAACCGGGACCAATGGTCCTCACTCCTGGCCCACAACCATTGGTCCCGGTTCGTGGCTTGAACCGGGACAAAAGGGGGGGAGGCTTTAGTCCCGGTTCAAGCAACGAACCGGGACAAATAACTAGCCTATATATACCCACCGCCGCGGCAGAGCACTCCAGAGTGCTCTGTTTTTTCAATCCGGCGAGGAGAGGGCATTTGGGTGCTCTAGTTCACCTCCTATGCACATGAGGTGTTCGATGAAATGCCCGAGCCACACTAGTTAAGCTTTCTCCTCTCGAAGCTCGACCTCGGAGCTCCATTTTTTCCGAGATTTGTCTAGATTTAGCGGTCCGTCACGCCCCGTCCCTGTTTTCACCGCCATTGATCGCCCGCGCCGATCTCGTCGCCGGCACCACCGTGGTGAGCCTCTTGTTCTTATCTTCTTTCTGATACTTGTCTGATTTTCTTACTTTAGATAGATATTTGTCTGATTTTCTTACTTTTGACACACATAATTATATATAATGCACGCAGATGAACCGGCAATGGATGTATGGTGACAGACACACCTCCGAGTACATTAAGGGCGTTCATAATTTTCTCGAAGTGGCTGAGGCAAACAAGCAGAATAGTTTTATGTGTTGTCCATGCACTAAATTTGGGAATACGAAGTCTTACTCTGATCGGAAAATCCTTCACACCCACCTGCTTTACAAGGGTTTCATGCCACACTATAATGTTTGGACGAGGCATGTAGAAATAGGGGTTATGATGGAAGACGGCGAAGAAGAAGAGGACGATGACAACTATGTGACCCCTGAATACGGTGATGCTGCAACGGGGGGAGCTGCTGAAGATCAAGAGGAACCAGACAATGTGCCCGATGATGCTGCAACGGGGGAAGCTGCTGAAGATCAAGAGGAACCAGACGATGTGCCCGATGATGATCTCCGCCGGTCATTGTCGATGCAAGGACGCAATGCGAAAGTCAAAAGGAGAAGCTGAAGTTCGATCACATGTTAGAGGATCACAAAAAAGGGTTGTACCACAATTGCGAAGATGGAAACACAAAGCTGGGTACCGTACTGGAATTGCTACAGTGGAAGGCAGAGAATGCTGTGCCTGACAAAGGATTTGAGAAGCTACTAAAAATATTGAAGAAGAAGCTTCCAAAGGATAATGAATTTCTCGATAGTACGTACGCAACAAAGAAGGTCGTATGCCCTCTAGGATTGGAGGTGCAGAAGATACATGCATGCCCTAATGATCTGATCCTGTACATGGTGCGTCGAGGATTTGAACGCATGCCCGGTATGCGGTGCATTGCGGTATAAGATCAGACGAGATGACCCTGGTGATGTTGACGGCGAGCCCCGCAGGAAGAGAGTTCCTGCGAAGGTGATGTGGTATGCTTCTATAATACCACGGTTGAAACGACTGTTCAGAAACAAAGAGCATGCCAAGTTGATGCGATGGCATAGTGAGGACCGTAAGAAAGACGGGAAGTTGAGAGCACCCGCTGACGGGTCGCAGTGGAGAAAAATCAAGAGAGAGTACTGGCCTGAGTTTGCACGTGACCCAAGGAACGTATGGTTTGGTTTAATCATGGATGGCATTAATCCTTTCAGGGAGCAGAGCAGCAATCACAGCACCTGGCCCGTGACTCTATGTATGTATAACCTTCCTCCTTGGATGTGCATGAAGCGGAAGTTCATTATGATGCCATTTCTCATCCAAGGCCCTAAGCAACCCGGCAACGACATTGATGTGTACCTAAGGCCATTAGTTGAAGAACTTTTACAGCTGTGGAATGGAAACGGTGTATGTGTGTGGGATGAGCACAGACAGGAGGAATTTAACCTGCACACGTTGCTGTTTGTAACCACCAACGATTGGCCCGCTCTCAGTAACCTTTCAGGATAGACAAACAAGGGATACTACGCATGCACGCACTGTTTAGCTGACACCGAAAGTATATACCTGGGAAGCTATAGGAAGAATGTGTAACTGGGCCATCGTCGATTTCTTCCGACCAACCATCAATGTCGAAAGAAAGGCAAGCATTTCAAAGGCGAGGCAGATCACTGGAAGAAGCCCGCCATGCGTGCGGTGATCACGCATTTGCTATGGTCAATGATTTACACGTAATATTTGAAAAGGGTCCCGGCGGACTAGCTGTTCCGAGTGATGCTGAGGGACACGCACCCATGTGGAAGAAGAAATCTATATTTTGGGACCTACCCTACTGGAAAGACCTAGAGGTCCGCTCTTCGATCGACGTGATGCACGTGACGAAGAACCTTTGCGTGAACCTGCTAGGCTTCTTGGGCGTGTATGGGAAGACAAAAGATACAACTTAGGCACGGGAGGACCTGCAACGTTTGCACGAAAAAGACGGCATGCCTCCAAAGCAGTATGAAGGTCCTGCCAGCTACTCTCTTACCAAAGAAGAGAAGTAAATCTTCTTTGAATGCCTGCTTAATATGAAGGTCCCGACAGGCTTCTCGTTGAATATAAAGGGAATAATAAATATGGCAGAGAAAAAGTTTCAGAACCTAAAGTCTCATGACTGCCACGTGATTATGACGCAACTACTTCTGGTTGCATTGCGGGGGCTTCTACCAGAAAACGTCCGATTAGCCATTGTGAAGCTATGTGCATTCCTCAATGCAATCTCTCAGAAGGCGACCGATTTAGAAATCATACCAAGGCTAAGGAGTGATGTGGTGCAATGTCTTGTCAGTTTCGAGCTTGTGTTCCCACCACCCTTCTTCAATATCATGACACACGTCCTAGTTCATCTAGTTGACGAGATTGTCATTCTGGGCCCCTGCTACCTCTTGAGCACTGCGTTGGATTTCCCCGAAGAGGAGAGGATGATGCAGCGAAGTAGCGTAAGTATTTCCCTCAGTTTTTGAGAACCAAGGTATCAATCCAGTAGGAGGCCACGCACAAGTCCCTCGTACCTGCACAAAACGATAGCTCCTCGCAACCAACGCGATTAGGGGTTGTCAATCCCTTCACGGTCACTTACGAGAGTGAGATCTGATAGAGATGATAAATAATATTTTTGGTATTTTTGGTATAGAGATGCAAAGTGAAAAGTAAAAGGCAAAGTAAAAACAAAGCAAGTATTAAAGTGATGGAGATTGATATGATGAGAATAGACCCGGGGGCCATAGGTTTCACTAGTGGCTTCTCTCAAGAGCATAAGTATTCTACGGTGGGTGAACAAATTACTGTTGAGCAATTGACAGAATTGAGCATAGTTATGAGTATATCTAGGTATGATCATGTATATAGGCATCACGTCCAAGACAAGTAGACCGAAACGATTCTGCATCTACTACTATTACTCCACTCATCGACCGCTATCCAACATGCATCTAGAGTATTAAGTTAAAAACAGAGTAACGCCTAAGCAAGATGACATGATGTAGAGGATAAATTCATGCAATATGATAAAACCCCATCTTGTTATCCTCGATGGCAACAATACAATACATGCCTTGCAACCCTTTACATCACTTTGGTAAGGACACCGCAAGATTGAGTCCAAAGCTAAGCACTTCTCCCATTGCAAGAACTACCAATCTAGTTGGCCAAACCAAACGGATAATTCGAAGAGACTTGCAAAGATAACTCAATCATACATAAAAGAATTCAGAGAAGATTCAAATATTATTCATAGATAAGCTGGATCATAAACCCACAATTCATCGGTCTCAACAAACACACCGCAAAAAGAAGATTACATCGAATAGATCTCCACAAGAGAGGGGGAGAACATTGTATTGAGATCCAAAAAGAGAGAAGAAGCCATCTAGCTACTAGCTATGGACCCGTAGGTCTGAAGTAAACTACTCACACTTCATCGGAGGGGCCATGGTGATGATGTAGAAGCCCTCCGTGGTGGATGCCCCCTCCGGCGGAGCTCCTGAACAGGCCCCAAGATGGGATCTCATGGATACAGGAAGTTGCGGCGGTGGAATTAGGTTTTTGGCTCCTGTTCTGATCGTTTGGGGGTACGTAGGTATATATAGGAGGAAGGAGTACGTTGGTGGAGCAACAGGGGGCCCACGAGGCAGGGGGGCGCGCCATAGGCGGGGGGCGCCCCCCACCCTCGTGACCGCCTCTTCGGTGCCATGGCGTAGGGTCCAAGTCTCCTGGAGCACGTTCGGTGAGAAAATCATGTTTCCGAAGGTTTCATTCCGTTTGGACTCCGTTTGATATTCCGTTTCTTCGAAACACTGAAATAGGCAAAAAACATCAATTCTGGGCTGGGCCTCCGGTTAATAGGTTAGTCCCAAAAATAATATAAAAGTGGAAAATAAAGCCCAATATAGTCCAAAACAGTAGATAAAGTAGCATGGAGCAATCAAAAATTATAGATACGTTGGAGACGTATCAGCCCCGTATTTCTACACAATATGTACCCCTTTGAGAGGTTCATGGGGGTCATAAAGAAATATGTCCGTAACCACGCTAGGCCAGAAGGAAGCATCTCCATGGGCCATCAAACAGAGGATATCATTGGGTTTTGTGTTGACTTCATTCCTGGCCTTAAGAAGATAGGTCTCCCTAAATCGCGGTATGAGGGGAGACTGACTGAAAAAGGCACGCTTGGAGGGGAGACAATAATATGCAGGGACGGATATTTTTGGTCTCAAGCACACTACATAGTTCTATAGAACTCTACCCCTTATGTCGATGAACACAAGAACAGTCTGCGCTCCAAACACCCGGAGCAGTGCGACGACTGGATTACATGTGAACACATCAGGAATTTCAGCAGTTGGTTGGAAACACGTCTCAGAGGTGAAAATACTGTTTGTGAGGAGTTGTACTCGTTGTCCAGGGGACCATCTTCGACTGTAATGATTTGGAAAGGATACGAGATAAATGGGAATACATTTTACACGATCGCCCAAGATCAAAAGAGCACCAACCAAAACAGCGGTGTCCGCTTTGATGCAGCCACCGAGAGGGGAAAGGACACATATTATGGTTACATAGTGGACATATGGGAACTTGACTACGGAGTAGATTTTAAGGTCCCTTTGTTTAAATGCAACTGGGTCAATCTGTCAGGAGGTGGGGTACAGGTAGACCCATAGTACGGAATGACAACAGTGGATCTGAACAATCTTGGGTACACCGACGAACCATTCGTCCTAGCCAATGATGTCGCAGATGTTATCTATGTGAAGGACATGTCTACCAAATGGAAAAAAAGAAAAAATAAGGAAGCGAATACATCATACGATGAGCCAAAGCGCCACATAGTTCTTTCAGGAATTAGGAACATCGTGGGAGTGGAGGGCAAGACAAACATGTCCGAAGATTATGAAAAGTTTCATGAAATTCCTCCCTTCAAAGTCAAGGCTGACCAATCATCCTGATAAATGATGAAGATTATCCATGGTTACGGCGCAATAAGGAAAGGACACAAGCGATGAAAAAGTGAAGACTTTGTCCACAACTATTATGATGATACCATGCCAACTTTCAACCTTTTCGTAGTTCATTTGAAATGCCTATTGTAACAAACAAGTTTCCGTATGAAATCCTGATACTTCGAAAGAGATTGTCCATTTTGTACACGAAGTGTATCCAGTTTTTCCCATAACCCTCTCAACTATTTAGCACATGCTATGTGGGTGAAATGATGATACCATGCCAACTTTCAACCTTTTCAGAGCTCATTTGAAATGCTTTTCAATTTCAAGGTGTTATAGCTAAAAAAAAACCAGTAAATGCTTTTATATAACTCTAATAGCAAAAGGAATCAACTAAAAAGCTTTTATAAACCTCTAGTATTTTTAAACTAAAATTATATAAAATTTATGCAACTAAAACTATCAAAGTATTTTCTGTTCAAAACATGAAAAGCAGAAATAATTATCATAAATAATTTTTGTTAGAAACTTTAGTAGCAAAAAGAATTTTCATAAAGATAAAATAACAAAATCTGTTTTTGAATATAATGATAAAACGCATTAATATTAAATAGCAGGAAAAAGAATCACTCAAAATATATTTTTATAGTGAAGTTATTCACAAACTAGTGATTCACACAAATTTCAAAGAATTAAAATTTAAACTATTCAAATTTGGAAAAAATAAAGCAAAAATTAAAAGAAAATAAATAATTCAAAAAACAAAAAAAATACTTGAAAAAAAAATGCCGCCTAATGGGCCACACGGCCTGCATACGACTAGAAACCCATCTGTACATGGGCAAGGATGCAGGCCCGCAGGCCCAATAGGCCCAACACGGCAGCGACAAGGGTGGGCAACTAATGCCTGCATATTAGAGAGGAGCTCAGCACCTGAGCTGCAACACAGCTTATAAACAGGTGCTGAGCTCTCTCAGCTAGCGAGGTAGGACTAAACTTCCCACTGCACCGTGCTGTGCAAGGCCTTTAGTCCCGGTTGGTGCCACCAACCGGAACCAAAAGGGTGCATTGGTCCCGGTTTGTGGCACAAACCGGTACCAATGCCCCCTCCCCCACCCTTAGTCCGGGTTGGTGCCATTCCCGCCCTTTGGGCTACTGAAAAGAGGCCTTTGGTCCTGGTTGGTGCCACCAACTGGGACTAAAGGTTGCATTAGTCCCGGTTTGTCTCACGAACCGGGACCAATGCATCGTTTATATAACGGGCACTCGTCAAAATTTCGTTCAGTTCGTTCTTCCCCGCCCCGACGCCGCCAGGCTGACCGTCTCCGCCTCGCCGTCGCCGTCGTTGCCCCGCGCCGACGCCGCCGCCGCCGCCCCGTGCCCTCGCGCCGCCGCCCTGCCTGCGCCTCGCCGCGCCGCCCCTCACCGCCGCCGTCGTCGCGCCGCCCCTCACGCACCGTCGCCGTCGCCCTTGCCGCGCTCCTCACGCCGTCGCCATCCCGTGAGCTTAATTATATGAATTTTGCTAATTTAATTAGATGTGTAGTTAATTTAGATGTGTAGTTAATTGAGTTAGATTTTTTTGTAGCTCATAGATTTTTTTGTTAGATTTTTTATTGTTAGATGTGTAGTTCATATATTTTTTTGGTGATATTATTATTGAATATGAATGTTTGTATGTTCATATATATGCAAAGATCGAATATGTCAAATTTTTATGATTTTTTCTGTTCATAGAATTTTTATGATTTTTTCTGTTGTAATTTTGTTCATAGAATTTTAATAATTTTTTGTTCATAGAATTTTCTTTGTCAATTTATGTATATGTTCATATTGTGTATGTATAGGAAAATTGTGTATGATCAAAGTCATTTATGAATATGTTCATATTTAGAAGAGAGGAAAAGGAAAATAAGAAGAGAAAGTGTTTAATATAATTAGTTAGAAAAATGATAAAACTAGTTAAACTAGTTTATTTTTAGTAAGTACTACTTTATTTTATTTATAGTAAGTGCTTAATATATAGTTGAACTAGTTGATTTAATATACTAATTTATTTTACTATAGAAGTAGTTTATTTTTAGTAAGTACTACTTTATTTACTTATAGTAAGTGCTTACTAGTTGAACTAGTTGATTTAATAAAACTACTTTATTTTACTATATATAGAAGTAGTTCCCGCATCGACGTCGACGATGCCTATCCCGCATCCTCGTCGTCGACTCGGCGGTGGAGGCCTGCTTGATTAGGGCCATGTCCGGGACTGGGCTCCGCCGGGCTGGTATTGGGAGGTGCTAACTTCCAGGGGGCGTAGGTTGGTGAGGAGTCAGCCCGTTGTTGACCAGTGATGATGCCGAGGCTTCCGGACACCGCGGAGGTGGTACGTCACCGTGTCAGCGAGGAGGACGAGCACGTCTGTCGCTACATTGTTGCGTTGGAGGGCAGGTTCGACAATACCTGGCAGGTTCTTCAAGGATCTCACTGGAGCTATGATCCTGTGATGGTTCCTTATCTTTGGGTGTCCACCGCCCGCGACGATACCCGTCGGGCGCTACGGTTCTAGCTGTATTAGCGATGCTATATGTATGATAGTATTCGACGAGTATTAGTGATAATATTCGACGATGTACGGACACAAGAGATGATGTACTTTTGCTTATAATTGAATGCATGCTAATTTGAATACTACTTTATTTTACGATTTGGTTTTGCTTATTGAATGCTCATATTGGAAAAGTACTCCTACATTGAATGCTAAAATTGGAGAACACTATGCAGAAATCTAGTAGCCCCCTCCATCATCCACGCCGTCGTGGGGGTAGCTTCTCCTTCATCCCCGTGTGTGCTAGACAATTTGGTGTAATAATACACTCGGGAATGAAAGGAGCTGCCATCACCGATAGTCAGCCCGTGATTAATAATAATTATCTAATTTAGGTTTTTAGTATATATATATATATATATATATATATATATATATATATATATATATATATATATATATATATATATATATATATATTTAATTGTACAAGTTTAATATTTGAATTATGAACATAGGCAGGAAATGTCGTACTCGGACGACGAAAACCGCCCGGGGGAGTGCGACTGGTGCCACGACGACCGAGGTATGTGCGACAGGTTCCTTGAGCTAGACGAAGATCGGCGCTTTAGCATTAAGCTCGAGGATACCTTCGATGTTGAAACGGTACGCAACGACGACAATAGTTTTTTTTCATAATTAAGCACGACTTCAACTATTTTAACGTGTATTTTTCATCTTTTCCAATTCGACTAGCTTATTCCATGCTATGCAAGACGCTATGTCTTGGAGAGGATGGGTTTTGAAAGCCATGAAAGTATGGAAACCAAAAAAAATCCACCTAAGGACCCATCATGGTGTGGATTTTGAAGTAAAGTTGTACAATTCTGAGAGTGTAACCCATTTTGATTGCAAAAATTGGGTAGCACTTTGCAAAATGTATGGTTTTGATAAGGGTATGCTTGTCACCATGGATCTTGGTGATCCTACAATCGAGCAAGACAATATGGACATTTGGGTCCTTCTTGATACACTTCCAATTCTTCCCCGTGTGAGCTTCTCAAACATAGTTATTAAGTAATTTACATTGTTTATTTCAAAATAGTGGACAACTTATTTCCATTGACAGCTTATTTTCATTCTTCAAATAGTATGCGGAAGATGGTAGACAAAACCCACTACACCGATGGCTCCGAATTAACTTATAAGGAGGAAAATCATCTGATCGCATTTTGTACTGATCTTGAGAATTACAATATCTACAATCGAACTCCTCAACATTATGGTCAATACGTGCCACTAGTGCACGTGTTGAACTATGGTAACTACCATGGAGATACCCTGGTAAGATTTTTTTACTATTACAACATCCGTGCATCTTTTTGCATACTTCTAAAACTAGTACATCATTGCTAACTACGAATTTATTACTATGTTTTTCAACAGATAATCCCGAATGATTGTGTGCCTCATCTGATGTATACGCATGGTCGCCTTGATGTTTTGAACATACAACCAGGTCGTCCTACGAATCTCAACTGTCCATACCGGATTTCTAAAAGAAGTGGAGACATGACAATCAAAGAATGGAAAAAATGTATGGACAGTCGTAAGGAGCTTCTTGGAAGCAAAAGGAAGCGAAGCGCAAGAATTGGAGACATGATGATCTCCATTCTTCATAATGGAGAGTCAGGGTCTATATTGTTTTATGCTATTTTACCTTAAGGGTGTTTAGGTCCTACCTGATACTGATGATCATGTGATTAGAACAATTATGTAGGGTTGGGTTCGATGACTGTGAGGATGATGATCGTATGACTTGTTATTAATAATGAGTAGAAGTTGTTGATGATGCATGATTAGTAGGACTTGTTATTATATATGATGATGTATGATGCAAGCATGAAGAGTTATTATATATCAGCGGGTGAAATGAACATAGCAGTAGCGTTGGTAAACCAAGCACGAAGATATAAGAGAGGACACTTCTCTCTATAAGCTAGCTAATAACAACCTAAATTAACCCCCAAAACCCCTAAACCAGCCACTTTAAAAAAAAACCTCAGCTCCAGCCAGCTGCTGACGCGTGGAAGCCTTTTAGTCCCGGTTTATGTCACTAACCGGGACCAAAGGCCCCCCTGCCTGGGCTGCACGCAGTGGCCTCGTGGAGGCCCATCTGTCCCGGTTCGTGTAAGAACCGGGACTAAAGGGGGAGGGCATCAGTACCGACCTTTTAGTCCTGGTTCTTAAACCGGGACAAAAGGCTCTTTCGAACCGGGACAAATGCCATGTTTTCTACTAGTGTTCTTATTTACACTCGATGGAGCTCTATGATAGGAGATTCAGATTCAACCTGTGCAATTAAAAATGTGGAACAGAGGGTGTTTCCTAAAGTAACAAGTTCGACTAGCCGATTATGGGACCCAGGAACCTTTGATGTTCATTGCCTCAGCACTATTATGTTGTTTTCGACCACATGGGTGTCTTGCTTATTTGTTCCTGTTGTGAAAGATTTTCTTGGTCATGGACTGGAGCTTTCTGCTACAACACAGTGGGATCCTGGAATCTTGAATCTTCATGGCCGGGCAACGATTAAAATGAGGATCAAGTATCTACATAGAAGTGCAAAGAGTGATTATGATGTTGGATGGCTGTCAGACAAGAGAGATAGACAGATCCATCGACCATGGGACCCAGGTGGATTTGGCTGTTCTTTGGTACTGCGTCACCGGCTTGAGGTGAAGCCGCATTTTAAGGGGGCGAGAATGTCATGTCCCGAGGGTCATGACCCTCTTCGTATATATCCAAGGCCTTCTCGATGGAATGGGCTGTGAGACTTGGGCTTGGCCCAGTTACGTGAATAGGCAAAGGGATTATAAAGAAGGAGAAGCTAGACAGAGAAGGGGAGAGATTGATGAAGTTTCTCACCCCTTGCTCTCGTCCTCACCTCCTGCTCTCTGTATGCCCCCCCTTCCTTGCTGATTTCTCACCCCATATTCTCCTTGTATCCCCCGATCTAGATCTGAATATTGGTGCTGATTAGACTGTTCGTCCCATCTTGTGCTTGGGTCGTGAGAGTGATGTCCAGGAATAACTAGCAGGTCTATCCTACCTTGAGATCCAGGAGAGGTTGCAAGGTTGTACAGAGGAGAGTAGATGTCCAGCACCGCAATCTTGAGGCCATGGTCATGGTATTGCATCGACAGTGAATTGATGGCGATGTTCAACTTCTTTTGTACATCTGAGAGTCACGATTGAGCCTGGACACACACCCACTCCTCCCATGACCGAACACCGTGATCGCAAGATGAAAGCAGCCCAGTGGTGGCAAGGAGAACACGCCAACAAGCCGTGCTCCCATGCCGTAAAGTTGCTACAGTTAGTACACAGTACAAAAATTGACACGGTCAGAACCAAACGCTTGCAGCAAGAGGGTTAGAGGGCAGCAGCAACTACAACAAACTAATGTGCTTACACTGACGGCGTGTCACTGACGATGGTGACTATCAGGTCAGAGAATTGCTCCACAGTTAACCTCTTGAAGAGCAATGGATTAATGTAATAGTTCGGGCCAAAATCGTTTGAAGCGGCGCAGAGAATGTAGCGTGCATCAGAGATGACTGACCGAGCCTGACTGCCCCCGGCCACTTCTGCCAGCTTAATTTGGTACTCCTTAAAATATTCCAGTTGTTGGGACAAAAGGATCTGCATTTGTTTTCTCCCTATGTTAGCCACAAGCTTCTAATTTCCATGGTACAATTTTTTATTTTTTATTTCAGGTAATTAGAAACTGAGAGGTCATAGATAGATGATACTCGTGATACTTACATACATAAGCGCTGTAGGATCGTAATAGCCCGATCCAGCTGATGCGAAGTTGGCTCCTTTCACCAGATTCTGCCCTGATGCACGCACGCTGAGATATGGAGGACTAGAGCTAGTAAACCCCAGCTTTTCACCTACAAACCACAAAATGTTGTATCCTTACTCAAAGTTATGCATCTAACAAGACTGAGAGCATGATACTGCGTAAATGTCCAATGCTTCTTGTATTTTACCTATAATATCGCTAAGTAGTTTGCCATTGCAGAACCTCCCCGTGGCGACGCGGCCCTCGGAATCCCTGCCGTAGGGTGGAAAGTTCGCCTTGAAGATGGTGTGGTGGATGCAGTCATTGTTACCTAAATCGAGCAGCGAATCACCAAAAAATATAATGGCTAGCACTGACGAGTGCGCTTCCTCAGCGTGTATCGTTGCCACCACGAGGAAGACGGCACAGAGCAGCAAGCACCTCACTGCCATTAAAGCCGGATTATATGACAACCACCTGGGAGCTTGGGATTCCTTTGAAATGGAAGCACGATTCTGCTCTGATGCATGGAACTTTGTTGTATATATATGAGCTTTTTATATATAGGTGTGCCTGCACATGCACAACGCAGAGTTTGTTGTGAAAGCCATAACTACAAACCATGTGAACAAGCTGTTGTAATATTTAATCTGAGTTTGCCATTCACAGTAACTCGTACTCTGCTTTTCAGAAATAGCTTTAGTCCTGTTTGTGCTTGTGTGGCATCACGACGCGTAGCGACCGGTTTTTTTTTTTTTTTGAGATGGCGCGACCATATTTTTTGTGCTTTGTAGCAATTTGCTGAAGAAATGACAGAAAATCATGATTTTCCTTGAGTAGTAGCCGAGGGCTACGTGTTCACGATTTGTACAATTTTCTCATTGTCGATGAGATGTGTGGTCTATGCTCGCTTTATGCAGTACTGTATGTCTATTGTTTTTCACCAGATTCGCCAACCTGAGCATCAAATATGACTATTACAGCTAGTACACGTAGACTTAGAGATACAAGAGTGAAGCAGCACAGCCTGTTTGGATCAATGCGAAAAGTGATTAATAAATAGACGTACAGTGATGCATCATGTAGCCCTAACATGCGGTTACTAACCCCTATAAGCTAGCTCACTCTAGCGATGACGTCGTGCTAGTTCGATCCAGTGGAGATGCACAGACGGCGGTTTTCTCATTGATGTGTGAATAGAATCAGTTTAGCTAAATGACAGTCGAGTGATTTTTAAATCGAGGGCAGTTGATTTTTGAGAGTTCGCCGGAGTGAGCCAGAGGGAAGGAAGGAGAAGGAAGGGGCTCGCCGGAGGGCCACCTGTCGTGGTACTAAGTCTGATAGTAAGTATAGGGGGTACGAATGAGGAGGCAAGGTCCTAGCTACGGTGAGATTGTACGCAAGTGTTTACGAGTTCAGGCCCCTCTCGGAGTAGGTAAAAGCCCTACGTCTCGGTGCCCGGAGGCGGTCGACTGGATTATAGGGGTGTGTTTTACAGAGGGGGCGAACCCTTTTACCAGAGGAGGGGGGTGGCTTATATAGAGTGCGCCAGGACCCCGGCCATCCCCCGTTACCAAGAGTTCAATGTACATAAAGAGGGGACGTTACTGATAACGCCGGCCATAAAGGACTTCTAATGATCTTAAAGACTACGGAGTGAACGCCTGACCGTTGCAGTTCTGGTTGACTCATGGTCTTCAGTAGGTCAAGCGGTTGACTGGTCGCGTGATAACAACAAGGTGGGGTACCCGAGTGATTGATTGGTCGAGTGGATTGCACTCGACGCCTTTGTTGGGCACTCCTTGTTGTCTCTTCGGTTTCTTTGCTTCTAGGGTAGTGACCCTGGGTAGGACGTATAGGTCAGGCCTATGACCCTACCCCAGGTCTATATCATCACCATTAGCCCCCGAATGGATCGAGGTCCGAGTGGAAAGAAGGCTGAAGTTGATCTTGTTTCGACCCTTGTGCTTCACAAGTACCCATGTTAAACGGGAGGCTCATGTTGGAACTTCGGCTTCGTTTCAGTCGCCTTGATCGATTCAGAAGTTGCCGAGTGAATTTATAATGTCATCCGTCGAGTGTTGTTTTTGACGCGAAATCTTTGGTGCGATTGATTACGGCGTATCCCGGATTTCACGGGATTCGAAATTTCGGGGAAACGCGTGAGGCGGAGCGTGCCGTGGTAAGCGTGATGGATAGACATGAGCGCCACGATCCCCGCGCCGCCTTTTTCGCCACACACCCAGCGCGCGACTGTTGCTGGATTTGACAGGATCGCCCGGGCCCACGCGTCAGCCACTCGAAAGTGGTCCTTAAAAGGCGACGGGGCCGAGGTGCCTGCACTGTGCGCGTCCATTCTCCTTCCTTCTCCTCTGCTTCTCCATCGCATTCGGCTCCTCCGCTCTCGACGCCGCCGCTCCGCCACCATGGTGAAGGACAAGAAGGCGATGCTGGAACGCGCGAAGAAGGCGACGGGGGTGGCGAGAGGCAAGAAGACGAATCGGGGGTCGTCGTCGCGGTCGGCGTTGCTGCTGGGTTGGATCCAGGGCGATTGGATCAGATCCTCGCTCCGGCCGGAAGATTTGGAGGAGTGGCTGAGTCCAGACTGATCACCAATGGGGTTGCGCGGTTGCCGGAGGGGGAGACGGAGCCACAGCCCTGACCGGGTGAGTGCGTTCTGCTCGCCACCCATGTCGACCGCGGTTTCTCGCTTTCCATGCACCCTTTTTTCCGGGGTTTGTTGAACTTCTTTGGAGCCCAACTCCATCACTTTTCTCCAAACACCATCACATACCTTTCCGCGTTCGTGTCTATGTGCGAGAATTTTCTAGGTTGTCGACCGCACTGGGGTCTTTTCAAGCACATCTTCACAATCCGCTCTCAGTCGTTGAAGAAAGCAAACACGAGTGACGAGAAAACACACGTTATCCAAATGTGTGGGGGTTTGGGTATCCAGAAGAGGAAGAGGAGCTCTTTCCCTTCCATGACCCTTCCTGAGTCGGTCAGGGGCTGGCAGTCGACCTGGTTCTACTGCCAGGACATTGCGAATCCAGGCTAGTCAGGGGCTGAAAGTGACCACTGCGGAGAGGGTGGAAACAAACATGCTGGTTGAGGGTGGTCCAGTTGATCAATTAGGGTGTCACTGGCATGGATTTGTTGGAGGTATTTCTCAGTCGACACATCCAGCCGCTCCAGGCTCGTGACCACTCAATGTGGATGTATTCTGGAGCCAACGACACCGATCGGGTTCATCTAGAGGAAGTATCGGCCAAGACGGTGGCCCAGTGGTTGAAGAGTATCACAGGAAACAAGGACAACCCCAGAGGCGCCAGGAGAGTCGACCCCTTCAGCGACAGCAACAAGCCAGACAAGGTTCGGTCCCAGCCACCGACTGAATTTGGGTACATCTTGCGACTCGTCTTTGAATCCGACTGAATTTTACTCGACTTCTTGTCTTGTAGGTTTATACTGAGATGTACTCGATGCCCAATGGTGAACAAGCTCTGGAGCAAGACCAGGAGGGAGAGGACAGCGCGGAGGAAAGTGGCAATTGGCAATCTCCAGACGACGAGGACGAAGAAGAAAGCGATGAGTCAAACAACGAGGAGATAGTCGACTCACCACCTCGTACGGAACATCGATCCAAGCTACTCCATGATCCAGCGGGCGGGCGTGGCAAGACCGTGGCCCCGAGCACCCAAACACAGAAGCGTACTCGGACTTCGACTCCAGAGCCGACGGAGAAAGTCGCCAAGCAGCCCAAGGTCGTCCCCTCAAAAACTCGGAAGACTTTGCCCAAGATCAAGATGGATGTTCCTGTTGCCTCCGGGTGAGTGTTCTTTCTTTCTGTGTTTCCTTCCACCGAATGAATCTCTGATCTGACCGAATGGATTGTGAACTTTTCCAGCCCAGTCTCCGCCGCGACTGACATGGACGTTGACACGGCCCCAGGAGACGAGGAAAACGATGACGCGGCCACCTCCAAAGCTACTCCCTCCGTCCCATAATGTAAGACGTTTTTTGAAACAGTGTCAAAAAACGTCTTACATTATGGGATGGAGGGAGTAGTAAGTTTCACTCAACTTGAATTTATTCTGTCAGTTGAATTGTTAGTAGATTGTATTTCTGAGATTTCTTTTTGCTGCAGCTCCGCGGGACGTTGTCGTGCTTCCGGATGATGATGAAGAAGAAGTGCCTCAGAGGGAGAGGTGGAGGGGCAAGGCATCAAGCGGGAAAACGCCCGAGGTTCAAGTCCCTCAGTCGACACTGGTGCTCGAGACTGTGGTCGAGCGATCCGGAGATCCGGCTTGGACCAATGTTACTTTTGCCAATCCGCTGTCGACTAATCGACCATTGGGGTCGACTGCTCAGACCCCTGCCGCTCCAGTACAACTCCATATGTCCGACCCAGTAGCTGCTTCGACTGTCTTGCCATCATCGCTCTTCACTGCGTACCAAACTCCAGATGACTCACCGAGTGCTGCCAGGGAGGCTCTTCTCCAGGTAAATCTTGTGATGGAGCAGATGAAGGTGGTGCATGAGGCCAATCAAGTGGCTTACAACGCCAGCACCGCTCTGCAAACCAACGTCAAGGTTAGCTGGTTCCCGACTGGTCTCTTGAATAATGATAATTGCCGCTGTTGCTTTGCTGCCCATATGGTGCTCTTAGATGAGCTTTTGGAACCTCTTATGTGCATCTATCATGGGTCTGAGTTTCACCTCCAATCACCCACTGGGGTGTTTCTTTCTTAGAACTGTATAGGTCTTCCACTCGAGTCGACTTAGGTTGAGTCGAGTGTTCTTCCGAACCAGTGGGGGCACGCAGAGTGCACCCACTGGGTGTAGTCCCCGAGACCACGGTCGACTGTTGGTAGTCGGCTAGGGTCTGAGAATCTACTTTTTTTTACTCATGCCGGGTAGACCATGTCGAGTGTTAAACCAAACCAGTGGGGGCAACCTAAGTGCACCCACTGGGTGTAGTCCCCGAGAGTACTATTGAATGTTTGATTCGGCGGTAGTCTTAGAGCAACTTTCACTCTGATTGTCTTTTGTTTCTGTCGACTGACATATCTTATTTGCTGACTACAAAGGTCTTGTGATCTTGGGGCTCGACTTTCTGAGCTGAACAAGAAGCAAATCAGCCTCAACCTTGACCTGGAACTGGCCAAGAAGAACCTCAAGACTGCTCAGGACGAAGCAGCTATCATGGGAGGTAACCAATCATCGACTGTCCACCTTGTGACTCGCACTTCTCCGGGTTTTTCCTTTTAGTCTCTTTGAACCGAGTGATTTCACTGGAATAGATGTGCGTAGTGAAAACCGTCAGCTTCAAGCTCGTCTGAAGAATGTTATTTCTTTAAAGAAAATGAAGCAGGCTCTGGAGAAGAAGGATCAGGATCTTGCTGCTGCCCAGAAGGAGGCGCGAGAGAAAACAGCGCTTGCGGACAAGAAGCTGGCTTCAGTCAGCAAGTTAGAAGAGGAGAACTCTAAGCTGAAGACCGCTGTCTCTGAAGCCAATCGGGAGGTCGAGCAACCGAATAAAGACAAGGTCAAGAAGGGAGAGCTAGAGTCATATCTGGGACAGCTTGCTGCAAAACTGGTCTTGAAGCTTGAAGGTATTATTGTTCGACTGATTTGTTGCTGTCGATTGACGTGTCTTGTCATACTGTCGACTCACTATTTTTTCCGATTGTGTAGAACTTTGTTAGGACTTTGAAGCAGAGATTGGGCGGGTCGAGACAGGGCTCGACCCCATAAATTGTCCCGTCAAAGATGATGTTGCATGAATGTGCTGCGGTTGGAATCACGCACGGACAACGCGGTTGCTTATCTTGCCCGACTGAAGGCGGCGATGACTCGGGTTGATGCTGAACTCTGGCCTCAGGCGAGACTCTCACAAGACCTCGAGTCTCTGATGGCTCGACTGAATCAAATAACTGACCGAGTGCAAGAATGGAAGAAATCATCCGCTCGCTGCGGCGCTAATGTTGCCCTGTCATTGGGCCGAGTGCACTGCAAGGACTTCAGAGAAGACAAGCTGGCAGAACTCAAGGTTGTGAACACCAAAGTGCACACTTTCCAGTCCTTCATGAACACTTTCCTTGACGCCGCCACTCGCATCGCAGACAGCATTGACCTTGACAGTTTCTATGATCCAGCAAGTCCTTCTCCTGACGAGTGATCAAAACATTATGCCCCACCTTTATTTGCCTCGGAATGCCGAGTGATTATGTAATCGTTAAACTTTTTCAGGCTTGATGCCTGAGTACTTCTGCCTGCTGCGGTCTGGAACTTTTGCATGGTTTATCTGAACTTGAATTCCGTTGAATATCATGGATTTTGTTTTGGTTTTGAACTGTTTCTGACTGTCTTTCGGTTCCGAGTGGACTTCATCCTCTCACCTTTCACCAAATGAAAAGTACATTGTACTTGTGACAGATCTCAGACGCGGTGTTCAGTCGACACCTCGTCGCCATTGCGGATCTGCACGGTACATTGTACTTGTGACGCAACTTAGACGTGGCGTAGGGTCGATGCCTCGTCGTCCTTGCGGATAGGGATGGTACATTGTAATTGTGACGCAACTCAGACGTGGTGTTCGATCGACACTTCGTCGTCCTTGCGGATAGGGATGGAGCGTACGTTGTATTTGTGGCGTAGCTCAGAGGATATTTGTGACCTAAGCGAGTACGGGGTCGCAACTAAGTCTCCGAGTGGGAGGACTGCTCTCCACTCAGGATTTTTAACTTAGGCGATTACAGGGTCGCGGCTAAGCCTCTGAGTGGGAGGATTGCTCTCCACTCGGGATGTTTTTAACTTAGGCAATTACGGGGTCGCAGCTAAGCCCCAGAGTGGGAGGATTGCTCTCCACTCGGAATGTTTTTAACTTAGGCAATTACGGGGTCGCAGCTAAGCTCCCGTGTGGGAGGATTGCTCTCAACTCGGAATGTTTTTTTTAACTTAGGCGATTACGGGGTCGCAGCTAAGCCCTCGAGTCGGAGGATTGCTCTCCACTCAGAATGTTTTTTAACTTAGGCGATTACGGGGTCGCAGCTAAGCCCCCGAGTGGGAGGATTGCTCTCCACTCGGAATGTTTTTTAACTTAGGCGATTACGGGGTCACAGCTAAGCCCCCGAGTGGGAGGATTGCTCTCCACTCGGAATGTTTTTTTTTAACTTAGGCGATTACGGGGTCGCAGCTAAGCCCCCGAGTGGGAGGATTTCTCTCCACTCAGAATGTTTTTTAACTTAGGCGATTACAGGGTCACAGCTAAGCCCCCGAGTGGGAGGATTGCTGTCCACTCGGAACGTTTTCTAATTTAGGCGATTACGGGGTCGCAGCTAAGCCCCAGAGTGGGAGGATTGCTCTCCACTTGGAATATTTTTTAACTTAGGCGATTACGGGGTCACAACTAAGCCCCCGAGTGGGAGGATTGCTCTCCACTCGGAATGGTTTTTAACTTAGGCGATTACGGGGTCACAGCTAAGCCCCCGAGTGGGAGGATTGCTCTGCACTCGAAATGTTTTTTTAACTTAGGCGATTACGGGGTCGCAGCTAAGCCCCCGAGTGGGAGGATTGCTCTCCACTCTGAATGTTTTTTAACTTAGGCGATTACGGGGTCACAGCTAAGCCCCCGAGTGGGAGGATTGCTCTCCACTCGGAATGTTTTTTTAACTTAGGCGATTACGGGGTCGCAGCTAAGCCCCCGAGTGGGAGGATTTCTCTCCACTCAGAATGTTTTTTAACTTAGGCGATTACAGGGTCGCAGCTAAGCCCCCGAGTGGGAGATTCCTCCACTCGGGCGCTTTTTAACTTAGGCGATTACAGGGTCGCAGCTAAGCCCCAGAGTGGGAGGATTGCTCTCCACTTGGAATGTTTCTTAACTAGGCGATTACGGGGTCACAACTAAGCCCCCGAGTGGGAGGATTGCTCTCCACTCGGAATGTTTTTTAACTTAGGCGATTACGGGGTCGCAGCTAAGCCTCCGAGTGGGAGGATTGCTCTCCACTCGGAATGTTTTTAACTTAGGCGATTACGGGGTCGCAGCTAAGCCCCCGAGTGGGAGGATTGCTCTCCACTCGGAATATTTTTTCACTTAGGTGAATCAGGTTCGCAGCTAAGCCACCCACTGGAGGATTTGGGCACAAGTGATTACGAGAAAGCAATCATTAAGATACTGTAAAAATCTTGTCTTTGGAAAACAAACTGAAGTGCTTTTATTACAAGTCGTCGGGTCGAGTGATTTTAGGTATAGAAAGGATGAAGCAGCTCTGCGTTCCATGCGCGTGGTTCGTCCATCTTCTTGGCAACGTTGTAAATGTGATACGCTCCATTGTGGAGCACCTTGGTGATGATGAAGGGACCTTCCCAGGCCGGAGCGAGTTTGTGAGGTCGCTTTTGATCCACTCGGAGCACAAGGTCTCCTTCCTGAAATGCTCGACCTCTGACGTTGCGAGTGTGGAATTGACGCAGATCTTGCTGATAGATGGTCGACCGAACCAAAGCCATCTCGCTCTCTTCCTCCAGGAGATCGACCGTGTCTTCGTGTGCTTGCTCTGCTTCAGCTTCTGAAAACAGTTCCACTCGGGGAGCATTGTGCAGCAAGTCACTCGGAAGCATAGCCTCAGCGCCATACACCAGGAAGAAAGTGGTTCGATCAGTCGACCGGTTGGGCGTCGTTCTCAGTCCCCATAGGACCGATGGCAATTCTGTCACCCAAGCTCCAGCAGCATGCTTAAGATCCCGCATCAGTCGAGGCTTTAACCCTTGAAGGACCAAACCATTCGCTCTTTCTGCCTGTCCGTTCGACTGCGGGTGTGCGACGGGCGCATAGTTGACCCGAGTGCCTTGGGAAGCACAGAACGCCTTGAACTCATCAGAATCAAAGTTGGAGCCGTTATCTGTGATGATGATGTGAGGAACTCCATATTTGAATATCAACTCTCTGATGAAACTGACGGCAGTTCCTGCTCCAAGGTTTTTGATGGGCTTGGCTTCGATCCACTTGGTGAACTTGTCGACTGGTACGAGTAAATGGGTGAAACCACTCGTGCCAGTCTTGAAGGGCCCAACCATATCCAATCCCCAGACTGCAAATGGCCAGACGAGCGGAATAGTCTTCAGGGCAGATGCAGGCTTGTGAGACATGTTGGAGTAGAACTGGCAACCTGCGCACTTGTCGACTATATCCTTCGCCATCTCATTTGCTCGAGGCCAATAGAATCCCGCTCGGTATGCTTTGGCCACGATGGTCCGGGAGGACGCATGGTGACCACAGGTCCCCGAGTGGATGTCGTTTAAGATCATTCGACCTTCTTCTGGGGTGATGTAGCGTTGGGCCACTCCTGTGACACTTTCTCTGTAAAGCTGCCCTTTCATCATGGTGAAGACTTTTGATCGACGGACTATCTGGCGAGCCTCATCTTCATCCTCTGGGAGCTCCTTTCTAAGAAGGTGGCATTGACATTGGGATAACCATCGTCATCATCCTTATCCTCTTCTTCCTTCTCAGGCTCTTTGTCCTTATCACTGGGTTTACTCTCTCGGAAGTTCTGGATTAGGAGTCGACATTGTCGAGTGGTATGCTTGGGGAGAATCAGGTTCACCTCCTCATCCTTCTTGGTGTGAATATGACATGGCAAATCCATCACATCATTTCCTTCCTGGTCCTTCACTTTCTTGGGGCTCCAGGGCCCTTTAGGTTTCCCTTTGAACTTTCCTTGATTCAACACTGCTGCTTCGGCAGGACCTGCTGCCTCAGCCTTTCGCTTCTGCTTCCGACTGGAATTTCCTCCTCCGGTGTCCTGGGAGACTGTTTTGGGCTTGCCACTCCTGAGTCGGTCTTCCTCTTCGCTGTTAGTGTATATGGTGGCAATCTCCATCATCCGAGTCAAAGACATATCCCCAGTCCAATCGAACTTCAGATTGAGCACTCTGTAGCGAACGCCTTCCTTGAAGGCATAGACTGCTTGGTGATTTGACACGTTCTCCACTGTGTGGTGCAGAGTGATCCATCTCTAGATATAGTCTCTCAGCGTTTCATTCGGTTTCTGCACGCAATGCTGCAGCTCCGGAAGACCAGCAGGTCTCTTGCAAGTGCCCCAAACGTTCTGGTGAACACTCGGGCTAGCTCATCCCAACTCAAAATGCTCCCAGGGGCCAACTGATTTAGCCAAGCCCTGGCAGAACCATCAAGCATCAGAGGAAGGTGCTTCATGGCCACCTCATCGCTACCACCACCAATGTGCACAACCACTCGGTAGTCTTCGAGCCAAGTATCAGGCTTCGACTCGCCCGTAAACTTACTGACGCCAGTTGCCAGTCTGAAGTTATGAGGAATCTCAGCAGCTCTGATGGCTCCTCCAAAACACTCTGGGCCGGAAACGTGGACTCTGCCTCCACTGGGTCTGTCCCGATCCAACCCTTCTCTGTATGCTCTGTTCCGGTCGACCAAACCCTGCACAAGGACAGACCTCGCGTCAAAGCCGGGCTCTCTAGGGTCGACTGGAACTCTGCGGTCATTCCCATACGGACGCATGTCGTCATTGCGCCGGGGCGCGTACGACCCGTCCCTCGGTAGGGGCAAAGGCGCTCGATGGTAGTTGTTGCAGGCGTATTCACGATCATATTCTCCATGTGCTCTTCCCAGGTACCGATCCTGGCGGTGATCACGACCTCCATGCTGCAAAGGGGACCTAGGGCTGTGAGACGACTGCACGGTATCTGCTCTCACCGATCTGCTATGGATTCTGTGCTGCGACTGGGACACAACAGAGTTCTGGTCTCCCGCTGCTCAGAGCAGCGTTCTGATCTGTTTCAAGCCTCTCCCAGCCTCCGAACGGGATGGCTGAATAGACTCTGCAATCTGCGCAACGGCTGCCACATTCTGAATCGGAGTACGGAATACATGAGTTTCCGGTGGAAACAATTGCCGCAGACGTCGACTGGACTCGGGAATCAGTCGACGAGCATGCTCATCGAGAGAATGCTGGAGGTTCTCCAAACAGGTGCGCTCAGCCAGAGTGGCCAGGCGCACTACCTCCAAGGCCCGGGCCTCGGCAGTTTCCCCTATGATGGGGGTCTGGAGAGCCTCCACGTTGCGGCAATGCAGCTCCTCCCTCTGCTGCGAGCTGAGAGGTTGGGGCTAATATTCCTCAAGGTCGACTGACGGGCCACCGCTTCTGCCATCATCGTCGCTGCAATGAAAACCAGGCAGACCGCGATGGGAGTCGACCATGAGGACCTCCACCGCAGGGTCACAACTCCCGCTCTCGGAAAAAGTATCCGCAAAATCAGTCGACAGGTCGACCGATCCGCGGGAAAACATGTCGGGCTCGATCGCCGCGACTTGGGGGGTGAAGGCCCGTCGTGCCACTGCGTGTCTCACCCATCGCTGGAGCCGCGAACGTCCAGACCGCTTGCGGCGGCGTCCAGTAGAGTGAGATGGCGACGCGATGACCGAATGGTACGGGGAAGACGCCTGCCGAAGGAGGACACCGCAGGAACTCGCTCGGAAGTGCGATGAGCCACGAACCGGGAGAGCCTGACGTCGTGAGGGGCCTCCTGGAGCCAGGCGGAGTCGTCGACGATGAAAATGATCGCGCCGAGTCGGAACTCGAGGCCCACGACCAAACCGCCGCCAGAAACCATGCTGATGAAGATCGGAAAAAATGCAACCTCGCCGGAAGTCGCTAAGACGCTTTGCCACATGGTGGGCGCCAACTGTCGTGGTACTAAGTCTGACAGTAAGTATAGGGGGGTACAAATGAGGAGGCAAGGTCCTAGCTACGGTGAGATTGTACACAAGTGTTTACGAGTTCAGGCCTCTCTCGGAGGAGGTAAAAGCCCTACGTCGCGGTGCCCGGAGGCGGTCGACTGGATTATAGGGGTGCGTGTTACAGGGGGTGCGAACCCTTGTGCCAGAGGAGGGGGGTGGCTTATATAGAGTGCGCCAGGACCCCGGCCATCCCCCGTTACCAAGAGTACAATGTACATAAAGAGGGGACGTTACTGATAATACCAACCATAAAGGGCTTTTAATGATCTTAAAGACTACGGAGTGAACGCCTGACTATTGCAGTTCTGGTAGACTCCTGGTCTTCATTAGGTCGAGTGGTTGACTGGTCGTGTGACAACAACAAGGTGGGGTACCCGAGTGAATCATTGGTCGAGTGGATTGCACTCGACGCCTTTGTTGGGCACTCCTTGTTGTCTGTTGGGTTTCTTTGCTTCTAGGGTAGTGACCCTGGGTAGGACGTATAGGTTAGGCCTATGACCCTACCCCAGGTCTATATCATCATTACTACCTTGTTATCTATTTTAGGGTTCAGGGTGGGGGCGGTGGTGGACGGCGGTGGTGGGGGGCAGTGGCGCACTTCGTCGGAGGAAAAAATCCAATCATGAGCGCGGCTAGAGAGGTGGCCGGGGGCAGCGGCTAGTCTACCGTTAGGGGCGGTTCCGAGGATGGTGGGGCGACGAGGCGGTCGCGGGAGCGCCGCCGGCCGTGGGTGACGGTGGCCGGCGGCATGTTTGGCTGTCTGGGAAGAAGAAGAGGTGAGGAAGAAGAAGGTCAAGGCGCCACACGATCTTCATCTAACAGTTTACAAATCGACTGATCCTAATTGAAAGTGTGTAGTTGCACCCCGGATGGAATTTGGGTTAAATTTTTTATAACTACATATGAATCATGTGTTGTGTTTGCGTTATTTTTTCTCTTTTTCGTAAGGAAGGTTAAATCTCCCTTCTGCATCCATGGTGTCCACCAAAGGAGGCAACATGCCTCTCCCGGCACTCCATACAACCATTTCCCTGTGAAGAGCATGCCTGACAGAGCCACTAGTCTTGCCCCCGCAGACAGTAATGAGAGAAAGAAGTGGCACTAGCAGTTGGTGGGATGTGTTCCCACCGAAGAACACTGTCCAGATGCTGAGCAATGGACAAATACGTGCTTGGAGAGGGTCGCCGGCACCAAAGCTCGATCGCCAAACTCTCGGTCTAGAGTGGGCAACTTTGTCCAGTCGGGTCGGTGCAACCAGATGGCAATGGCATTGCCCACTGCCACCCAAAGTTGGACGCTACCGCCGAGATCCACCACACACTGGGACGACTCATGGCTTGCTGCATAACCAAGACCATTGTTCGGCGATCGTCTCCCTAGAAGACCCTGGTAAGGGTCGCACGACAAGGGCGATTCATGCGATGGCCACCTGCTAGATCCTCGACAACAACACAACCAAGCCACGCGATGTTGGTCGCCTGTGCGGAGCAGTGTTGTTGAATTTCCTATGTGTTAGCTATGAATCGTCCACATTCTCTTAATTTTGCTTCACAAAAATGTCCGTTCAATTTTCTATTAATGTATAGATCTCCTCTTTATGGTCAATTAGCATATAACATATTCACTCGGGCCCTAGGGGGATTATAGACAATTGACGACCCAATTTACATTTTCACAATTGTCTCAACCAAACAACTTTCAGCCTTTTGAAAGCTGAAACTTCGCAACAACTTTCTCATAGCTCATAGCAGCTTTTTCAGAATCCATTGCTCAACCAAATACAGCCTTAGAACGGGACAAAATTTTAGTAGACTAGATCATCCTTTTCCCACTATATTCTCTATGTAGGCACATACATATTTTCTGTTTGGTTCAACGATCTTTTCACTTGATGTTTAGCTTCTGTACCTATAACTAGAGTTATGTCCTCGAACTTCTAATGATATTTCATGAAAATACCCAAATCTATCTATCTATCTATACCTATACTAATTCTAGACTCCCTAAAAATTCCCATGTTAATCAGATTTTTAGAACTGTTAATCTGGTGGGACCAAGTTATTACGGTGTAGATCAACCCATATATAAATTACCACTTTAATCAGAAAAAAAGTAATATAATCGATTCAGTTTTACATGGTAGCCGATCACAAGAGTTTGGCTAGCCTACGACTGCATCTCAGCATCTCCAAATAAACATATCAACAATAATTATGAGTCACGTAGTGCTTTAGGAAAGCTATATAGATCTATTTTCCTTTGAAAAATTACAGACCTAGTGTACTGGTGCGTGACTTCATTGTCTCGTGGTCTCTACGGGTGTGTTTACTTTCTGTTATCGAGTGGAACAGCACGGGTCGGTTTCATTCCCAGACCCCATTCCTGCGTTTGGATCATCAAAGGAACCAGAACCACTCGATTCCAAGAATGGCATATTCGCTGTTTATGCCGTTCCAAGCAGTACCTTGAAATCGAGCGGACCACACGGAACCGCCCACTCCCACGACCTCCTTCCTCCCCCGCTACAGCAGCAAAGAGACGCAGCCACCAATAACCACGGGGCATCCAACACGAGCTGCCGGGAGCGTCCCATCTAGCCGACCGTCGCGCTTGAGCACGCGTCGCCAGGAGACGCGGTCGTGCAGCGTCGGGAGCGCCGCATCCAGCTGGCCGTCGCGCTTGAGCACGCGTCACCGGGAGTCGCGGTCGTGCGGCGTCGGGAGCGTCGCATCCAGCCGGGCGCCGCGCTTGAGCACGCGCCGCCGGGAGCTGCGGTCGTGCAGCGTCAGGACTCAGGAACCGCTAGCTGCGGGGGCGTCGCATCCAGTGGGCCGGCGTGGCGGTGTACAAGGACGCAGGATCCGCCCAGCATCGGCGTGAGGGACAGGATGGATGGGGTGGGAGGAAGCCCGAGGCGAGCTCCAGCCTCCCGACGTCCTCTTCAGCTAGCATGGTCACCGTGCTTTGGCGGTCGGTGCTTGGCTGCTTGCTCAAGGATGGTGCTGGCGTTGTAGGCAGCAGCAAGTTCAGATAAACTGCGCAGTTGTTGGTTCAGACTTCAGATTCATTGGCGTTCTGTCCCTGGGAACCATTCCATCCTATCTCATTCTCTTTTAGGTAAACACGGAGATGGAATCATTCCGTTCCTTAGGAATGGAACGGTTCCATGACATTCCATTTGGTTCCGAAACCAAACACACCCTACATGTACGTACACACATGTGTATGCATGGAGTAGATGAAGGACTGGTCTCTCTCTATGTATTCAGCATATATCCTAACTACTCTATGTTTGAACGGCAAAAGGGAAAAATCTCATATACGTTTGGCCTTTTTCTCTACGGCCCCGCCTTCAAGAAAACAAAATCAAAGAAAAGGAACCCAAAAAAAGGACACCTCCGCCAATCCCCACCGATTCCAATTCGCTGGGACCTCTCCTCTTTAGCCAATGGGCGCTTATAGGCTCCGTTGTGCCGGCCGAAAGTTTCGGCCGGTCCAGCCCAGGCCGTAGGATGTGAGCCGCGCTGCAGTTGGATCCAGAAAAAAAAAACAAATCGCCCCCAACTTCTTCTTCTTCCTCCTTCCATGCATCTAGCCGCTGTGGATGAGCGAGGCCCCCGGCCTCGAAGCACCACCGAGCTTCGCCGCCCCCCACGGCGGTCAACGCCCCCACCGCCGGGCACCGCCCCCGCCGCCGGTTGCCGCCCTCGCCTACGTTTCACGTCGGCTGGACGCATGCAACAGCGTGTGCCCCGGTTGAAGCTCCACCAGGCAATGGCCACAACTCCGCTACGACGGTTGGAGCTCCTGTGGCGACGATCACCGGTCGCGCGCCCTCGACGACGAGCTCACGACTGAATCAGGCAAGGCTTGAACCGTCGCACATGCCATGTGTTGCAAAACGCTGGAAAAAAAGCTTCAACCCCAGGATGGAAAAGCTTCAACCCCTAGATAGAAAAGCTTCAACCAACACTGCAAAAACAGGGAGGATTTGCAACTGCCTGTGCGAAAATGCTTCAACCTTAGATGAAAAAAGTTTCAACCATATGATAGGAGAGAGCTTCAATCAAAGGGCTTCTCAAAATTAAAGAAGTTCCAAACGTCCAAAAAAGCTTCAAGCATGGATGGAAAAAGCTTCAACCGTGTACGAAAACAACTTCAACCGTTGGACAAAAATGCTCCAACCAAACACTGCAACCAGAGAAAAGTTGCAACCGTTGACAGAAAAAGCTTCAACCATGTATAGAAAAAGCTTCAAACGGCTATCGGCGACGGAAAAGCTGTGGTTGCAGCCTGTGGTCACCTCGGTCATCGTCGTCACGCACCCCGGCCGCCGCGGGGGTTGCAGCACATGGACATCCCCATGGTAGCACCCCGTCGCCCCCGGTTGCAGCATCTCCCGTTGTCACTCCTGTCACTGGCGAGATTGGATGGACATCGCGCAGGGTGGGATGGGCGCCGCGGGCTTGACAGCATGGTCAAGCGGGTGGGGAGGCATGGTGCTGCGACACCGAGGGGGGGGAGGAGGCACCAGGAGAGCGCGGAGCGTGCCCCCTGGCGAGCTGTGCGAGATGTGGGGGTGCTGCGTGCACGAGATGCGGGAGACGCGAGGAAGAAGGAGGCGACAGGCCCAAAGGTTCGGCCGGTGCCCCGGCTCGAAACGTTTACCTTAGCCAATCGCTGCTAGAGCGCCCCCTCGCCGATAAGCTTTCCAACTCCTGCTCCAACGCTAGAACAAGTGCCTTGCAGGCTGGCATCTACTCCTGTCTTGTTTGGCCCCCACATGAAAACTGGTCAACAGCAGCACACTTAGAATCCAAGGTCATCGCCAACTTCATCCTCTAAATCTATCGCGTTGTCAAGTTGCAGGCTGGCATCTGGTCCTGTTTTGTCTGGCCTCTACATGAAGTTAATGGCATGAATCGTGCAGGTTTATCTGCACCCATCCTCCACAAATCTGAAGTTTGATTATTACTATGAGTATGCTCTTGATCTCCTTTTTCAGAAGAAAATTATACATATGCATATGGCTGCTGATCGAGTCAATAAGAAGTTCATAAACCCAAAATCTGGTGCCTCCGTCAAACCCGTGGCCTCTCCTCCGGGCTTTATGGAGACTGAGAGATTCCCCGGTTTGTAGCAACACCCGGAACACGACATGATCAGTCAGCTCCAATTCCATGTCGATTCACGATGCCCCAGCATCAACATATTTTGAGGAGGGTCCTGGTATTTGAGGATAGTGAATTTGGTAAGCATCTAATAAAAGAAGAATCTGTAATCTTCTATTGGAATCGACATAACTGGGTTCTAATTTTGATTCATTCAGCGATAGAGTACGTTTTCCCGTAGACTTGAGGTGTGTGACTGAAACTTTTATGCTGTTAGCAGTCGCCAGTAAGAATCTCACTTATTTAATAGGGAGACCCTCTTGTATTTAGGGGGTGTACCGAAGCAGAAGTGTTTAATAGGTCTTAGTTTCTTCTTCCAAAGGCATACGTATGGATCAATAGATGTTTGTCCGATTCATGGAAGCAAAGAAGGCTGCATAATACAAATCAGTACATGGCTTTCTAGGTGAATAGGACGTTACACGTGGTCTTGCACCAATGTAGTTTTGGGCAGGTCTTATAAGCATCCCAGCCTCCGAGTTGCCTATTTTATTTTTCACGTGACCTATATGACTAGGCCATTGGTTGTAAATTAAAAAAACCGTATGGAAGATGTGGTAACCTCCATGGTAAAAGAACTACCAAAGAGGCCAAAAGGCGCCAGACCATGCATCATTACCCACACAAGATAGCCCAGGACCACGAGGTCACCCTCCGTCGCGCACGTGGGGCTGAGAAGAGAGCCACGGATGCGGCCAAGACTCGCCGCAGCCGCCGCCTGGCTGAGAAGGAAGGAGCGACCTTTGTCGACATGACCACCAAGGCCATGAACGTCAAAGCTCGTCGCTTCGACCTCAAGCTTACCTCCGCTGACCTCGTCACTGCCCTCGATGTCTCTAGTCTCACCAGCGTGCCGGAGGTGCCGGTGCTCGACACCGCTGCCCTGGCTAGCATTGCTGCTCTTTGCGGTGCGGAGCCGGAGGAAATTGCAGAGGTGTCTTCGGCCGCCCCATGATCACCAGACGGGTCCCCAAGACGACGGCCCCTCGCCAAGTCCACCCTATCTTCTCTTGCTTAGGCGTTGTCTGCCCTTATGGCTCCGTTTTATTTCAGTTAGTAGCACCCAAGGAGGCTCCGGGTGCGTGCCTCACCGTCCCTTTTGCTAATTGTAATCGCGGGTTTCATGTTCTTCCCATGCATGCATGGGGGTGCCAAAACCTTTTCCATGAGTAATGTCAAGTTAAGCTTCTGTTGTTGGAACGTTCGTGGCCTTGGCCAGTCCCAAAAATGTTCCGATGTTCTATCTGAGCTCATTGCTATTAACCCCAATGCCTGCTTTCTTCAAGAAACCAAGTTAAACGCGATCCCTCCCCTTAAGCAGAAGAGTTTTCTCCCCCGTCACCTCGACCTTATCCACACGCTCCCCTCCATTGGCTCGGCCGGTGGAATGATCTCCTCCTTCTCCTCCGATCACCTCACTCTTCTTCACACAGTTGCTGGCCTCTTCACCCAGACCTCACTGATCACTCCCTGGCCTCCTCCCACCCTTTGGCTGTCACCAATGTCTATGCTCCCACTGATCATGCTCAAAAACCCGACTTCCTGCTCGAACTCGCTAGCTACGCACCACCTCCTAATACTCCCTGGATTATCCTTGGTGATTTCAACCTGTTGCGCCACCCTTCCGATAAAAACACGGACAACTTCAGGCAGTCTGAGGCGGACTTGTTCAACGCTTTCATCCACTCTAACGCTCTTATCGAACTCCCGCTTCTCGACCGTAGCTTTACCTGGTATAGCAAAAGGGATAAGCCTACTCTCGAGAGGATTGACCGCGTTTTCATTAATACTGACTGGGATCTTCTCTTCCCAAATACCACCCTAGCTTCCTTAACCCGTTTCGTTTCCGACCACGTCCCCTAGCTCATCTCCATCGACACTAACATTCCCCGCCCAGCGCTCTTTCGTTTCGAAAATAGATGGGCCCTAAGACCAACTGCCGCTCCATTATCCGAACGCTGGGCTTCGCCCTAACCGCCTACTAGCGCTCTCGCTCCGCAGCCGCTTTCAACGCTCTCGCTCGGCGTTGAAAAATGGAAACCTCTCGCTGTCCCCTCTCCACTCGTGAAAGTAATCAAAACCGTTATCTCTGTCCTCGACCTTATCGAGGAATTCAGATTCCTCTCCTCCCGAAATCTCTCTTAGGCGGGTTGTTATTAAAGTTCTCCAACGCACTATCCGTGAAAAAGCGCCTATTGGATCCAACGGAGGAAAATCCGCTCAACTATTGACGAAGACGAAAATTCCCGCTTCTTCCATGCCTCTGCCTCGGCTCGACTTCGTAAGAATAAAATTTCCGTCCTTGTCTCTAATGGCTCGGAATTTTTTTCCCACGCTGATAAATCAAACATTCTCTCTGACTTCTACTCTGGGCTCCTGGGTACAGCTTTCAACCCCTCCTGGGCTTTCGACCTAGACGACCTATACCCTTCTCCCCTTACTCAGCTCCGACATCTTGCCGACCCTTCTCGGCATTTAAATAGCCACTGCCTTCTTTTCCATGAACCAATCGGCCAGTCCTGGCCCGGATGGTTTCGGTCCTGGGTTCTACCGCAAATTCTGGCACATCCTTAAACATAAGATCAAAGATTTCTTTCTAGAATTCTACCACCTTTCAAGTGACATTTCCTGCCTTAATAGAGCCCTCATCATCCTACTCCCAAAATCGCAAGACGCTCGACCCCCCTCTGATTTTCGCCCCATCTCGCTTCAAAACGGCCCAATCAAAGGAGTAGCCAAACTTCTCACCAACAGACTCAAACCTCTTATCCCGCTGCTCGTCCATGCTGATCAAACAGGCTTCCTCTCTGGGCGGAACATCTCTGAAAACTTCCTTTATGCAGCAGATATCCTACACTGCTGTGCAAAACGCAAAGCTCCCACCTTAGTTGTTAAGCTCGACTTTCGTAAGGCCTTTGACTCGGTATGCTCGCCTTCCCTCCTACTCACTCTTCGCGCCCGTGGCTTCCCCACTCGATGGTGTGACTGGATAAGCTCGCTGCTCGACACTGGCTCCATGGCAGTCATGCTAAATGGCATTCTGGGCAGATGGATCAAATGTAAAAATGGCCTCCGACAAGGAGACCCTCTCTCCCCCTACCTCTTCATTATCATCGCCGACATTCTACAACAACTGATAATCAAGGCAAACTTGGATGGAATCCTCCTTCACCCTCTTAGTCCCACCTTACCTTGTCCCGTCCTCCAATACGCTGACGACACTCTCATAATAGTCAAAGCCACTCCGGACTCCACCGCTCACCTAAAAAGGATTCTTGACGACTTTGCTAACGCCACTGGTTTGCAAATCAATTTCAACAAAACCACTTTCATCCCCCTAAATGTTGACCACGATCAGGCTACTAAGTTCGCCTCTGATCTGGCCACCAACATTTCCTCCTTCCCGCATACATATCTGGGTCTCCCTCTCTCTCCCCACAAATTGCCACCATCCGCGTTCCAACCGATAGGTGCGACGTTTACCTTTCGGGCTGGGCAGCACTCCTTCTCTCCCGCGGAGGTAAACTAGTTCTTATGTCGGCTGTTTTAGATAGCCTCCCAACCTACTTCATGCTTTGCTTCTCTCTTCCCATCCAAGTTATAGAGGCCATTGACAAACGTAGACGCTCCTTCTTCTGGTCTAACGACGAGGTGTGCTCAGGGGCAAAATGCCTGGTAGCTTGGGACAAGGTCTGTACGCCTAAAGATGCAGGTGGTCTAGGTGTCAAAAACTTGCGAGCACAAAATTATTGTCTACTGCTGAAGTTTGCCTTCAAATTTTTACACTCTGATAATCTTCCTTGGAAGGATTGGATTCTAAACCACTCCCCTCTCCACATTGGACACGGCAAAAATAGTTCTTTCCTTGCAAAAACTATTTTTAAACACCTTCAGAGTCTTAGAGAAATCTCACACTGCACCATTGGTAATGGTATGTCCACTTTCTTCTGGTTAGATCGGTGGCTCCTGCCAGAACCGCTGGCAGTAGTCTTCCCTGCTCTCTTCTCTCACCACACAAATCAAAATGCATTGGTAGCCACCATATTCCAGGAAGGGATCGAGCTTGCTCTTCGTAATCGACCAACCACTATTGCTGCCGCAGAACTTGCTTCTCTTACCTCTCTGTTGCAGGATGTCACAACCTCCCAGGACCCGGACACGAGGAGGCTGTTGAATGGTGACAGCTTCACCACGCGTGGGGCTTATGCGGCCCTAAATGAGCACCTCTCCGACCCATCGCTTGCTCTGATTTGGGACTCAAGGGTGCCAAAGCGGGTCATGATCTTTGGCTGGCTTCTGGTCTTGGATCGTCTCAACACCCGCCAAAACCTTCGCAAGAAGCATGTTCTTTCTTACGACATTGCCCTAGATGCAACAGCTCTGTCGAAGACCGGGAGCACCTGTTCTTCACGTGCCCGGCGGCTCGCAGAATATGGCGCCACGCTGACATTCGATCTCGCTTCAGTCCGATCACTGAGATCTTTACCACAAGCTTGCCAGATGCCTTGCCCCCTTCGATTCGCCCCTTTGTAATCCTCCTCATTCTCTGGAAAATTTGGGACGCGAGGAACAAAAAAGTTTTCCAGGACGTTGAGATTGATGCGAGAGGTTCTATTTTGGCTATCCTAGATGACCTTATTCTGTGGTCTCACCGTCTTAAGACGGAAGCACTTAAGGAGCATGCCGGTCTGTGGCGTGACTTCCTCTCCTCGCGTAATACGTGACTCTTGTAAACTTTCACTTCTTTGAAATATATTCAGGTAGGGAGCCTTTCCCCCCCGGTGACCATTTCAAAAAAAAAAAAGATAGACTCCTTAGGATATACTCCCTCTTTTCTGAATTACATTGTCGTACGCATGGATATATCTAGATGTATTATAGTTCTAGATACATCCATTTCAACGACGAGTAATTTGGGACAGAGGGAGTATATGCTTCAATGCTCCATCTTTTAAAACAAGCTAATAGAACGTATTCAATTACTTCCTTGCCTATGCATGACACGAATGTGCTTCTGAAAGTCGTAGCCCCCCCCTCCATGAAGATGGATTAAATTCATACCTTTTTGAAGCACATTCATGTTATATGCTCCGGTGTCAAAGGCGTACGTGCTTTTTGAGATTTAAGTTTCACAATGATTTCAATCCATGAAATGTAATTATGTCTAATGAAACTTATAACATTCGTTTCATGTCTGAAATAATTTTCCAATGATATATTTGCCAAGTTACATGACCAACGTATTACTGGCCCACCTGATGGCCGTGCTTATAAATTTTAAAAAGCTGCACGCCCTCTTTTTGGAGTCATAGCGAGACTTCGGAACTTCGGAATATTTTACTATCTGGAGGTTCCCTTAAACCCACTACAACAATGAATATAACTGTAGCAATTCCCACGTTATCGGAGACATCTTGGGATGTGTTATGTCTCTGGATTTAAATTCGAGGTTGGTATGGTTTTCCGGGATACTCATTGTCGTATGTCCTTTATCTTATTCCGGGATACTCATTGTCGTCCCACGTCATCCGTTATCGCCGACTTCATCTTGAACTCCCCAGCCACCCGGCCTTTTCCAAGCGGCGTCCCCAAGCTCGCGCGCGATCGGCTTGATCACCCGCTCGCCGCCGCTATCTGCCCAATCTACGTCGAGCAATGGACCTGGCCTGTCGGTTGCGCGTGCTTCCGCAGGTCCCGTCAAGATTGTCCCAGAGTTCAACGCGCCCCTCCAGCAATCGAGCAACGGGCTGTCGCTGCGTCGCCCTGTCGGGCCGCAGCGCCGCCGCCTCGTGGTTCTTCTCGCAGCTGCATCGACTCTGCATCACCGCTAGGTCGCCCCCTTCGGCTCGTAGTACCGTGATACGTGGTCCCCGCAGCTGCCCCGTGGTTGTCCCCGCGGTTTAACCAACTTGCGAGCCGCTGTTGCATCGCCCCTTCGGGCCCAGCGCCACGGCCCACGGTCCCCACCGCCGCCCGAGGTATTCCCGCCGTCGCCCTGACCCGCCTGCCGCCGCTATGTCGCCCCTTCGGACTGTAGCACCGTGGCCCACGGTCCACTTCGCCGTCCCCGCGCGTCGACTCCTGTGGTATGCGCCGCGCCGCCTCCCCTAGCGCGGGAACGCCATCGTCCGCACCTGTCTTCGTCACGTTGTCAGGTTCCTCGCCTACTTCGAGCACCACCGCCGCGCTCCTAACCAAGCTGCAGCCGCCGCTGCTACCTCCGTAGCCGCCGCCGCCCATCCACCACCTTCATATTCCTCCAGCACCAGCCCGTCGCCAACGTCGCGGTCATCTACCCCGACCACTTCATCTACTCCGACCACCGGTGGTGACAACGGGCCCGTGCTGATTGACGCCACAACCATCGTCGAGTCCTTCTTTGCTGGCCTCCCCGACTTCTCCGACATGGGGTACAACTCGTTCAGGTCCCTCATCTACGCATGCCCGGTGCTAGCAACACTGATGCGTGCCTTCGTCCATGACGTGTCTCCGGGCCTGGCAAGCATGGAGTGGCGCTTCGTCAACTTCGTCTTCGTCCGTCTACGCATGCCCGGTGCTGGCAACACCGATGTGTGCCTTCGTCCATGATGTGTACCCAGGCTTGGCAAACCCGTCGCGCCGCGTCGTCAACAAAGTCTTCTTCCCAGCGCACCACTACTTCGACACCACTGCACCCATGCTAACTTGGCGCCTCCCTGCGCCCGCGGCTCCACGGTGACTTCCTCGACACCGGCTACCCCGACTCCACATCGAGCACGGCGTTCTTCGCACGACAACCTCGACCACGGCTACACCACCTACGCTCTTGGCTATCTCGACAAACGGCACAAAGGGCTACTGCCTTGCTTGAGCAACCTCATCGGTTTCCATTCTAGCCACGACTTTCGCGATGCATCGACCATTATGACTATGTGTGTGTGGGGGGAGGGTTTCCGTTAGCTTGCCTACGAATTCTTCTCCAGTCTCACCGTCTGCGTCGCTACCGTTGTGAATGCGGGGATGTTAAATATCATGATTGTATTGGAAACATAGGATAGCGTAGCAAGTATTCTGACTTGTCTTATACTCCAAGTAGATCACGTACTCCTATATATATACGCCCACGAGGCTACATGTCATATCCTATGTGGACTTTTTTTTTATCTTTTTTGTTTAAGCCAATTTGTTCGATAGAGATGCTTGTCCTTGCTTGCCACTCATATTTCATCGTTACTAATATTAGGATGTGCGCAATAACCATGAACACACATGCTGGACAATTGACCAATTAACTTTAGGATTTTATCAAATCGACAAGGTGGATGAAAATACAACAGTGCTCACCTGGACCTACATTAAATAGACTGACAGGGAAAACACATGCCGCCATATTAAGGCAAATTAGACAAATTTGACCTGTGGGCGAAATCAAATCACAGAATGAACTACCCGTAAAACTATTTCACACGGATGACCTTTTTATGTGACGTCTGAGACAAAGGCGCCACACTGCACTGTGCAACGCCTCACAGATAGACGCTACACGCCTGGCCATAGTTGCACCCCAGACTGCCTAAAAATTGCTAAGTCATTATGCAGAGCCTACGAGCTAGGCGCTGTACTGTATAGTGTGATGCCTAACTCTCAGGCGCTGCACTAGTGGTTGCACTACAAAATGAAGCAACCACTAGTGCAACGCCTAGAAGCTAGGCGCTATACTGTATAGTGTGGCGCCTAGCTCTCAGGCGCTGCACACTGACTTAGTAATTTTCGTATCACACGGGTGCGAAGCTGGTCAGGTGTGTAGCGCCTATCTATGAGGCGTTGCACAGTGTAGTGTGGCGCCTTTGTGTCGGGCGTCACATAAAAACTCAGCCACCTGAAATAGTTTCATGGGCAGTTCACTCTGTGATTTGATTTCGTCCATAAGTTAAATTTGTCAATTTTACCCCATATTAAGAACACAACCGCCAGCTCCAAGGATAAGAAAGACGAAAGAAAATTGTAGGGGTGAGGACTACACGTGTTTGGCCTTCAACCCAAGGATAAAAAACATGAAACATACCGTGAAGACGACAAACACGAGCACACCGAAGACACATCAATAGAATTCCACGGCAATTTCTTCTCTCTTGTATTTGTCTGATATGACGGGTCAGCACAATGCATATCTACACCAACTAAAGTACCTACCTGCGTATAGCTGCCAACTAAATAACCTAGAGATGCCTAACCTAGCTAAGGCTAGTCATAGTGGTGACTAATTTAGACTAGTGCTATGTATATGCTACTACTCTGTGTTACTACCTCCTTCGTTTCAAAATATAGTGTGTCCTTGGTTTTCATGCTTCAACTTTTACCATAAATTTAACCAACAAGACCGACTGTGGCTGGAGCAAAAGATTATACCAATGAATTCGTATTCAGAAGAAGTTTTTAATTATATATTTTTTATCCCGCAGTAGTCAGTCTCGTTGATTAAATTTATGGTCAAAGTTGAACCTCGAAAAGCACGGGCGCGCTATTTTGGAACGGAGGAAGTACTCTCTCCGTTCCAAAGTATAGCGTGTCCTCGATTTCTGTGCTTCAACTTTCACCATAAATTTATCCAACAAGAGCAACTGCGGCGGGAGCAAAAATTATATAATTGAAAAGTTCTTTTGAATACGAATTCACTGGTATAATTTTCGCTCCCGCCGTAGTCGGTCTCGTTGGTTAGATTTATGGTCAAAGTTGGACCTCAAAAAATGCGGGCGCACTATATTTTAAAACGGAGGAAGTATCATATATGAGAGCATTTATTAGCTCGTAGACCCAACTTTTCCTGAAAACCCATATGCGATGGAACATAATATGTTTTTACAAATACTTCTTTTCTCATTAACTACTGTGCCATCGATCGCCAATCTTGTGGTTCTGTGTTTTTTCCCTCGCCAACACATAGCTTTGGTCATATATGACTGCTATTTTGTCGATGCATTGTGTGCGTGTGCATGTGTGTGTATGTTTGAGTTGGCTGTGTGCATCCTAACTATGCGGAAGTCGGGTATGTATTCATCGCGTTTGTATCCTCTTGATAATTCATTTTGAGTCAATAAAATCCATCATTTATCGAAAAAAATACTTACGACGTAAACAAACTTGTCTTGTGGTGTGTCATGTTTCTACCTAAGTTACTCCAACTACGATCAGCCTACACAAGTATGGTTTTAAACATGCCAAAAACTCAGATGAACGAATCCTGGAACTGCCCAGGATCCAAACATCATAGTCCCACTAAAAAGTATATCAGCTATCGGGGCATTAGGCAGTAGGGACTCAAATACTTAATCATAATCATACATGCATGCTAAGTATTGTTTTTTGAACAATGATTAAAGATAGTAAAATGGAGCTACATATGCCCTGTTTGGCTCTTTCGCAATTTGATGCCCGAGGCAATAGCAGCAGCCGGCCTCCAGGCCGCGACATCTTAATGGGCCACAATCGACGCAGGTACAATGTACAGACTGTGTTTTTTCGATTTGATATAAAATTATGAAAAGTATGTTTAAATCATGGCCCCTCTCACTAAACGTATAAAGGGTAATCTAGACATTTGGCAAATCATATGTATAGCAGGTAGCCGGTTGGTACGTATACATAGTACATTCTGCAAGTAGACACCTCGACCCCCCCTCCCCCTGCCTAGGATGGCCACGCCACAGCCTTTTATTGTCTTTTATCTCTACCTAATAATAAACCATGGACTGCTTCTGCCCGTCTGTCACATCTTTTTTTGCAAAAGAGCACCTGCATTTTGTTTAAATCAACCCACAGTCACAGTCTGAACTGTTATTTTGCATTTTTTAAACTCCCCTGACCTTTTAGGTAATTCATCCATGAGTCATATTTAAGTCAAACAAATGCTTTTCTAAGTTATCCATCTCTTTTAAACCTTAACTCCGATTTTAACATGTTATATATGAAATTTGATTAGAAAAATATATAGAATACGAATATGATGTTATTTTTAACTGTTAATTTTTAAATATTATTTTGGAAGATATTTAAGTCAAACAAATACTTTTTTAAATTATCCGTATCTTTTAAACCGTAACTCCGATTTTAAGTTGTTATATATGAAATTTGATTAGAAAAATGTGTAGAATCTGAATATTATATTATTTTTACATGTTAAATATTTTTTAAATATTATTTTTATTGAAAGCAAACTTATAATCTATAGCGCACTATCCATTTTTTCTTTCGTACGGCGATCCAGATTGCAAATAAACACCTACCAAAACCATATAGGGAAAATAAAACATCGATAACTACACATGCGAACCTCTGAAAAACCTCACAGGGGAAAACAACAGATTTCTCATCGCGGGAGTGAGAGAAAGCAAGAGAGAGACGTCTTAGGATTAACCACATTCAACATATTTTGGTTTGTGTGAACACTTAGGCCAACGCCGGAGAGGGTGAGAAATAGGATAAGAGACACCACAAATGTAATGCCTCGCTAAAATAAAAGAGATGAACCTATTGTGGTCTTGAGTAATGGTTGTTGGATTAAGAGTATGAGTTATTTTTTTCTTTCATTACAAGGCACGGCCTCTTTTGCTTGTTAAATTTCAAAAAGAACGCATAGGACAAGCTTTGAACTCCAGACTTCTGGCCACCTTATAAACCGTGGTAACAATAGGCTAAATTAGCACTTTTTACTTTTGTAGTATGAGACTGCTCTTACTTGCTAAACCTAGCAGCCCAAGCACTGCAACCAATATTTTAATATGGCCCACGGATGATTTGTTGGTGTGGATCCTTAATTAATTGCCCCGATTACTTGTTCTGCTAAACACGTCCGCTAGAGAAGCCAACTCTCGTAGCTTTCTAATTCAGTGCTTCCATTTTTTCTGCGAGGTAATCTAGTGCTTCCTAATTGAACATGCGCATCAACATATGGTAGATTAATAATAATTAGCCGCGGGCCAAAATTTTCTTCCTATAAATAATGGGTTGCTAGAGTGACAGAAGCTTAAACCCTAGTTTATAAGTTGCTTCGTAAGGGGATGATTTGGATCCATGTGTTTCATGCACTACTAGGGAAAAGCCTAGCAGCAGCGCGGGTTTTAGGCCTATCAGTAGCGCGGGCAGGAGCGCTACTGATAAGGCGCTACAGCTAAAGCTTAGCAGCAGCGCGCCTGGACCCGCGCTGCTGCTAAAATGATCTAGTAGTAGCGCTTCTCCAGAGCAGCGCTGCTGGTAATTAGTAGTAGCGCTCCTCCTTTCCCGCGCTACTACTACTATTATTTAGTATTTTATTCCTTTTTTATTTCATGTTCTATTTCATACACCTTTACACACTTTTTCATACAACAGGAATTTAGAGACTGTTTTTACATCATAATGAGTAGGTGAAACAACCGTGGACTAGTTTCAAGTGGATGGACATCCACTTGAAACTAATCATGTTCTTTCACCAATGATATAATAAATATCATATCATATCATTAACAACTTATCATCATAATACATCATTGTCATATAACACCTCCTCAAGATCATCGTTTTTATCAATGAGACATCACATAGCAAATTGGTCACTAGTCGTAATCACAAGTACTCCTCATCATCAACTCTAACACATTGTATCACATAATAAACATATTGTACCTAATAGGACCTACTACATTCTCTTAGGACCTACTATATTCTCTAAGGTAAAATAGCAAAAAACTAGATAGCCCCTGACTCTCCATTATGGAGAATAGAGATTATCCTGTCTCCAATTCTTGCCTTTCGCTTAATGTTACTTCCAAGAACCTCCTTGCGAATGTCCAAACATTTTTTCCAATCTTTGATTAGCATGTGTTCACCATTTTTAGAAATCCGATATGCACAGGTGAGATCCGTAGGATGACCTGGCTGTATGTTCAGAACTTCAAGGCGACCATTGTAATACATCAGATGAGGCACACAATCCATCGGGATTTTCTGTTGAAAAACATAGTAATAACTTCGTAGTTAGCAATGATGTACTAGTTTTGGAAGTATGCAAAAGATGCACGGATGTCGTAATAGTAAAAAATCTTACCAGGGTATCTCCATAGAAGTTATCGTGGTTCAACACGTGCACTAGTGGCACGTATTCACCATAATTTGGAGAAGTTCGATAATAGGTATTGTAATTCTCAAAGGAAGTACAAAATGCGATCAGATGATTTTTCTCCTTATAAGTTAATTCGGAGCCACCACTGTAGTGGGTTTTGTCTACCATCTTCTGCACATTCTTTGAAGATTCAAAATAAGCTGTCAATGGAAATAAGCTGTCAACTATTTTGAAATAAACAATATAAATTAGTTAATAACTATGTTTGAGAAACTCACATTGCGGTAGAATTGGAGGCGTATCAACAAGGACCCAAATGTCCATATTGTCTTGCTCGATGTCAGGATCACCAAGATCCATGGTGACAATCATACCCTCATAAAAACCATACATTTTGCAAAGTGCTTCCCAATTTTGGCAACCAAAATGGGTTACGCTCTGAGCATTGTACAGATTTACTTCAAAATCCATATCCAGGGGGCCCACTTGTCAGGTTTGACTGGTCTTTCCTCCCTCCGATTCCACTGCCCGAGCGGAGGCGGAACTCCGGCGATGCTCGCCGGCGAACGACAGCACCGTTCAGGAAACCGAGGCCATCCATGGGCTCAGGGGGCCGAGGTGGTCACTCCGGTGGTCGCCGGCGGCGAGCTCCGCAGCGGACGGTGGTCGTCGGCCAGAGTGGGCTTTTGACTCCGGCGGTTCCTGACCAAAATCGGGCATGGGGATGGACTCGTGGGTGCTGCAGGATGTTGTTAGTGCAGTGAGTGGAGAGGGGGAGGCCTTGGTGGCGCCGGAATAGCCGAGACAGTGGCGGCGGCTGCGGTTGCCGGAGATGGGGAAGAAGACCTCCCCGGGTCGATTGGCTGCCACGGGGAAACTAGGGGAGTGTTTTGAGGCTGCCTGGGGAGCGGGACGTGCTCGGGGGCCTCTTATATAGCGTGGCCATGTTGGTTCGCGGCGGCCGCGGATAGGATCGCCGGCGAACCGCCTCTCTGTTGCTGCAGGAGGACGTGGCGGCGACGAGCGCTAGAGGACGCGCTTGTGGATGAGTCTGAGCTGCCCCAGGGGCAGGTGGCGAGCAGGAGAGGCTCGGGCAGCGCCGACCTGAGCAGGGGCTGTCGGGCGGCCGTGGCGGCTAGCTCCTGGCTTGCCGGAGACGTGGCGAGGGGTTGCTTGGCGTGTTCTGGTGAGAGGGAGAGTGTGTGGCGCGGCTCTGCAGTGTGAGCAAAACCAGGGGCGCGACGCGGCGGCTCGGGCGCGGCACGTGCAAAACGCGTGGTCTGCTCGCGCCCAGAGCATGCACGGGACGTGCTCGACAATATGCCAGGGCATGCTAGAGGTCTCGGGTGAGGTTGGGGTTTAACAGACCTAGGTTAGGAGTAGCTAGGAGTTTATTGGACAAGGTGGTTAGGCAAGGGAAGCAAGTTCATAGTGCAAACTAAAACTCATGTCAAAACTGGTCATGCCCATAAAGTGTTTGACAGAATGCCACATGCACCTAGGTATTTCTTGGAGTGGTCAAATCTTCCAGAGTGGGGTCTCTTTAGATGAATGAGAGGGTGGTGAGGTTAGTTTGCCAAATGTAGAAACTTGTTAGTGCAATTATTTGAGAAAATCAGTTTTTGGCAGAAACTAGAGGCTGTCACCTCATGGGCCAAAAATCTTCCAATGGGCTCATGCTCCTGGTCTTAAGGGTTTTGCAGGGAGGACTACAAGTAGGAAAAGGAATCACAACAAAAGGAGCAAGTTAAAATATAGTTGTAGTACAAATCCTCAAGTTGGACCAGAATGGAAATGAGGATGATTCACTCAAATTTTTCAAAGAACAAAGCTGGGTTTTTGCATAAAGTTGAATAATATGCTCCTACTGACATCCCAAAATTTTGGTAGAAGTTTTAAAGAAGTATTTAAATAGGTTGTAGTGCAAAAGTGAGATTTGACCAGATTTGAAAATTAGGTGTAGAACTCAAAATATCCAAGGAATGAAATATATTTTTGCATAGAAGTGTTTTAAAAACATCACATGACATCTCCAAATTTTAGTGAAATTTTTGAATGAATTTATAAAAGGGTTGCAGTGCAAATGGGACCCTAAATTTATGAAAAACCAAATTAGAGAAATAAAGCTCGGGGGAAAATAATTATATAGATAATCCCACTGATAAAAGAATTGTTTTATTTGAGAGGGTAAAAGAGTCCAATAAAATTGGGAAGTTTTTTTTCACTTGAGGTAAAAACTCCATCAAAATAAAGGGAAGAAAGGTTCTGAAATCAAAAGAAAATCCAGAAAACCAAAGTTTAAGTTTCCTGGAAAGATTTTAATTATTAAAACATGGTTAAAAAATTTGGGGCGTTACAACACTACCCCCCTTAAGAAAAAATCTCGTCCTCGAGATTTTTTAAGAGCTGTTTTGAAAAACACAATACTCCACGGTTGCGAGTTTTATTTGCAAGCAGTGTATGTGTTCGAGTGGTGGTGGTGTTGCGTGAATAAACCAAGTCGTGAGAAGATACACGATGTAGCAATTTAGGGAAAAGAAATCTCACTCCAGGATTTTTTTTGCGAGAGAAACAGTAATATATTAGAGTCAAACTGCGACAGAACTACTCACATTAATAGAAACTAAATAATTTACTCGTGCACAAACTCGGGGTACCACGCATAAGTTACAACACATAAGTAAAAGTTGCAATAATATACACAGCAGATATGTCTATAATGCAAACGGTAACTGGACGGGGTCCCGAGAAAACGTCTCTGGTACTGGGATGCACTCCTCTTCTATCGGGGAAAGCGGATTGACCAGCCAATGAATGTGTCTCTCCTGGTCGGGCCTCAGTGGTCTGCGTATGGCGATCTGAGGATTTAAATCTGCGAGACTCTGGAGATAACCCATTACTTGCTGGGTCAAACGTTCTTGAGCGATGACGTACTGGACCAGGTTGGCCAGTACTGGGTCTCTCTCAATCCGTCCACCTGGAAAAGATGTTACTCCTCCGGGTGCTGCATGGCTCGGAAAGTAATAATATCCTCTTTCACTGGCATAGGGTACCGCGAATCGAAGGCGGGCAAGTGCTTCCTGTGCAGCCGCTTCTATGGCCATATGTGGGGTTGGCATAGATTTCCCCATGAAGGAAACTTCCATTGGGTCTTGGTTTGGATCTACGGAAGGGATGTGTAGTACTGCCCAATATTTCGAGGTGGATGGGGTGATTCTCGATTTGAACAGCTCGTACTGGGGTGGCTGGGTAGAACCCATGGTACTTCGGGTAAAGTCCCACAATATTTTGACAAAACTACCCGGGGTTGCATCTGGGGTTCTCAGATAAATACTAGGGCTCGGCATGGCAAGAAATGGTTGTGAGGGTGGTGCACAAGGTGAGGGTGCTTGGCAAGGTCATGAGGTGGCCTTTTTATAGCACTGGAGCTGGGTCATTTTACCGTGGTGAAGGGTAATTAATTTGCCAGCTCAGCTCCAAGGGTCGGGGTTAAAGCCACAGATACATATCTCACTAAGGTAACGTATCACTGTGGGGGTTGTTGGGGTGGTTTTGGTAGCTGTGCTCGGAAAAATATGCAACTGTGTGCTGACATAATTATGCAAGGTTACTATTTAAAACAGAGGCACAACTAGATGTTGCGTTAATACACAAGGTCACACGATTATAAGGCGTGGATACACGGAGACACGACACTACTTGGTGACTTAGTCTACCTCGTTTATATCTAAACGAGCCTGCCTTGAGGACATCGAGGCTTCTCCACGGGTCTCACCGTCGGGATTAGCTGGAGGTGGTTGAGGGACTGCAGGGTCGGGGTGGCGATGATGACTATCGCGGGGATTGTTGGCCACAATCCCATTGGAGTGTGCTCCCAAAAGACGACGAAGCACTTCTGGGGTCATCAAAGCGCCTTGGTTGATGGCTGGGGCTGACCTCAAGGTCTCGATTGGTTGTCCGAACATCACGACTGGGTTGTCGGCGTCGGGCTCGTCTTCTCCTCTCACCGGGGCTCGACGAACCAGCTCTCCACGAGCTGCGATCAGATCAATGGTGATTTGATCGAATAGTTCCTCTAGCGCACCTACATAGCGCACTAGGTGCAACAATGCAGGATCCGTCTCGTGATCTCCGTTGGCAACCTGGGGTGGTCTACCATACCCTTCACGTCTGGGGTACTAGTGGAACGAGCGACAGTTAAACTCTGGGCGACAACTGCCGGAGTTGAACTATAGCCTCTCGAGCAGCTACCTGGATGGCTTGTGGCTCGAAGGAAGATGTCATTCCGGTGAACCTGTAGGGGCATTTTGGCGACAGACCCCTACCGTAGATATGCACAGTGGCCCAAAATTGACGGCTCTCACCGCTCATGGATCCTTGGTACACAACATATTCTGGGGGCTCTTCTAACGCATAGGCACTACGGGTGAGGATTGCGAGTATGGTCACAAAACCTCCAAGGTTGGTTGCTGTGGTCTCATTGTGCACGACGGGGCCAGGCATTATGGCTCGGTTGGGGTAGAGGCTGTGGTGTGCTGGGTCGAGGCGAGCGTGCCCTCTTTATAGGAAAAAGGGGTCGACGTCTTCCTTGGCACGCTTGCGAGTGAGACATTATAGGCGTCGGTCACTCGCGCGTGATCGACAGGCTAGGTTGATAGGTTGGGCACCGACTGCCAAAAGTATCGGGGTCACTGTGTGGCTGTCTTGCACGAGAAGCTTGGCTGGGTTTAGGTTAAGGTCTGGTGGTTTGGCTTACCTAGGTTTTTCGACCTGGCTAGGATAGGATTAGCCAATGGTCAGCTTGGCTCTAATACCAAGTTTGTCACGACCGGTTTTCCGGGTACTAATTTCCAAAAAATGGCCGTTGTGCTCACCAGCCCCAGGATTACTGTTAGCTGATGAGGCACCAACTTGATACATAAATTCCAAGCAAAATACAAAACATGTAGTACAAGACCATTCTGGCCTATGAGTACAACAAATGGTTTCTAGTGGTTGATGGCGGAAGCGGTTTGTGGATCATCAGTGTCTATGGGACTCCATTTCCCACAGGAACAGATGACCAGGTTAACTCCTATCTTCGCGAGGCTGCTATCACCATTGCGTAGGTTCCGGGGCTGTCATCGCAATGCTCCTCTCCACGCAAGATATCTGGCCAAGACAATAGCCAGGGACAAGCCAATGAGTACTTTGAATGTACTCGCAAACATTATGAACACAGGTATAATATAACAACCGATAATCATGCTCTGAAAATATTCTATGATAACAACGTCAGTCATAAAAATAAAATCCTTGATGCATGCAAGCAGTTTATTAATATGTAACAATGAATATGTAATAACAGAGTAGGAATAAAATGCACCATTCGGATGTCTGGAGCGACGTCTCGAATTGATGGTAAATAACAAGCATGCCTCAGTCGGGCGTCTCAGCGACACCACATAAAGGGCTTACAAAGTAAAATAAATAACAAGCATGCCACAGTCGGGCGTCTCAGCGACACCACATAAAGGGCTTATAAAGTAAAATAAATAACAAGCATGCCACAGTCGGGCGTCTCAGCGACACCACATAAAGGGCTTATAAAGTAAATGAATAACAAGCATGCCACAGTCGGGCGTCTTAGCGACACCACATAAAGGGTTTATGAATAATCACAGTAAATATCCAGGAGGTAGAATCATCCCAGGGACACTCGATAATTCAAATAATATAACGGGTTAGTCCATAACAAAATAATAATCATGGTCCTCACAAGTCACAAGTCAGTATCCAAGTTTGGTTTAACAGTTTCTCCTCCGAAGACCGACACTAAGACCAACACTTGACCCATCCCAGACTGTAATCCTTAACCATGGACACGGCTATTCGAATAGGTTTAATCTCTGCAGAGAGTGTACTCTTTACCCACGAGTAACGGATTCCTTTAGTCCATCGGGGCTAATTCCGTCTACGTACGGCCTTTTAGTTGAGAACACACCTAACTTGCACACACCAGCTTAACTTACCGGTGTCTGGAATCACCCACGACACTTGTTAAGCAAAACTCTAAGTGGGGAGGCTACAACCTCGCGTAGCATGGGATCAAATTTATATCGCGCGTTCTAAGGGGTGGCCTCCCCTCTCGGTCTCAACCGGAAACACCCATGCCCCCGGAGCAGGTGGCCTGCCTACCAGCTACAACCGGTATCTTCCACCATGGCCTCTCTGTACGGTGTGTGCTAGAAAGGGGTTGACGACTTACTGAACCGTACCCTACTTGTTGTAGAGACAAGTGGTAGTACGAAACAAGTATGGGGGTTACTGGAACAAGACTCGATCTATGGTCGACTCAGGAGGTTTTAAGTATTCCCTGCATGATTAGCATAACGAATATATTTCATCCAACAGACAGAATCACCACTCATCATACCCCTCATGCCATGCCGGACACACTCGTCTCGACGAGGAACTAGGGACAAGCTCGGGTCTACCCAAGACAGAGACTTTCCCGTTTTCCTTCCGGTAGGAACGAAAGGCATACGAGGATGATCATTATCACAAGCATGTCCATTTCCAACAGCAAGGAAGTTTCAAATAAGCATTCATGCAAATGATCACATCAGCACATAAAATAACGAGTTCTTCATATTGAGGTGGTGTCATAATCGTGTCAAACAATGCATGCAAAATATTATGCCAAGGTTGAGAATGCTTGCCTTCAAGTTGTGTAGGGGTGAGGTGCTCTCCAAAACTTTTGAAAGTTTGCTTCTCTCTCTCCAAAGTCCTATTTTAAATAAATTAGAATTAACACACAATTTCAAAATAGCACAAAAAGTTGTTTGAATTTTTTTAAAATAAATATTAAAATAAACTGCATTAAATTTGAGAGAGGTAGGAAAAAGAATCAATTCATTTGGAGTTATATTTAAAACGTTATAGCCAGTCAAAGTTCAGTCAATATTCTGGTTTTTAAATAAAACAGAAAAAAAGAAAAGGAAACGATACACGTCGAAGACGTACTCTGGGAATACGTTTCCACTTACGCCTCCGTGGACCGGCGTTGGTCACTGACAGTGGGTCCAGGGGGCCCACTGGTCAGGTTTGACTGGTCTTTCCTCCCTCCTCTTCCACTGCCCGAGCGGAGGCGGAACTCCGGCTATGCTCTCCGGCGAACGACGGCACCATTCGGGAAACCGAGGCCATCCGCGGGCTCAGGGGGTCGAGGTGGTCACTCCGGTGGTCGCTTTGGTCTCTGGTGTGGATGCAGCTGCCGGCGGCGAGCTCCGCAGCGGACGGTGGACGTCGGGCAGAGTGGGCTTTTGACTCCGGCGGTTCCTGACCAAAATCGGGCATGGGGATGGACTCGTGGGTGCTGCAGGATGTTTTTAGTGCAGTGAGTGGAGAGGGGGAGGCCCTAGTGGCGCCGGAATGGCCGGGACAGTGGCGGCGGCTGCGGTTGCCGGAGATGGGGAAGAAGACCTCCTCGGGTCGATTGGCTGCCACGGGGAAACTAGGGGAGCGTTTTGAGGCTGCCTGGGGAACGAGACGTGCTCGGGGGCCTCTTATATAGCGTGGCCATGTCGGTTCGCGGCGGCCGCGGATAGGATCGCCGGTGAACCGCCTCTCTGTTGCTGCAAGAGGACGTGGCGGCGACGAGCGCTAGAGGATGCACTTGTGGATGAGTCTGAGCTGCCCCAAGGGCAGGTGGCGAGCGGGAGAGGCTCGGGCGGCTCCGACCTTAGCAGGGGCTGTCGGGCGACCGTGGCGGCCAGCTCCTGGCTTGCCGGAAATGTGGCGAGGGGTTGCTTGGCGTGTTCTGGTGAGAGGGAGAGTGTGTGGCGCGGCTCTGCAGTGTGAGCAAAACCAGGGGCACGACGCGGCGGCTCGGGCGCGGCACGTGCAAAACGCGTGCTCTACTCGCGCCCAGAGCACGCACGGGACGTGCTGGACAAAATGCCAGGGCATGCTAGAGGTCTCGGGTGTGGTTGGGGTTTAACATACCTAGGTTAGGAGTATCTAGGAGTTTATTGGACAAGGTGGTTAGGCAAGGGAAGCAAGTTCATAGTGCAAACTAAAACTCATGTCAAAACTGGTCATGCCCATAAAGTGTTTGACAGAATGCCACATGCACCTAGGCATTTCTTGGAGTGGTCAAATCTTCCAGAGTGGGGTCTCTTTAGATGAATGAGAGGGTGGTGAGGTTAGTTTGCCAAATGTAGAAACTTGTTAGTGCAATTATTTGAGAAAATCAGTTTTGGCGAAACTAGAGGCTGTCACCTCATGGGCCAAAAATCTTCCTATGGGCTCATGCTCCTGGTCTTAAGGGTTTTGCAGGAGGACTACAAGTAGGAAAGGAATCACAACAAAAGGAGCAAGTTAAAATATAGTTGTAGTACAAATCCTCAAGTTGGACCAGAATGGAAATGAGGATGATTCACTCAAATTTTTCAAAGAACAAAGCTGGGTTTTTGCATAAAGTTGAATAATATGCTCCTACTGACATCCCAAAATTTTGGTAGAAGTTTTAAAGAAGTATTTAAATAGGTTGTAGTGCAAAAGTGAGATTTGACCAGATTTGAAAATTAGGTGTAGAACTCAAAATATCCAAGGAATGAAATATATATCACATGACATCTCCAAATTTTAGTGGAAGTTTTGAATGAATTTATAAAAGGGTTGCAGTGCAAATGGGACCCTAAATTTATGAAAAACCAAATTAGAGAAATAAAGCTCAGGGGAAAAATAATTATATAGATAATCCCACTGATAAAAGAATTGTTTTATTTGAGAGGGTAAAAGAGTCCAATAAAATTGGGAAGTTTTTTTTCACTTGAGGTAAAAACTCCATCAAAATAAAGGGAAGAAAGGTTCTGAAATCAAAAGAAAATCCAGAAAACCAAAGTTTAAGTTTCCTGGAAAGATTTTAATTATTAAAACAAGGTTAAAAATTTTGGGGCGTTACACAAAGTAACGAACGCGAATCATATGAGCGTGATGAAAACTAGCTTGATGATAATTCCCATGTGTCCTCAGGAGCGCTTTTCTCATTATAAGAACTTGTCCAGGCTTGTCCTTTGCTACAAAAAGTATTGGGCCACCTTGCTGCACTTTATTTACTTTCATTGCTTGTTACCCGTTACAAATTATCTTATCACAAAACTATATGTTACCTACAATTTCAGTGCTTGCAAAGAATACTTTACTGAAAACCGCTTGTCTTTTCCTTCTGCTCCTCGTTGGGTTCGACACTCTTACTTGTCGAAAGGACTACGATAGATCCCCTATACTTGTGGGTCATCAAGACTCTTTTCTGGCGCCGTTGCCGGGGAGTTATGCGCTTTTGGTGAGTGGAACTTGGTAAGGAAACATTTATATAGTGTGCTAAAATCTACTATCACTTGTTACTATGGAACATAATCCTTTGAGGGGCTTGTTTGTGGTATCTTCACCCCGACCAATAGATCAAAGAGTTGCTCCTTGAGGGAGTCCCGGATTAGGGGGTGTCCGGATGTCCGGACTACCATCCTCGGCCGGACTATCATCGGCCGGACTATCATCATCGACCGGACTCCAAGACTATGAAGATACAAGATTGAAGACTTCTCCCCGTGTCCGGATGGGACTTTCCTTGGCGTGGAAGGCAAGCTTGGCGATACGGATATGTAGATCTCCTACCATTGTAACCGACTCTATGTAACCCTAGCCCTCTCCGGTGTCTATATAAACGGATGGCTCTAGTCCGTGGGACTATCGAACAACAACCCTTACAATCATACCATAGGCTAGCTTCTAGGGTTTAGCCTCCTTGATCCCGTGGTAGATCCACTCTTGTAAACATCCACAATATCAATATCAATCGAGCAGGGCGTGGGGTTTTACCTCCATCAAGAGGGCCCGAACCTGGGTAAAACATCGTGTCCCTTGTCTCCTGTTACCATCCGCCTAGGCGCACAGTTCGGGACCCCCTACCGAGATCCGCGGTTTGACACCGACATTGGTTCTTTCATTGAGAGTTCCTGCGTGCCGTCACCGATAGGAAGGATGCCTCCTCCCGTCTTCAATGACGGTATTTTCGCCAAAGGAGCCCTGGCTGCCGGCCAAACTATCCGGCTAGGTGGTTTTCTTATGACCGCCTGTCCGGCCACCGCTTCGACAATGACCTCTCAAGTCGTCAAAAGCAATTTTCACGTCATCTCGGAATTTGCCGAGCGGCTGGATCCAATAGAGCTGTCGTCCGTAAACGAGCTCTTGGATCGCATTGCCGCCCTGGGAGTCGCTATAGACTACAAACAGATGGGCTTAAAACCGATCTGAGAGATTAACTCTCCCAGTCACCCACCACGTTGCGATGGTAGAGGAACAATCGGCGACGCTTCTCCTATATTGAAAACTAGTCATGTCTGGGCTTCCGAACCCCCATGCCGGATTCCCGCGGAAGGGCGGACTTGATCAAGCACTGAACTTAAAGTCGGGCATCGGACCCGACTTCGTTGGACAACGTCCAGCAATCCAAGCTTCAAATTGAAACTTCTCGGCCTTGAGCCTTGAGATGGGTAGGGTGCGGACTTAATTCCACCCACCCGCCCGGACATATGCGATCTATCTCTAATCCGGCAAGAGCCCGCTGAGACAAGACATCACTCTTGGGCCAGATTCCTCCTGGTTATGGACAGGATAAAGGACTGCCGAGAGGAAAACGCATAATCTCAATTTTTGCAATAATTGCACGACGAGGACTCTTGAGCGCCGTCGGCCGTTGTGAAATTACACGCGCCGACCTGGCGTCCATAATCTGAAAGTCTTGTGCGATGGAGAGTTTCGGACAACGAAAATAATTTTTGGGACAATCCGCCCCGAATATAACCCTAGTCCGCAACAAAAGTGTGCAGTACACTCGGGCACCAGATACAAAACCAAAAGCAAAGACCCCATAAAGGGCGCGGAACCGTACTAGAGGGATGGCTTAGCGGACCTGTAAAATTCACGATCTGAAGGCACCGTCCCAACACATAACCTTGAGCATGTTGGATATTACGGCAGGTGGCCAAAAGTGGGGAGGAGCTTCTAGCCCGGAAAACCACTCCAACGACATCGATGCGGTATCAACAGTCTTGAGACTTTCGCATCAAATAATATGCGGAAGCGAACAATCCATGACCTCGCCAAGTCTACCAAGTAGCAACAACCAATCCATGGGCGACACAGCCATCACCTTCAACGCCAGCGATGAACCTAAATTCGGACAGCCCGAGCTCCACCGCCTTTGGTACTTAGTCCAATAGTGGACGACTTCGACTTACAAAAGTCCTCATGGATGGCGGCAGCGGATTAAACCTCATCTACGAGGAAACCCTTCAAAAATGGAAATAGACTGGAGCCGCATTGGCGAAGCAGCACAACCTTTAGAGGAATAATCCCTAGCCGGAGGCGCTGCTGCACAGGAAAAATCACACTCGATGTGGTATTCGGCTCACCGGAGAATTATAGATCCGAAGAAGTCACGTTCCAAGTGGCCCGTTCAACAGCGGATATCACGCTATATTAGGGCGAGAGGCATTCACAATTTTTCAAGCCGTGCCCGTTACGGGTACATGAAGCTCAAAATGCAGGCCGGCGGAATAATCACTCTTGTTAGTGATCCGGACATAGCACTCGCGCCAAAAACAAGACAGCCGCATTAGCCTTAGAGGCACTATCCAAGCCCTAGCGGCGAGAGGAACTCACCGCTTCGCTCTCGATAAATAGGGACGATGTGATACTCGATAAGAGATCCAAGTCCACCTCCTTTAAACCAGCAGATGAAATAGTAAAATTCCAGGTCCACCCAACGGACCCTACAAAGACGGCCTCCTTGGGCACAATTGAACCCTGATGTAGGCCAGACTACGGGAATTCCTTCGAAAATTGGGACATTTTACTTTGGCACCCCTCGGATATGCCGGAATCCCACGAGATTGGCGAACACAGCCTAAACATCCTAAAAGGATTCAAGCCGATTAAACAGGCTCTTGACGATTTTCCGAACCCAAAAGACAGGCAATGGGAGAAGAGCTAGCCAAACTATTGGAAGCCGGATTCATCAGAGACATCAAGCATCCGGATTGGCTAGCAAACCTGGTAATGTTACCAAAGAAGGACAAATCCTGGCGCCTATGCGTCGATTTCAAAGACCTAAATAAAGCCTGCCCAAAGGATCCCTTCCCCCTCCCCCGCATCGACCAAATCATCGATGCCACTACAGGGCACAATTCACTGTGCTTCCTGGACGCATACTCCGGCTATCATCAAATCAAGATGGCAGAAGTGGATCAAGCCGCAATGGCATTCATTACTCCATATGGACCATTCTGCTTCAACACGATGCCCTTCATACTTAAAAACGCCGGCGCAACATATCAGCGCATGATTCAGACATGTCCGCTACCCAGATCGGCAAAACAGTAGAGGCATCGTGAGCGATGTAGTCGTCAAAACTAAACACGTCGAAACTCTAGTAGGCGACTTGAGGCTCATATTCGACAGCCTCGAGCATATGACATCAAGCTGAATCCGGAAAAATGTGTTTTCGGCGTACCAGCGGAAAGCTGCTTGGGCTTCATCGTATCCGATGAGGAATTGAAGCAAACCCAGCCAAGATCCGAGCTCACACAGCTAGATATCCCAAAGACCTCAAGCAAATACAAAATTGACCGGATGCGTGGCGGCTCTAAGCCGCTTTATCTCCCGTCTAGGAGAAAAGGCATTACCCTCTATCGCCTCCTTAGGCGCACGAACACCAGTGGGCGGATGCTGCCACCGCCGGACTCGAAGAAATAAAGGCCATATTAGCAACAAATCCGGTCTGGCTGCGCCAACCTGGGCGAACCAATGTTGTTATACATCGCAGCTACGCATCAAGTTGTAAGCGCGGTACTGCGTCGTCGAGCGAGAAAAGAAGGGCATAAATTCCCTCTTCAAAACCAGTATACTACGTATCCACCGTGTTAACCCCTGCAAGTCTCGTTACCGCACTATCGAGAAGATAGCATCGCTGTGTTCATGGCATCCGGAAGCTCGACACTACTTTCAAGAGTGTTCGATAACGATGGCCTCTGAAGTACCACTTAACGACATTATAAACAACATGACGCAGCGGGCAGGATTGCAAAATGGGCCATTGAGCTCTTACCATTTGATATAACTTACAAACCTCGGCGAGCTATTAAGTCACAAGTTTTGGCTGACTTTGTCGCTGAATGGACGGCCGAACTCCCTAAAGAGTACGGCGCATACTCAATTGGATTATGCACTTCGACGGCTCTAAAATGTTAGCGGATTGGGGCTGGCGTCGTATTGGCGTCCCGACCGGGACAAAGTTCAATCGTGCCAGATAATGTACACGGACTCTAACAACGCGGCGAATCTGAGGCCCTTTTACATGGTCTCCGGATGGCAATCTCCATGGGCATTCAACGCCTAGAGGTGCGCGGGGATTCAAACCTCGCAATATCCCAAATAAACGGAGACTTTGACGCCAAAGATCCGAAAATGCAGCATATCGCAACGCTGTCCTAAAAATGTCATCCCAGTTCGAAGGACTTGAATTCCATCTCATAGCCCGGGATAATAACTAAGCAGCCGACGTACTGGCACGCATTGGCGCAAAACGCGACGCTGTCCCTCCTAACATCTTCCTGGAATGGCTCTTCAAGCCATCCGTACTATGGGAAGAGGAGTCCGGAACTAACAAACCGGAATAAGCCGCACCAACCGGCGATTCAGCCGATGATATAACACCTTCCGCCCACGACATAATGGCAGTAATTGCCCCATGGACAGAACCATTCCTCACCTACTTGCTTAGGCAAGAGCTTCCCGAAGACCAAAATGAGGCCCGCTGCATTGTCCGGTGATCTAAAGCCTACAGGGTCTATGAGGGAGAACTTTATAAAAAAAGCACAACCGGAGTCCTTCAAAGGTGTATCTCCGAAGAGGAAGGGCGAAACCTCCTGGCTGAAATTCATGCGGACTAGGCGGACACCACGCCGCAGCTCGGGCCCTTGTAGGAAAGGCATTCCGTACAGGATTTTTGGCCGACGGCCCGAGCGGATCTCGGGACTTAGTCCAAAGATCGTCGGTTGTCAGCTCTTTGCTAATCGAGCCATATGCCACCCACCGCCCTCAAAACTATACCCATTACCCGGCGTTCGCTGTGCAGGGGCTTGACATGGTTGGACCACTAAAGGGGAACCCACAAGCAAAGGTACCTATTGGTCATGGTGGATAAATTCACCAAATGGATAGAGGCCAAGCCGCTTAAAGCGGCGAGTCCGGACCAGTGATAGACTTTATATCCGGGGTAGTACACGTTATGGTGTCCCCACAGCATCATCACCGATAACGGCACGAACTTCACCGCCGATGAGGTTAAATCATGGTGCAAAAATATGGGCATCAAGCTCGATTACGCTTCAGTCTATCATCCTCAAACCAGCGGTCAAGTGGAGCGAGCAAATGGTCTAATAATGGCGGCATCAAACCCGGACTAATGTGGTCCCTCACGAAATCGACACGCCTTTGGGTAGAGGAGCTCGACTCCGTACTCTGGGGCTGCGAACAACGCCTAACCGTACTACGGATTCACACCATTTTTATGGTATCTGGCAGAAGCAGTCTTGCCTGCGAAATCATTCATGACTCACCTCGAGTGCGCATGTACGAAGAAAGAGAAGCCGAGTTGGATCGGCAGGACAGCTTGGACACATTGGAGGAAAAGCGCGGCGTCGCCAAGGCTCGTTCCGCATTCTATCAACAGCAGGTTCGAAGATATCAAAGCGAGAAGTGCGGGCCAAGACTTACAACGTTGGCGAACTGGTTCTCGCTGCGGACAAGAAAAAGGACAAGCTCAAGCCCAAATGGGAAGGCCCCTTCATCATCGATCAAGTCCTGACCGGCGGAGCGTACCGTCTACGAAATGCATCGGATAACCGACTCGAGCCGAACCCATGGAACGCAGCCCGCCTCTGACGATTCTATGCCTAGCGCCGGACTAAGAGTTCGTCCCTTTCCCCCCGTCCAAATATTTTTTACTTCAGCTGCCTTTTGTTTATCTTTTTCTTCTCATTCCTATTCATCCAAGCCTTAAAGGGCCTACCTGCGCAACGTTCGCGCGCAATTGATGTGCTATCCGCACTCATTATACCTGGGGGCTTCTTTACCAGAAGCTTAATTATACGGGCTTCATGCCCAGCACATGTGTCAAGCCTCCACATGTCCCTTTTATTCACCATTATATGCATCGATATGACTTAAGTTTTGGCCAAGCTGGGTTGCCTGGCTCTGTGCTTACCCCTCGTTCCCGATTGTTCGGCCAGGAGGTAAAGGAGCACCTCTGCGATTATTACTGCGGGTCAGCGGATGTGTACCTCGGTGGGTGAAGCCGAAAGCTAGCGTTCTTAAGGGAATATTCGGTCGGTGACTTAACAGATGATTTTTATCCACTTATTTATCTTCCCCAGATGTTTTTCTGCTTTTTTCGAGACCGGACATGCACTTTAGGGCATGCCACCCCAGAGGAAAGGAACCCTTAACGGAACTATTCTCCTGGAAGATGTTTCTTACTACCCATGTAATATAACATAACTAGTTGGGCACTTATCCGATAAAGCATCGATGACCCCTCGCCTGGTCTCCATGCATACCCGGTTGTTTCATAACCGAGGCGGTATTCGGACACACTCCGGACTCTAGGGTCCCGAGGTCGAAGCGAAAAGGTCGGCAAAGACAAACGATCTACAATCCGGCTAGAAGGCATTTTGTATGTCATTTTACAATACAATCGACTGGTTGTATTCTTCCTCAATCCCGTCTAACAGGGTGTCTAATTTACAGTCCTGTTGGGAAAATTTAGCGGCCAACTCCACTTGGCCGTATACTAAACTCACAGGGATCTCCTTCCCATCGGGCCCCACAGGTCCGACTTCGGCCATGTGGTTGGGGTCCGCCTTCTTGTACCGCGTCTTTACCATGGCCCAGGCCTCCCTAGCACCTTGGCGGCAGGCCGAAATCTTCCATATATGGAAGTGCTGCCGCACTCCCTGCAGCTTCTCCGCAAGCTCCCCAAGACCCTTGGGTATGGAGAAGGCTGGCCATAACGCCTGGATGACGCCGCTCATAGCCTGCCGAACTCGTTCGATCAGTTGCAACAATTCGGGAAGTTGATCACCCATTGTTACGGGCATCTCCTCCGCATGGTGACCTGTGAGCATACCTGTAGACATATTCTGTCAAATTGACTTCCTCGCCGAACTCTTCTTTTCACAGGAGTTCGCTCAAGCACTTACCATATATGCCGCGACGAAGCCGCTGATTCTCCTTAACGGAGCCCGACAGCTCGGCCCGAACGCCTTTAAACTCTTCTACAAGCTGGGGATGGGCATCCTGGAGCTTGTTCCCTTCATGCTGCACTTTACGCAGCACCCTCTCGCCGGCCTTTAGTTGGCGCAGAAGTTCTTGCCTGTCCGGATCTTGTCCGGCAGCACCTGCAATGTCGTTTTTTAGCCTTGCGCAAAGGCCAAACGCTACTTATCTTTCTAAAATAATGCGTTACCAGGAGAGGTCCTTGCGTTTCCTCCTGCGCCAGAAAATGCGGCCTCAAGTTGGGCCTTGCACTCTTGCAGCTCCTGAGACAGTTGGGTATTCTTCTCGGTAAGATCCTACATTTCATATGATCCTTAAATCAGTTTAATATAACTACTTTAAGTCTCGGGGGCTACTGGGATATATAACTATTAAATTCTCTTACCCGTATGTCTTTTACATACTGCTTCGTGGCTCTGATAAAACCATCTTGAGCAGCACGAAGGTGCGCGTCCCCCGTGTTAAAGGCATTCAACGCCTCGGGGAGAAGCACGCGTCACGAAATACTGTCCGGCGACGCCTGTGATTCAGGGCACTCTCCACCTCAGACTTGGTGGCGGATAGTCTGTCGGCATCCTTCGTCGGAGGAACGTCCGGCTCGCGCCTTGCGCTCGCCTCCCCCTCCTGACCAGGTGCGGGAGCCCGGCTGGTAGAGGTTGGATTGAAAACTTTCACGCCCGCAGTCCGGCGGACGCTTTTTTCCCTATAAAAGTCATGAGCACTCAAACGCTTCCTAGGAACGTTGCTCTAAATACTGAATTGTGAGCTACACCTTTGCGGCGCTCCTCTTCCGCCTACTGGTCCGAACTGGCCCTTGTTGGTCAGCCACCGCGGGCTCGGCTTCTCGCCCTAGGGTGCCTCCTGCAGTGCCATCATATCGATGGTCGAAATAAGCAAGGAAGGAATAGCGGTGTCAAGGCTTGGCCGCAATCACACAGGAAGCGGATATAGTCCGGGATAGTCGGCCGTGATGGCGACTAAAGCATTGTCCATGCTGAGCTGGTGGAACACCCCATCGATTAGCTCCACCTTTATGTCCGGATCCTCTTGGAGGCGGATCCCGGATCTCTCGGATCCTCGGGCTGCGGAGCGGACTTAGCATGCCCTCCACGGTCCGGCGCAGTTCTGCGTCGAAAGAAGAACACAATATAAGAAACTTAAAGTTTCGAAAGGCACAGGTCGAACACGCTGAGTGTTCGCTTACCCAAGGCCGGGGATTATTCATGGAAAACCCATTTAACGGGTTCGTCCGAAGGAAATCCTCCTTCTCCCCCTTATACAGGCCGGACAAGATCGTCACCAGGTCTTCGGCCGAATCCGGCCCTTTGCGGCCATGACGGGTGGCATCGTCCTCCCCGTTGAAATCCCACATGGGGTGGCCCCTGTATTGTAGTGGCTGCACCCCCCACGTAATGCATGTTGCCATGATTCCAATCATGGTCAACCCGGCATGGGCCAGTAACCTTATTCGGCCCATCAAATAATGGACGCTCTTGTCTTCCTCCAGATGGGGGCTCCACGGACGCCAACTAAGGCGTTTCTTCAGAGGAGCATTGCTGAACTCCGGGAGGCCGATCCGAACAGGGTCCGGCAGCGGAGCGTCTTCTATATAAAACCATTCCGAAGGCTAGTCTTCGGACGCCTCCTTAGGGGTTCTGGATGGATATCCGGTCCCGGCAATGCGCCATATTTCGGCGCCGCCCACTTGATATATGGACCCCTCGTGAGAGCGGGGTACAAGGCAGAACAACCTCTTCCACAGCGCGAAGTGGGGCTCGACGCCCAGGAAAAGCTCGCAAAGAGCTACATAACCCGCAATATGCAGGATTGAGGCGGGCGTGAGGTGATGAAGCTGGAGTCCGTAGAACTCCAGGAGCCCGTGGAGGAATGGATGTACAGAAATCCGAGCCCCTTATCAGATAGGGGACGAAGCATACCCGCTCCCTTTGTTGGGATTTGGGGTAACCTCCGCTTGCTTCCCACCTTTGTAGGTGGCGAGCCCGCTCGAACCGGAACCATGAAGGCGGAGGAGATATCCCCCACTCGGAGCTTCACCAGCTCGTTGTGCGGAACAGAGCATCTCCTCCAATCTCCGGCAAAGGGTCGGGCGCGAGAAGAGGAGCGTTGACGGTCCATGATGGAATGGATTCTTGGTCGGCGCTCCGATGAGTATTTGCTAGAGGAAGATGGTGATTTGGATCTGGATTCTTGCCTCCCTTATAGGCAGATTATTCGCACAACTAGGGGTAAAACATAAAAGACACCACGGCTTTTCATGTTCGCGCGACAGCGTGGAAGAAGGCCATTATTGGGCGTGGAAGCCAAGACGCGCAACATTGATGAGAAGCGGACACTGTTCGGCGAGTGCGAAGGACTTGAAGGAGAACCCGCCTTGCAACGCCAAGACTACACGCATGCTGGACTTATCGTCATTGAAGCCTGGTTAAGGGGCTCTTGAGGAGTCCCGGATTAGGGTGTCCGGATGTCCGGACTACCATCCTCGGCGGACTATCATCGGCGGACTATCATCATCGACGGACTCCAAGACTATGAAGATACAAGGTTGAAGACTTCTCCCCGTGTCCGGATGGGTCTTTCCTTGGCGTGGAAGGCAAGCTTGGCGATACGGATATGTAGATCTCCTACCATTGTAACCGACTCTATGTAACCCTAGCCCTCTCCGGTGTCTATATAAACCGGATGGCTCTAGTCCGTAGGACTATCAGAACAACAACCCTTACAATCATACCATAGGCTAGCTTCTAGGGTTTAGCCTCCTTGATCTCGTGGTAGATCCACTCTTGTAAACATCCACAATATCAATATCAATCGAGCAGGACGTAGGGTTTTACCTCCATCAAGAGGGCCCGAACCTGGGTAAAACATCGTGTCCCTTGTCTCCTGTTACCATCCGCCTAGACGCACAGTTCGGGACCCCCTACCCGAGATCCGCCGGTTTTGACACCGACACTCCTCAATCTACTGAACCTACTGAAAATGTTTACTTTGAAATTCCTTCGGGTATGGTAGAGAAACTGCTAGCCAATCCCTTTGCAGGAGATGGAACATTGCATCCTGGTTTACACCTTATCTATGTGGATGAAGTTTGTGGATTATTTAAGCTGGCAGGTATGCCCGATGATGTTGTTAAGAAGAATATCTTCCCTTTATCTTTAAAGGTAGATGCATTGACATGGTATAGGCTATGTGATGATATGGGATCCTGGGACTATAAACGATTGAAATTGGAATTTCACCAGAAGTTTTATCCTATGCATCTTGTTCATCGTGATCGTAATTATATTTATATAATTTTTGGCCTCGCGAAGGAGAAAGTATCGCTCATGCTTGGGGGAGGCTTAAGTCAATGTTATATTCATGTCCCAATCATGAGCTCTCAAGAGAAATGATTATTCAGAACTTTTATGCTCAACTTTCTATCAACAGTCGCACCATGCTTGACACTTCTTGTGTTGGGTCTTTTATGATGAAGACTATTGAATTCAAGTGGGATTTAATGGAAAGAATTAAACGCAACTCTGAAGATTGGGATTCCGACAATTGTAAGGAGTCAGGTATGACACCTAAGTTTGATTGTGTTAAATCTTTTATGGATATCGATGCTTTTCGTGGATTTAGCACTAAATATGGACTTGACTCTGAGATAGTAGCTTCCTTCTGTGAATCATTTTCTACTCATGTTGATCTTCCTAAGGAGAAGTGGTTTAAATATAATCCTCCCACTGAAGTAAAAGTAGTTGCACCTGTTACAGTTGAAGAAAAGATTATCGCTTATAATGATCCTATTGTTCCTACTACTTATGTTGAGAAACCACCTTTCCCTGTTAGGATAAATGATCATGCTAAAGCTTCATCTGTGGTTCGTAAGAGTAATACTAGAACATATACACCACATGAGCAAATTAAAGTTGAACCTAGTATTGCAATGGTTAAAGTTCTCTTGGCTGATAATATTGATGGGCATGTTATTTATTTCTGTGAACAGGCTCCTAACATTGCTAGACCCGATGCTAAGAAACATAGACCTGTTGTAGGCATGCCTGTTATTTCTGTTAAAATAGGAGATCAATGTTATCATGGCTTATGCGATATGGGTGCTAGTGCCAGTGCAATACCTTTTTCCTTATATGAATAAATTATGCATGATATTTCACCTACTGAAGTAGAAGAAATTGATGTTACAATTAAGCTTGGAAATAGAGATACTATTTCACCAATTGGGATTGTTAGAGATGTCGAAGTCTAGTGTGGGAAAGTTAAATATCCTGCTGATTTTCTTGTTCTTGGTTCCCCACAAGATGAATTTTATCCCATCATATTGGGTAGACCCTTCTTGAATACTGTCAATGCTAGAATTGATTGCGAAAAGGATGTTGTTACGATTGGCTTAGGAGATATGTCTCATGAGTTTAATTTTGCTAAATTTCGTAGACAACCCCATGATAAAGAATTGCCTAGTAAGGATGAAATTATTGGTCTTGCTTCTATTGCCGTGCCTCCCGCTGATCCGCTAGAACAATATTTTCTAGACCATGAAAATGATATGTTTATGAATGAAAGAAGTGAAATAGATGAAGTATTCTTTAAACAGGGTCCTATTTTGAAGCACAACTTGCCTGTTGAAATCCTAGGGGATCCTCCTCCACCCAAGGGTGATCCCGTGTTTGAGCTTAAACCATTACCTGATACTCTTAAATATGCTTGTCTTGATGAAAAGATGATATATCATGTTATTATTATTGCTAACCTTTAAGAGGAAGAAGAGGAAAGATTATTGAAAACTCTGAAGAAGCACCGTGCTGCTATTGGATATACTCTTGATGATCTTAAGGGCATTAGTCCCACTTTATGCCAACACAAAATAAAATTAGAAGAAGGCGCCAAACCAGTTAGAGATCATCAACGACAGTTAAATCCTAAGATGAAAGAAGTGGTAAGAAAGGAAATACTAAAGCTCCTTGAGGCAGGTATAATTTATCCCGTTGTTGATAGTCAGTGGGTAAGTCCTGTCCATTGTGTCCCTAAGAAGGGAGGTATTACTGTTGTTCCTAATGATAAAGATGAATTGATCCTGCAAAGAATTATTACAGGTCATATGATGGTAATTGATTTGCGCAAATTAAATAAAGCTACTAAGAAAGACCATTACCGTTTACCTTTTATTGATCAAATGCTAGAAATACTATCCAAACATACACATTTTTGCTTTCTAGATGGTTACTCTGGTTTCTCTCAAATACCTGTGTCAGCGAAGGATCAAGAAAAGACCACTTTTACTTGCCCTTTCGGTACTTTTGCTTATAGACGTATACCTTTTGGTTTATGTAATGCACCTGCTACCTTTCAAAGATGCATGATGGCTATATTCTCTGACTTTTGTGAGAAGATTTGTGAGGTATTCATGGATGATTTCTCCGTTTATGGATCCTCCTTGGATGATTGCTTGAGCAACCTTGATCGAGTTCTGCAGAGATGTGAAGACACTAGTCTCATCTTGAATTGGGAGAAGTGCCACTTTATGGTTATGAAGGCATTGTCTTGGGGCATAAAATTTCTGAAAGAGGTATTGAAGTTGATAACGGTAAAGTTGATGATATTGAAAAGATGTCATGTCCCAAGGACATTAAAGGTATACGAAGCTTCCTTGGTCATGCCAGTTTTTATAGGAGGTTCATTAAGGACGTTTCTAAAATCTCTAGGCCTCTGACTAATTTATTGCAAAAAGATATTCCTTTTGTCTTCGATGATGATTGTGTAGAAGCATTTGAAATACTTAAGAAAGCTTTGATTTCTGCACCTATTGTTCAGCCACCCGATTGGAATTACCCTTTGAAATTATGTGTGATGCTAGTGATTATGCTGTAGGTGCTATTCTAGGACAAAGAGTTGATAAGAAACTAAATGTTATTCAATATTCTAGTAAAACTCTAGACACTGCATAGACAAATTATGCTACTACCGAAAAAGAATTCTTAGGAGATGTATTTGCTTGTGATAAGTTCAGACCTTATATTGTTGATTCTAAAGTACTATTCACACTAATCATGCTGCTATTAAATATCTTATGGAAAAGAAAGATGCTAAACCTAGACTTATTAGATGGGTTCTCTTGCTCCAAGAATTTTGTTTGCATATTATTTATAGAAAGGGAGCTGAGAACCCCGTTGCAGACAACTTGTTTAGGTTAGAGAATGTTCTTGATGACCCACTACCTATTGATGATAGCTTTCCTGATGAACAATTAGTTGTCATAAATGCTTCTCGTACTGCTCCATGGTATGCTGATTTTGCTAATTACATTGTTGCTAAATTTATACCACCTAGTTTCACATACCAGCAAAAGAAAAAGTTCTTTTATGATTTAAGACATTACTTCTGTGATGACCCACACCTTTATAAAGAAGGAGTAGATGGTGTTATTAGACGTTGTGTACCTGAGCATGAACAGGAACAAATCCTACGCAAGTGTCACTCTGAGGCATATGGAGGACACCACGCTGGAGATAGAACTGCACATATGGTATTGCAATCCGGTTTTTATTGGCCTACTCTCTTCAAAGATGCCCGTAAGTTTGTCTTGTCTTGTGATGAATGTCAAAGAATAGGTAATATTAGTAGACGACAAGAAGTGCCTATGAATTATTATCTTGTTATTTAACCATTTGATGTTTGGGGCTTTGATTATATGGGACCTTTTCCTACCTCTAATGGATATACACATATTTTAGTTGCTATTGATTACGTTACTAAGTGGGTAGAAGCTATTGCAACTAGTAGTGCTGCTCATAACACCTCTATTAAGATGCTTAAAGAAGTTATTTTTCTGAGGTTTGGAGTCCCTAGATATCTCATGACTGATGGTGGTTCACATTTTATTCATGGTGCTTTTCGTAAAATGCTTGCTATGTATGATGTTAATCATAGAATTGCATCTCCATATCACCCACAGTCTAGTGGTCAAGTAGAGTTGAGTAATAGACAGCTCAAATTAAGTTTACAAAAGACTGTTAATAGATCTAGAAAGAATTGGTCCAAGAAACTTGATGATGCATTATGGGCTTACAGAACTGCACATAAGAATCCTATGGGTATGTCCCCATATAAAATGGTTTATGGAAAAGCATGTCACTTACCTCTCGAACTTGAACATAAGGCATATTCGGCAATCAAAGAGCTCAATTATGATTTCAAACTTGCCGGTGAGAAGAGGTTATTTGATATTAGCTCACTTGATCAATGGAGAACCCAAGCCTATGAGAATGCCAAGTTGTTTAAAGAAAAAGTTAAAAGATGGCATGACAAAAGGATACAAAAGCGTGAGTCTAACGTAGGTGATTATGTGTTGCTTTTCAACTCTCGTTTAAGATTTTTTGCAGGAAAACTTCTCTCTAAATGGGAAGGCCCTTACGTTATCGATGAGGTCTATCGCTCCGGTGCCATAAAAATCAACAACTTCGAAGGCATAAATCCGAAGGTGGTGAACGGTCAAAGAATCAAACATTATATCTCAGGTAACCCAATAAATGTTGAAACTAATATTATTACAACCGCAACCCCGGGGGAATACATAAGGGACACTTTCTAGAATGTTTCAGACCCCGAAAAGGAATAGGTATGTGGTACGGTAAGTAAACTGACTCCAAAACAGTTCTAATAGCATTTTTTCTCTGTTTTGGAATATTTAAGAAAATAGGAAAATAAGAAGTAGTCTGGGAAGGACACGAGGCGTCCACGAGGGTGGAGGGCGCGCCCTACCCTACTGGGCGCGCCCCCTGCCTCGTGGGCACCTCGTGTGCTCTCCGGACTTCATTTTCTTGCACGATACTTCTTTCGGTCGGTAAAAATTAATTATATAATCTCCCGAAGGTTTTGACTACCGTATCACACAAAAATCTTCTGTCTTTGTTTCAAGCTGTTTTTCTAACAGATCTAGAGCATCATGACGGCACCCTCCTCCAACAATGAAGACAACGATGCTTGGCTATTGAAGATAGAGCTGAAGAGAGAAGAACCTGAGGAGATCAACAAGGATGAAGGGATCAAGAAGGCCATGGAGGATCAAGCTCCGGCGGCAGAAGAAGAAAACATCCCTCAACCTCTTCCTAACCTCTTTGCTCCAACTGCGATTGAAGCCTTCAAGATGATTGAGTTAGCTCGCGTACAAAACAAGTATCTCACACAGGAAAATATTTTGTTGAAGGATCATATCATCGCACTTAAGGGCATTATCCGCAAATTGGAAGAGCTTCTATGATCGATGTGCGACTATCCATCATCTGTTGGGGAACGTAGAAATTTCGAAAAATTTCCTACGCACACGCAAGACCATGGTAATGTACATCAACGAGAGGGGGAGAGTGTGTCCATGTACCCTCGTAGACCGAAAGCGGAAGCGTTAGCACGACGCGGTTGATGTAGTCGTATGTCTTCACTATCTGACTGATCAAGTACCGAACGCACCGCACCTCCGATTTCTGCACACGTTCAACTCGATAACGTCCCTCGAACTCTGATCCAGCCGAGCTTTAACGGAGAGTTCCGTCAGCACGACGGCGTGGTGACGATGATGTTCTTCTACCGATGCAGGGCTTCACCTAAGCACCGCTACGATATTATCGAGGTGGACTATGGTGGAGGGGGACACCGCACACGGCTAAGAGATCCAAGGATCAATTGTTGTGTCTAGAGGTGCCCCCCTGCCCCTATATATAAAGGAGCAAGTGTGGGAGGCCGGCCAGCCTTGGGGCGCACCAAGGAGGGGAGGAGTCGTCCTCCTAGTAGGAGTAGGACTCCCCTCTTTCCTAGTCCCACTAGGAAAAGGAAGGGGGAAGGAAGGAGAGGGAAAGGAGAAGGAAAGGGGGGGGCAACCCCCTCCCTAGTCCAATTTGGACCCCCTATAGGGAGGGGGCGCAGCTGCCCCTTGTGGGCTGCCTTCCCTCTTTCCTATGGCCCATGTAGGCCCAATAGTCCCCCCCGGGGTTTTCGATAACCCCCCGGCACTCCGATAAATACCCGAATCACTCGGAACCTTTCCAATGTCCGAATATAGTCGTCCAATATATCGATCTTTACGTCTCGACCATTTCGAGACTCCTCGTCATGTCCGTGATCTCATCCGGGACTCCGAACAACCTTCGGTACATCAAAATACATAAATTCATAATATAACCGTCATTTAACTTTAAGCGTGAGGACCCTACGGGTTCGAGAACTATGTAGACATGACCGAGACACATCTCCGGTCAATAACCAATAGTGGAACCTGGATGCTCATATTGGCTCCTACATATTCTATGAAGATCTTTATCGGTCAAACTACATAACAACCTACGTTGTTCCCTTTGTCAACGGTATGTTACTTGCCCGAGATTTGATCCGTCGGTATCTCAATACCTAGTTCAATCTCGTTACCGGCAAGTCTCTTTACTCGTTACGCAATGCATCATCCCGTAACTAACTCATTAGCTACATTGCTTGCAAGGCTTATAGTGATGTGCATTACCGAGAGGGCCCAGAGATACCTCTCCGACAATCGGAGTGACAAATCCTAATCTCGAAATACGTCAACTCAACAAGTACCTTTGGAGACACCTGTAGAGCACCATTATAATCACCCAGTTACGTTGTGACGTTTGGTAGCACACAAAGTGTTCTTCCGGCAATCGGGAGTTACATAATCTCATAGTCATAGCAACATGTATAATTCATGAAGAAAGCAATAGCAACATACTAAACGATCAAGTGCTAAGCTAGCGGAATGGGTCAAGTCAATCACATCATTCTCCTAATGATGTGATCCCGTTAATCAAATGACAACTCATGTCTATGGTTAGGAAACTTAACCATCTTTGATTCACGAGCTAGTCAAGTAGAGGCATACTAGCTAGTGACACTATGTTTGTCTATGTATTCACACATGTATTATGTTTACGGGTAATAAAATTCTAGCATGAATAATAAACATTTATCATGATATGAGGAAATAAATAATAACTTTATTATTTCCTCTAGGGCATATTTCCTTCAGTCTCCCACTTGCACTAGAGTCAGTAATCTAGATTACACAGTAATGATTCTAACACCCATGGAGCCTTGGTGCTGATCATGTTTTGCTCGTGGAAGAGGCCTAGTCAACGGGTCTGCAACATTCAGATCCGTATGTATCTTGCAAATCTCTATGTCTCCCACCTGGACTTGGTCCCAGATGGAATTGAAGCGTCTCTTGATGTGCTTGGTTCTCTTGTGAAATCTGGATTCCTTTGCCAAGGTAATTGCACCAGTATTGTCACAAAAGATTTTCATTGGACCCGATGCACTAGGTATGACAACTAGATCGGATATGAACTCCTTCATCCAGACTCCTTCATTTGCTGCTTCCGAAGCAGCTATGTACTCCGCTTCACATGTAGATCCCGCCACGACGCTTTGTTTAGAACTGCACCAACTGACAGCTCCACCGTTCAATATAAACACGTATCCGATTTGCGATTTAGAATAGTCCGGATCAGTGTCAAAGCTTTGCATCGACGTAACCATTTACGACTAGCTCTTTGTCACCTCCATAGACGAGAAACATATCCTTAGTCCTTTTCAGGTATTTCAGGATGTTCTTGACCGCTGTCCAGTGATCCACTCCTGAATTACTTTGGTACCTCCCTGCTAAACTAATAGCAAGGCACACATCAGGTCTGGTACACAACATTGCATACATGATAGAGCCTATGTCTGAAGCATATGGAACTTCTTTCATTTTCTCTCTATCTTCTGTAGTGGTCGGGCATTGAGTCTGACTCAATTTCACACCTTGTATTACAGGTAAGAACCCTTTCTTTGCTTGATCCATTTTGAACTTTTTCAAAACTTTATCAAGGTATGTACTTTGTGAAAGTCCAATTAAGCGTCTTGATCTATCTCTATAGATCTTGATGCCCAATATATAAGCAGCTTCACCGAGGTCTTTCATTGAAAAACTTTTATTCAAGTATCCTTTTATGCTATCCAGAAATTCTATATCATTTCCAATCAATAATATGTCGTCCACATATAATAATAGAAATGCTACAGAGCTCCCACTCACTTTCTTGTAAAAACAGGCTTCTCGAAAAGTCTGTATAAAACCATATGCTTTGATCACACTATCAAAATGTTTATTCCAACTCCGAGAGGCTTGCACCAGTCCATAAATGGATCGCTGGAGCTTGCACACTTTGTTAGCATCGTTTGGATCGACAAAACCTTCTGGTTGCATCATATACAACTCTTCTTCCAGAAATCCATTCAGGAATGCAGTTTTGACATCCATTTGCCAAATTTCATAATCATAAAATGCGGAAATTGCTAACATGATTCGAATAGACTTAAGCATCGCTACGGGTGAGAAAGTCTCATCGTAGTCAACCCCTTGAACTCGTCGAAAACCTTTCGCAACAAGTCGAGCTTTGTAGACAGTAACATTACCATCAAAGTCAGTCTTCTTCTTGAAGATCCATTTATTCTCGATGGTTTGCCGATCATCGGGCAAGTCAACCAAAGTCCACACTTTGTTCTCATACATGGATCCCGTCTCAGATTTCATGGCCTCAAGCCATTTTGCGGAATCTGGGCTAATCATCGCTTCCTCATAGTTCGTAGGTTCGCCATCGTCAAGTTACATGACCTCCAGAATAGGATTACCGTACAACCCTGGTACGGATCTTACTCTGGTTGACCTACGAGGTTCGGTAGTAACTTGATCTGGAGTTTCATGATCAGTATCATCAACTTCCTCACTAATTGGTGTAGTCGTCACAGGAACCGGTTTATGTGATGAACTATTTTTCCAATAAGGGAGCAGGTACAGTTACCTCATCAAGTTCTACTTTCCTCCCACTCACTTCTTTCGAGAGAAACTCCTTCTCTAGAAAGGAACCATTCTTTGCAACAAATATCTTGCCTTCGGATCTGTGATAGAAGGTGTACCCAACAGTTTCCTTTGGGTATCCTATGAAGACACATTTCTCCGATTTGGGTTCGAGCTTATCAGGTTGAAACTTTTTCCAATAAGCATCGCAGCCCCAAACTTTAAGAAACGACAACTTTGGTTTCTTGCCAAACCATAGTTCATAAGGCGTCGTCTCAACGGATTTTGATGGTGCCCTATTTAACGTGAATGTAGCCGTCTCTAAAGCATAACCCCAAAATTATAGCGGTAAATCAGTAAGAGACATCATAGATCGCACCATATCTAGTAAAGTACGATTACGACGTTCGGACACACCATTACGCTGTGGTGTTCCGGGTGGCGTGAGTTGCGAAACTATTCCGCATTTTTTCAAATTTAGACCAAACTCGTAACTCAAATATTCTCCTCCACGATCGGACCGTAGAAACTTTATTTTCTTGTTACGATGATTTTCAACTTCACTCCGAAATTCTTTGAACTTTTCAAATTTTCAAACGTATGTTTCATTAAGTAGATATACCCATATCTACTCAAATCATCTGTGAAGGTGAGAAAATAATGATACCCGCCGCGAGCCTCAACATTCATTGGACCACATACATCAGTATGTATGATTTCCAACAAATCAGTTGCTCGCTCCATAGTTCCGAAGAACGGCATTTTAGTCATCTTGCCCATGAGGCATGGTTTGCAAGTACCAAGTGATTCATAATCAAGTGATTCCAAAAGTCCATTAGTATGGAGTTTCTTCATGCGCTTTACACCAATATGACCTAAACGGCAGTGCCACAAATAAGTTGCACTATCATTATCAACTTTGCATCTTTTGGCTTCAACATTATGAATATGTGTATCACTACTATCGAGATTCATCAAAAATAGACCATTCTTTAAGGGTGCATGACCATAAAGGATATTACTCATATAAATAGAACAACCATTATTCTCAGATTTAAATGAATAACCGTCTCGCATCAAACAAGATCCAGATATAATGTTCATGCTCAACGCTGGCACAAAATAACAATTATTTAGGTCTAAAACTAATCCCAAAGGTAGATGTAGAGGTAGCGTGCCGACGACGATCACATCGACTTTGGAACCATTTCCCACGCGCATCATCACCTCGTCCTTAGCGGTGTCCGCTTAATCTCAGAGTCCCTGTTTGAGTTGCAAATATTAGCAATGTAACCAGTATCAAATACCCAGGTGCTACTGCGAGCTCTGGTAAGGTACACATCAATAACATGTATATCACATATACCTTTGTTCACCTTGCCATCCTTCTTATCCGCCAAATACTTGGAGCAGTTCCGCTTCTAGTCGCCAGTCTTCTTGCAGTAGAAGCACTCAGTCTCAGGCTTAGGTCCAGACTTGGGTTTCTTCTCTTGAGCAGCAACTTGTTTGCTGTTCTTCTTGAAGTTCCCCTTCTTTTTCCCTTTGCCCTTTTTCTTGAAACTGGTGGTCTTATTGACCATCAACACTTGATGCTCCTTCTTGATTTCTACCTCCGCAGCCTTTAGCATTGCGAAGAGCTCGGGAATTGTCTTATCCATCCCTTGCATATTATAGTTCATCCCAAAGCTCTTGTAGCTTGGTGGCAGTGATTGAAGAATTCTGTCAATGACGCTATCATCCGGAAGATTAACTCCCAGTTGAATCAAGTGATTGTTATACCCAGACATTCTGAGTAAATGCTCACTGACAGAACTATTCTCCTCTATCTTGCAGCTGTGGAACTTATTGGACACTTCATATCTATCAATCCGGGCATTTGCTTGAAATATTAACTTCAACTCCTGGAACATCTCATATGCTCCATGACATTCAAAACGTCGTTGAAGTCCCAGTTCTAAGCCGTAAAGCATGGCACACTGAACTATCGAGTAGTCATCAGCTTTGCTCTGCGAGACGTTCATAACATCTGGTGTTGCTCCTGCAGCAGGTTTGGCACCTAGTGGTGCTTCCAGGACGTAATTCTTCTGTGCAGCAATGAGGATAATCCTCAAGTTACGGACCCAGTCCGTGTAATTTCTACCATCATCTTTCAACTTTGCTTTCTCAAGGAACGCATTAAGATTCAAGGAACAACAGCACGGGCCATCTATCTACAACAAACATAGACAAGCAAAATACTATCAGGTACTAAGTTCATGATAAATTTAAGTTCAATTAATCTTATTACTTAAGAACTCCCACTTAGATAGACATCCCTCTAATCATCTAAGTGATCACGTGATCCAAATCAACTAAACCATAACCGATCATCACGTGAAATGGAGTAGTTTTTAATGGTGAACATCATTATGTTGATCATATCTACTATATGATTCACGCTCGACTTTTCGGTCTCAGTGTTCCGAGGCCATATCATCATATGCTAGGCTCATCAAGTTTAACCTGAGTATTCTGCGTGTGCAAAACTGGCTTGCACCCATTGTAGATGGAGGTAGAGCTTATCACACCCGATCATCACGTGGTGTCTGGGCACGACGAACTTTGGCAACGGTGCATACTCAGGGAGAACACTTTTATCTTGAAATTCAGTGAGAGATCATCTTATAATGCTACCATCAATCAAAGAAAGATAAGATGCATAAAAGATAAACATCACATGCAATCAATATAAGTGATATGATATGGCCATCATCATCTTGTGCTTGTGATCTCCATCTCTGAAGCACCGCCATGATAACCATCGTCACTGGCGCGACACCTTGATCTCCATCGTAGCATCGTTGTCGTCTCGCCAACTATTGCTTCTACGACTATCGCTACCGCTTAGTGATAAAATAAATCAATTACAGGGCGATTGCATTGCATACAATAAAGCGACAACCATATGGCTCCTGCCAGTTGCCGATAACTCGGTTACAAAACAAGATCATCTCATGCAATAAAATATAGCATCATGCCTTGACCATATCACATCACAACATGCCCTGCAAAACAAGTTAGACGTCCTCTACTTTGTTGTTGCAAGTTTTACGTGGCTGCTACAGGCTGAGCAAGAACCGTTCTTACCTACGCATCAAAACCACAACGATAATTCGTCAAGTTAGTGCTATTTCAACCTTCTCAAGGACCGGGCGTAGCCACACTCAGTTCAACTAAAGTTGAAGAAACTAACACCCGCTAGTCACCTGTGTGCAAAGCACGGCGGTAAAACCAGTCTCGCGTAAGCGTACGTAATGTCGGTCCGGGCCGCTTCATCCAACAATACCGCCGAACCAAAGTATGACATGTTGTAAGCAGTATGACTTGTATCGCCCACAACTTACTTGTGTTCTACTCGGCATATAACATCTACGCATAAAACCAGGCTCTGATGCCACTGTAGTGTAACGTAGTAATTTCGAAAATTTTCCAACGCACACGCAAGATCATGGTGATGTACAACAACGAGAGGGGAGAGTGTGTCCATGTACCCTCATAGACCGAAAGCGGCGTTAGCACAACGCGGTTGATGTAGTCGTACATCTTCACGATCCGACCGATCAAGTACCGAACGCACGACACCTCCGAGTTCTGCACATGTTCAACTCGATGACGTCCCTCGAACTCCGATCAGGCCGAGCTTTGAGGGAGAGTTCCGTCAGCACGACGGCGTGGTGATGATGATGATGTTCTACCGATGCAGGGCTTCGCCTAAGCACCGCTATGATATTATCGAGGTGGACTATGGTGGAGGGGGGCACCGCACACGGCTAAGAGATCCAAGGATCAATTGCTGTGTCTAGAGGTGCCCCCTGCCGCTATATATAATGGAGCAAGGAGGGAGGCCTGCCAGCCTTGGGGCGCACCAAGGAGGGGAGGAGTCCTCCTCCTAGTAGGAGTAGGACTCCCCTCTTTCCTAGTCCAACTAGGAAAAGGAAGGGGGAAGGAAGGAGAGGGAAAGGAGAAGGAAAGGGGGGTCACGCCCCCCTCCCTAGTCCAATTCGGACCCCCTATAGGGAGGGGGCCCAGCTGCCCCTTGTGGGCTGCCTTCCCTCTTCCCTAGGGCCCATGTAGGCCCAATAGTCCCCCCGGGTTTTCCGTTAACCCCCCCGGCACTCCGATAAATACCCGAATCACTCGGAACCTTTTCGATGTCCGAATATAGTCGTCCAATATATCAATCTTTACGTCTCGACCATTTCGAGACTCCTCGTCATGTCCGTGATCACATCCGGGACTCTGAACGACCTTCGCTACATCAAAATACATAAACTCATAATATAACCGTCATCTAACTTTAAGCTTGCGGACCCTACGGGTTCGAGAACTATGTAGACATGACCGAGACACGTCTCCGGTCAATAACCAATAGCAGAACCTGGATGCTCATATTGGCTCCTACATATTCTACGAAGATCTTTATCGGTCAAACCGCATAACAACATACGTTGTTCCCTTTGTCATCGGTATGTTACTTGCCCGAGATTCGATCGTCGGTATCTCAATACCTAGTTCAATCTCGTTACCGGCAAGTCTCTTTACTCATTACGCAATGCATCATCCCGTAACTAACTCATTAGCTACATTGCTTGCAAGGCTTATAGTGATGTGCATTACCGAGAGGGCCCAGAGATACCTCTCCGACATATCGGAGAGACAAATCCTAATCTCGAAATACGTCAACTCAACAAGTACCTTCGGAGACACCTGTAGAGCACCTTTATAATCACCCAGTTACGTTGTGACGTTTGGTAGCACACAAAGTGTTCTTCCGGTAATCGGGAGTTACATAATCTCATAGTCATAGGAACATGTATAAGTCATGAAGAAAGCAAGAGCAACATACTAAAAGATCAAGTGCTAAGCTAACGGAATGGGTCAAGTCAATCACATCATTCTCCTAATGATGTGATCCCGTTAATCAAATGACAACTCATGTCTATGGTTAGGAAACTTAACCATCTTTGATTCACGAGCTAGTCAAGTAGAGGCATACTAGTGAAACTATGTTTGTCTATGTATTCACACATGTATTATGTTTCCGGGTAACACAATTCTAGCATGAATAATAAACATTTATCATGATATGAGGAAATAAATAATATCTTTATTATTGCCTCTAGGGCATATTTCCTTCATCATCATCACCACCTTCTTGATCAGCAAAGGAGACATAATCACATGGATATGGGCACTCCCCTTGGCAACTGCCAAGCTTGGGGAAGGTGCCCCGGTATCGTATCACCATCACACTTCTTTCTTTACCGTTTTACTTTGTTCGATCCTTTTGGTAATATCTTGATTTAGTAGAATAAAGTTTTGTATGAATTAATTTTGAGTTTTGCTTTGTGATCCCTCTATGTAATCGAGTCCGTCAGCCATATATAATGAAGATTGGTGTTGAGTCAAGGGCTTGCTATCTTGCTATGACCTGAAGTGCATAAAAGAATAGAAAGAATAAAAGAAATCATATTAATCTTATGGATAGTAATGACTTCACATATAAAGAGTATGATGATTAAAAGTTGTTGAGAGTTGGCAAACATAGTTTTGGTCATCGTTGCAATTAATAGGAAGTAATAAAGAAAGAGAGGTTCTCACATATAAATATACTATCTTGGACATCTTTTATGATTGTGAGCACTCATTAAAGTATGACATGCTAAAGAGTTGATGTTGGACAAGGAAGACAACATAATGGGTTATGTTTTCTCACATCTTAGTTGAAGTATATTATCATGGATCATTCAAACATGTTGAGCTTGCCTTTCCCCCTCATGCTAGCCAAATTCCTTGCACCAAGTAGAGATACTACTTGTGCTTCCAAATATCCTTCAACCCAGTTTTGCCATGAGTCCACCATATCTACCTATGGATTGAGTAAGATCCTTCAAGTAAGTTGTCATGTTGCATGTAATAAAAGTTGCTCTCTAAATATGTATGACTTATTAATGTGGAGAAAATAAGCTTTATACAATCGTGTGATATGGAAGTAATAAAAGCGACGGACTGCATAATAAAGGTTCATATCACAAGTTGCAATATAAAGTGACGTTATTTTGCATTAAGATTCCGTGAGTCCAACCAAAAAGCACATGACAACCTCTGCTTCCCTCTGGGAAGGGCCTATCTTTTACTTTAAGTCTTTTACATTATGCAAGAGTCAAGGTGATCTTCACCTTTCCCTTTCATATTTTATCCTTTGGCAAGCACCTCGTGTTGGAAAGATCTGATATATATATATATATATATATATATATATATATATATATATATATATATATATATATATATATATATATATATATATATATATTATTTATATAGGAAAATCCATCCTACCACCTGGGGTAGTTACCCCACATGTCTCATATACTATCTTATGGTAGTATATATCCTACTTTATCATTTTAAGTATGTTCATATACTATATATAAGATACTCCAAAGTGAGTTGCATGAAAAAATTTCAAGTTGGCCCATGGTTTTATTATAGTTGTGAAATCGTACATATTTGTACATAAAAGAGAGCATACTCAAAATATGATACATACTACCAAAAATAGTATATATATACTACCTAAACATTCTTATATACTACATACTACGCTACATACTCTCCGATTTGATAAATACTACATACTACATATAAAACTCAAGTGATGGTAACTACCACTGGTGGTAGATAAAATTTGTCCTATTTATATATATATATATATATATATATATATATATATATATATATATATATATATATATATATATATATATATATATATATATATATATATATATATATATATATATATATATCAATTGGATGTAAGTTAGAATGAACTATTATTGTTGACATTACCCTTGAGGTAAAAGGTTGGGAGGCAACACAATAAGGCCATATCTTTCTCTGTGTCCGATTAAAATTCCATAACCATAAGTATTGTGTGAGTGTTAGCAATTGTGGAAGACTAAATGATAGTTGAGTATGTGGACTTGCTGAAAAGCTCTATTATTGACTCTTTCTGATGTTATGATAAATTGTAATTGCGTCAATGACTGAGATTGTCGTTTGTTAGTTCTCAATGAAGTTTTTGTACCGTACTTGACATTGTGAATAGATTGTTACTTGAGTATAAGAAATCATATGACAAAATATATTTATGTTGCTGTTATAAGAATGATCATGATGCCCTCATGTCCGTATTTTATTTTTATCGACACCTCTATCTGTAAACATGTGGACATATTTTTGGATATCGGCTTCCGCTTGAGGATAAGCGAGGTCTAAGCTTTGGGGAGTTGATACGTCCCTTTTGCATAATGCTTTTATGTCGATATTTATTGCATTATGGGCTATTATTACGCATTATGTCACAGTAATTATGGCTATTATCTCTTATTTTACAAGGTTTAAATGAAGAGGGAGAATGCCGGCAGCTGGGATTCTGGGCTGGAAAAGGAGCAAATATTAGAGACCTATTCTGCACAGCTCCAAAAGTCCTGAAACTCCACGAAAGTCATTTTTGGTATTAATGATAAATATTCAGCGGAAGAAGTACCAGAGTGGGCCCACACCCTGGCCACGAGGGTGGGGGGCGCGCCCCTGCCTCGCACTACTATGGAAAACCTTATACACAGAATCTTAGCAGCAGCGCGGCTCAAAAAGAAGCGCTACTGCTAATTAGCAGTAGCGCGGGTATGCAAAACTCTCTATTGACACGGGGTTAGCAGTAGCGCGCGAGGAATAACCCGCGCTGCTACAAATATCGACCGACAGTGTCCCCCAACCTACATTTAGCAGCATTGCGTTGTCGCGACCCGCGCTACTGCTAAAGCTGTAGTAGTAGCGCGCTTTTTTTGAGGTCGCTGCTACTAATTTTCATATTGGGCACACTGTTGGTCCTGATTAGCAGTAGCGCTTGTGTGGAAAGCGCGCTGCTGGTACTTTCTTATCAGCAGCGCGTTTTACGTCCGCGCTACTGGTAAGCCGCACCAACCCACCACCTCTCCCCACCCGTCCTCCCCTCCCCCATCTCCTCTCTTCCCTTTCCCCTACCTCCCACATCCTCCCTCTCTCACTCTTCTTCTTCCTCAATACTTCTCCCCCATTACTCTCCCTCTTCTACCTACCTTTCTCTCTGTTCATTACTCCTACCTAACTACACCACCTCCATTAATGCATCTCCTTTCTCTTTTTCCTTCCCCCTCCACTAGGTGAAGTTGTCTCCTCCCAAATTAGCTAGCTAGGTAGATGTAGCATTTAGTTAAGTGACCTATTTGCCCCCTAACTAGATCTATCTTTGTCTAGAAGAGCTTTGTGCGCTTTGATCTCCCTACATCATCATCTCCATCGTGTTCTTGATCTCGAGATAGAGGTGATTAAAATTTCATGCTTTTGCAAAATGGAAATATGTTTCTGTGTGTGTGATATGATAATTGGGAGATATGATGGAATTTGTGTGTGTGGCATGAGTTGACGCCAAATTGTGCTTTTGAGTTGCCTATGTTTTGCCGAAATGTCGATTTATTTCCGTTTCGGCAAATTTCGGGCAAACTCTAGATCTATATATGTCCTATTTTTAGGGAAGGTGATGCCGAATTTTTGTGTGACTTTGATGCATGCACGCATTTTTATAATCAATTTGTTTATTATTACCGTGCAGAGTTCACGATGGTCAGCGGAACGATGGTGGACAGGTGGTTGCCGTCGGCGGTGCAGGACATGAAAGAAAATAACCAGATAGAGGCTTTATGTCCGTGTCGAAAATGCAGAGGAATAGTTTGGCTCGACCCCCATGACCATGGTCGTGTCAAAGCGCACCTGCTCATGACTGGTTTCATGGATGGCTATACTCGGTGGATAATTGAAGATGAGGATGACGATGTTGAGGACGCTGAACGGGCAGGCAATGATGACACGAGGCAAGACGAAGAGATGATCGATAATGGCGGCGGGGAAGAGGCTGGACATGGCGGCGGAGAAGGGGCCGGACATGGCGGAGGAGAAGGGGCCGGACATGGTGTCAGAGAGAATGGCATGGACTCCACGCAGCAGAGTTCGTCGGTACTAAGTTCAATCGTGCGGGACCCTCATGTTCAAGCATTGCTTCGCAAGGAGACGAGTACTGAGAGAGCTTCTTATAGAGAGGAGGCTAAGCTGGAGCAACTGGTGGTAGACACGAACACTCCATTTTATGACGGTTGCAATCCTAAGGTGACCCACAAAGTTTCACGCTCCAACTCCTGAAGACAAAGGCTAAAAACAAATGGACCGACACTAGCCTCGATGAGCATCTCAAGTACCTAAAGGATGTTCTTCCCGCGGGGAATCTATGTCCTACTAGCGTTGATGAGGCCAAGAAGATCGTGTGCCCTCTTGATCTGCCACACGTCAGATACCATGCATGCATCAACGATTGCATAATTTATCGGAAGGAGCACGTGGAAAAAACAAGCTGTCTGGTGTGCAATGCTTCTCGATACAAGAAGGCCGAGAAGAAATGTCCCCAGAAAGTTGTATGGTACTTACCGATCACTCCCGTCTCCAGCGGTATTTTGTAGATCCCAAGGAAGCAAAGCTAATGCGCTGGCACGCGGGGAGGAAGAAGCCCGACGATGGAGATGATCCGAAGCTGAGACACGTCAAGATGGAAGCCAGTGGAGAGCGTTGAACAGCTTCTATCGGTATTTCGAATGTGATGCAAGGAACATCGTGCTCGGCGCGTGTACCGATGGCATGAATCCGTTTGGAAACCCTAAACACCAACCATTGCACATGGCCCGTGTTTGTATGGATGACAACCTCCCCCCTGGTTGTGCATAAAGTCAAAGTGAAATTCACATGAGCATGCTTATTCAAGGGCCGAAACAACCAGGAAATAATATTAATTTGTATCTGGGCTACTTCAAGAGGAGTTAGACACGTTATGGAAAACACCGTCCAAGACATGGGACTCCAGCAAAGGCGAGTATTTCTACATGAGAGCCGTGCTGATCACGAGGGGCACGACTATCTCGGTTATGGATATGTCGCAGGCCAGGTGTGCCATGGATATTGCAGATGCATACGGTGCATGGATGATACGATGTCTCAGCAGCTAACGTCAAGGAAAGATGGTGGGTCTGGGAAAATTGTGTACATGGGGCATCAAAGATGGCTCGAACAAGACGACCCATGGAGAAACCATGGAGATCTATTCAATGGTCACGCTGAGCATCGAGGACCTCCGCGTAAGCGAAGTGTTGCCGAAATCGATGAGCTGTTGAAAAACTGCAATGAGTGCCCCGCGTCGGGAAAGACGATGAGAAAGGCGCCGGAGCCGCTGCTGAAGGTATGGAAGACGAGGTCTGTGTCACTACAAGAATCTTGTTAATCCATGACGGATTCATTCTGTCATGGACCAGTACAAAACTGTCGTGGAGGGGGGCCCGTGACGGATTTAGAATCCGTCATGTATATCGCGTCATAATTTAACAAGTGTACCACCATGATGGATCCTGGCCGTCACCGATCTGTCCCAGGCCCGCCCCAGGCCCGGTCCTCTGTGACAGACTAGTCCGTCATGGATTGACAAGATTGTACCAAATATGGACCTACATGGCATTTACATGGCGCCATCATGGATCTTACGTGGCATCCCCAAAGTAGCCTTTGGCCCAATTATTTGTGGCAGTTTAGCCCATTTATTTTAATCCAGCCCATGATATTCATCCAAGCAGCTATGGCACAACCCATTACAGATAATCAAACATGCTTTCACAACAGAATTAATATCCATTGAATAGACCATATTCTGTTCCATTTCACAAATTTCTATTCAATTGTTTCACTGAGTAAAGGCCTTTTAAAATGTCTCGAAGAACACATCCAACATCAATTCACTTGACCTAAATAACAACTACACCAGATAACATCAACAAGTATACAACATTGCACAGTCCCTCTTAATCATCAACTTCACCTCTACAGCTCAAAGCCTCAAACTTCCTTTGCGGCTCTCACCACCAAGGCAACCTGTACATAACAATATGCTTCTGTTACAAAATGGCAAGGTTATTACAACAACAACAATAGTAGTTATTATCATCTGAACCATCATTTTTATTTGACATGATTTGAACATCACTCATGAGGCATAGGTTAACCTATATACTACAATATCAATAATAGCCAGGTGGACACTATATTACAAAAATATATCTTACAATGAATCGAATGAAACTAATTCTATGGTATAAATGTTCCTATAAACTTGGTCAAATTCAGTTAATTTGGAATTGAGGAAGCAAATTATAAATGGTAGAGAAAACAATAATTAAATGATTATTCAAGCTGGAGACAATTTCAAAGTTATACTGCACTTAAAATAGTTTAATGAACTAGAACCACTACCACTCGATTTTGATAATAGATCTTGTAGTGTGGGCATGCAGTAGTGACTGCCGTTGTTGACAAAGGTCCTGAAGAATTGACACTCCAAGTTCTTCTATCTCCAGCATAGTTCTTTGGCTCTATAATTCTATCAGTGGACTGATTCAATTTGTCATCATCAACCTTCCTCACTGATTAGTGGATACCTGAGAAAGAAAATAATCTCCATGTACATAACTGAGAAAGGAAATAATCTCCAAGCACAACATGAGTACTAGAAACAACAAACATCAAGAATTTTGAGAACACCGCTTAAGAAATCAGAACAAACATAACAATACTGTATTAATATATACACTTTGCATCAATAAAGAAATATGTCCGACAAGGAACACTGTTTCCACAATACAGAAAGACAAAATGCTACCGTGGAACTTAAATCGACATCCAGTAATACATAAAAGTGTAACTCCCTTTTCCTGATATATCAAGAAACCTTTTGGAAGTGATTAAAACGGTACTACATTCCCTTTTATTAGGCAGTAAGAAGAGGTACAATTCTCTTTTTCTCTTTTGGTTCTAGAAAGATACAGAAATGCACAGCAGATATGATTTTGCACTCTGGAGTATATGCGCCAACAAAATGGTATCACTAACAAACAATATCCATGATGCGAAGAACTAAAAATTTAATTTATTACATGTCTGATGTATTTACTTAATGGTTATTAAGGTACACGCCAAATCAACACACTTGAAAACCAGGAGACGGTTGAATCAAAACCAATTGATCAAAACACATAAGCAAATAGAACCATTATATTCATTATTCAACATATCAATTGTTATGCAAAGACTTGGAAAACAAAATTTGAGGTTAATATAGCAACCTATCACTTAGAAATGTTACATGCGCCAAAAAAAGTGCCTGTCCATCGGCTACAGAAATGAAACCTGAGAAATACGAATTGTTAGGCAACAATACATGTATGTAGATTTATGATGAAAGTAACACAATATATCATAAATCCACGATGCATTTGTAAGGCTAACACGGGCCACAAGTCTGGTATAGTAAAATAGTAGATCGTGAAAACAGTGAGATTATCTTTTCGATAAACCACACAACTAACATTTAAAGCATGCCATTCTCTCTGCCCTCCAAATGAAAATACCGCTTTTCTGATGGAAACTAGGAGACAGACCTCTGTATCAAAGTGCCCGTCATTCCATAGTTTGTACGAAGGTGAATGAACAATCTGCTTGTCAAGAATTTTTGCCTCAGTAATCTGCACATTTGCAACCATGGTTTAGTATTGTGCACTGCAATTTTTAACAGGTCGCCATGTCCTCAAATGAACAATCATAAAACAGGATCACACAACTAAATTTACTGCATAACTGAAGCTTTCTTAACCCAAAGAGATTGACAATAATAACAGAGTATAGTTCTAGAATGTCCTCGATGTACAAGAGTGGTTACGTTATCTGTCTCAACTGCACAAACTTGTACAACCAATAGCCTAAAGATTGTAAAAGCCTCTTGCCCATATTTATTTTTCACAAGCGACTCTATCTATAATGCACACATGAAAAGATATGTGCATGTGAACTGTTAGTACGTAAAGGATAGGGGAGTGTCTTTTAACTCAAATAAACTGAAACAGTAACACAATCTGGTAGCGTGGTACCTCCTCATTTCTACATGCTTCAACCATTTTGCATAAATCTACAGAAAAACAGTATCACTGTCATGAAAATTTTACAAAAAGAACTGATGACGTACACCCAAAGGCTGACAAACTAAATTTGAGCATGGACATGTTTATATGATATCCTTCTAGTCGCTTTTTGCTCCCCTTTCCATAGTTGTTATCCAAAATGAGTGATTGGGTCAATCTGCGTTCAGGTCTAGAAAGCGAATTCAGGCCTTCTGTAACTGCAGATTGTGCACAATTTGCAGATCTAGTAAGCTTTGCCCTGTGCGCACAGCTTCAGGTATCTATAAAATTTCAAATTTATGTTCACCATTCTTGTGTTAACACTACAATATCATCTCTGCTTGTTTCCCCTTCTGTTCTGTGTTGTGTGTTTGTATCTGGGTTCAGTTAGCAGCAGTTCAGCACTCACTGCTAGCTGTTTGAAAACAACCCAAAAGTTCAACCAGGAACGGCCAGACTCACTGAGTGCTTCATTTGCACAATCTACAGGAAAGCGAAATAGGAGGCGAAGACTCACCATAGAGGTCAACGAAGGACTAGACACGCCAGGGCCGGAAGTGGCTGGAGGCCTGGAACGCGATGACCTCAGCGACGTACAACATAATGAGACCGATGGACGGGCCACGCCTGTTTGCCCTGTCGACCTGCTACCTCACCCTATCCATCCAGGGCAGCGCTGGCAGGGCCGTCATTGACGAGCTGGCCAACAAGCAGAGCAGCAGGACTAGCGGAAGGCGGGACAGCTCAATGGCCGATGCTGGAAGAGGGAGTCCGCGTCGTCCCCGTCCAGCCCAACGCACGCGAGCGCACCGAGCTAGGGGGCGCCATCCAGGAGGGGGAGATGGCGCGAGGAGGCGTGATGCACGACGGAGAGGAGCCGCTGGAGACGCGACAGCGATAGACACGACGCCAGGGCCGAAACCCTAGCCATGGGCTAGGGATTGCGGGCGAGCGTCGAGGGCTGGGAGCGGTGGATAAAGCCGGACTTGAGGGCGGAGGGGTCGGAGACGAGCTCGTGAACGTGCTGCACGGTGGCGGACGTCGCTGGAATCGGCAGACGTTGGTGGCGGCGCGACGATTCGCGGGAGAGAGATGGGTCGCGATAGAGATGGATTAGTGGGGGTTGCAGCGGATCTATAAGATGTCGGAGTAGCGAGGTGAGAGGAGGGGAAGGGCCAGCGACGAGCTGCGGGAGGAGCGAGGCGAAGTGGTGGTGGGTGGCGGCGATGTTGTGTGAGAAGATGGGGGAATCGAGTGGGGGCTGCGAAGAAGGGAGAGAGAGGAGGGACTTAGGGTTCGCACTTTATACGCGAATGGTTCGGCGGGCTTCGGCGGGCTTGCGGGGTTGTACTAGCCCATTCATGACCGTTTTCGAGGACGTCATCCGAAATCCGTCATGGATTAACAAGTTTCTTGTAGTGTGTTCTGGGACTTGGAGTACTGGCACAAACTCGATACACCTCATTACCTTGATCAAATGCATATCTGTAAGAATGTCCTTGAGAGCTTGCTCGCAACACTGATGAACATGCTGGATAAGACCAAGGATGGGCCGAAGGCAAGAAAAGACTTGCAAGATTTGAAAATCAGGGAAGATCTGCACATGCCGCCCCGTAAAATGTCAGATAAGACAGAGATGGAGACAGAGGAGCGGGAGAAGAAGGGCAAGAAAATAAAGAAAGAGGGTTATTGCCCCCCTTCTTGCTTCACCTTAAGTCAGGCTGAGATCGATCAATTCTTTAAGTGCCTTACCGGAGTCAAAATTAGTTCTGGTTACTATGGCAAGATAAGCAGATATGTAGACACAGACCAGAAAAGGTTCAGCGGGATGAAGTCCCATGACTGTCATGTGATTATGACATAGATACTACCTGTTTCCCTTAGAGGGATAGTGGACAAGCACGTCCGTGACACGCTTATTGATCTCTGCAACTTTTTCAACGTCACCTCTCGAAAGTCGATCAGTGTGAAGCAGCTCCGAATGCTACAGGAAGAGATCGTTGTGATACTGAGTGAGCTTGAGATGTACTTCCCGCCCGCGTTCTTTGACGTGATGGTGCATCTCTGTGTCCATATTATGGATGACATAATAGACCTGGGGCCGTCATTCCTGCACAACATGATGCCGTTTGAGAGGATGAATGGGATCATCAAAGGATTCGTCCGTAACATGTCCCGTCCGGATGGAAGCATCGCCCGGGGCTATGTGACACAAGAGTGCATCTCTTTCTATGAATTTTCTATATGGCGCAGACCAGCCGCCTGGTGTTAGTGTTGGTTTGCCCGTCAACAAGCAGGATGGGAGGCTCGAAGGAGAAGGTCACTGCAACGGTCGCATGGAAATGCATTTGGCATACTCAGATTGATGCAGCGACTTTGTCAGAGCAAACTTGGTAGTGCTACAACACCTAGACGAGGTAGATCCTTTCGTGGCACTGCACAAAGAAATTATCGCAAAGAAGTATCGTGACCGGAGGGTATGCAGGACGGACGTCGAAGTTACTAGAGAGCACAACTCCACTTTCCTGCATTGGTTCAAAGATCATATTCTTGCTAATCCCCCGGAGGACGGCTCTAAGGACGGATTGCTCATATACGCCTTAGCACATGGCCCCTCGCCCAACCTCGTAACCTATCAGGCATACGATATCAACGGATACACTTTCTACACGGAGGCCAAAGATATGGACAGTGATGATCAGAACTCAGAGGTGACGATGGAATGCATGACCGGTAGCGACAACGGCGCAACTGAACGATTTTCTGGAAGTGTCGACGAGATCAGGGAGCTTGACTACTCTAGACTGCACAACACGATGATGTTCCGTGTCAGATGGGCTAAGAATGTCGAAAGAGAAAACCGGATTTTCACTACCATGACTATATCCGATGCCAAGAGCGCTACCGTGAACGCTATCGCAAAAAGACGAGCCATGGGTACACGCTAAAGCACGTGACACAATGCTTCTTCATAACCAACCCGCGCAATCCCAGCTGTGTTGTCGTGAGGAGAGGCAAAAGGAACATCATTGGAATGGATGGAGTCACCAACGAGGAAGGCTACGATCAGTACGGCAACCCAATGAGGGAAGATGACAATGATGATGAAGTATACGTCAAAAGAAGAATCAATACTACATTACCTAAGGAAAATTGTATTCCATGGAAAAGGCAAAGTCACAATGAGGGGCTCAATTATTCTTCGACGAACAAGAAGGGAAAGAAGCTGACTCAAAAACGAAAATGTCAACGCTGAGGAACCATATGTTATCGGTCAAATGATGTAATATATATATATATATATATATATATATATATATATATATATATATATATATATATATATATATATATATATGTTCCTATTTTGTATACACACTTAGCCATTATTATGCATGGGTCCAATGATGTAATATATATGTTCCTATTTTGCATACATATTTAACCGTCAAATGATGCAATATATATCGCCTTCCCTTCGTTTACTACTATCGAAAAAAAAGTGAGAGAAAATAAAGGAAAAGAAAAAGGAAAATTGGTTATAGTAGTAGCGGTTTACTGAAAAAGAGCTACAACTAGTCAAGCTAGTAGTGGCAGAGTTTCCGTATAAAACCGCTACACATAGTCAAGGTAGTAGTAGCGCGTTTGGTCTAAACGCGCTACTGCTACATCCACTTAACCCAAAATCCTCACTCTCCCTGGTTCACCCCGCCTCTTTTCCCCCCAAATCCCCACTCTCTCTTCCTCCGTCGCACCGCCACGCCCGGGCCGCAGACCCGCCTCGCCTCGACCAGCGCCGCCTCGACCCCGACGCGCCACGCCTCCCTCCTATGCTTCATCCCCTCCCAACCTCGGCCATCGTCGAGCCTGCCTCCTTGCCCCTGCACCCTCTATAACCCCCCCCCCTCTCTCTCTGCTATCTAGGGTTCTTCGGTTAATTTACTTAGGTTTTAGTTAGGGCAGTAGGTTAATTAGGTTATTTATTTAGTTATGAACTTAGCTAGGTTTTAAAATAGGACAAAAATTTAGGGTTAAGCAATTTAGGGCTAAGCATTTAAGCAATTGTCCAAATCAACATCCCTTGTTAAAGCAAATTTAGGTAGGCTGAATTTATATGCAAATTTGAACTGGACATGTGATATGTGGACATGTCATGTTTTGGACATGTCATGTTTGGAATTTGGACATGTCATTTGGACATGTGATGTTTTGGTTCAATTTTGGTAAATGATCCGAGTGTCCTATGTTACGCCGGAAAGTTGATTCATTTCCATTCCGGTGAATTTCAGGCGCTCGATATGTCCATTTTTTAGCAAAGGTCATGCCGAAATTTTCCGTGAATTTTGGCATGATTTTTGCTAGATAGTAGGCATATCAAGTGCTGGCTCATAGATTTATTTTTTATGTCATTTCTCATTTTTTTCATACTTTTAGAAATAAATGAGGAGACTTAATCATAGGAAACATGTCGAACAACGAAGAAACCGGGCCTTCCACCAAGATGCGATTTAGATGGATTATGAGGGTGAACAAGAGTACCTCGACTATTTGATTGCTAAGCAAGGTTTGTAGGTCGGCCTCGATGATGGTACTGACGCCGACATCGACACCGACGGCGCTGGCACCGATGGCGGCACCGAGACCGGTGGGGAAGATACCGGCGCCGATGCCGCTACCGAAAAGAAGAAGGATAAGAAGCAGAGGATACGAAAACCTAACAAACTAGGGATTGGACGACTAGTGATCACAAAGATGGCACCTGGCAAGTTTGAGCCATTAGAGCTGGAAGAACCTCGCAAGTGCTGTGGGAACCAAGTAGGATGCATCCTACGCGAATGCGCGAGCATCAACGATGATGACTTAAGGAGTAAAGAACATTTGACGGAGTTGCTCTAACGAAGTTGCACAAGAGATTCAAGTTCCCCGACCGGGATGATAACATAGAACAACCGTGGGATAATCTGAAGATGAAAAAGATTAACAATCACGCCATGGGCATGTTCAGCAATGATTTGGCCTCCTGGAAAGGGAGGTGAAATGAGCTATTGAGGCTGAGGAACCCATGTCCAAGATTCTGGAGGAAAATCCAACACTTACGTAAGAGGAATTCAAAAAGTTCAAGGACACTTGTGCTACCGAGGTAGCCAAGGCTAAGGCTGCGAAATTAAAGAGCCTTCAGCAAAGGAACACGGGGTAGAATCGCCTCGGAAGCCGTGGCTACCTCGGTAAAAGGCCCATATGGGATAAGGAGGACGCGAACGTGAAGCCGCTGGTCTCCTGACCCCTCGCAAGTTCACCAACCCCTTGGAGCGTGACTTCACCAGGGCCCGCTACAAGTGGGACAAGAAAAAAAAGTTTTTTTACACGGACCAGATCACGAGGAAATTGATTAGACTACTGGAGAAGCAACACCAGCTTGCAGCCGAAAGCCCTACTTCTCGGATGAGGCCCAAGTGGGACACCCCTCTCAACCGGGCCTTGAACGAACTTAAGGGACTCCCTTTGGGCCAGCGGCCGCAATATGGTCGTGTGCACGGCACTGGAGACGGCGCCACGTGGAAGGTGTTTTACAACAAGGGATCGGAGTCCAAGAAGAAGAAAAAGAAGTTTAGTCAGGCGGTCATCAGCGTGAAGGTGAAGCTTGCGGTCGAGAAAAAAGCAGCTGAGGACGCGGAAAAAACAGCCAAGGAGAAAAATGAGTTGCTACAGTAGGCTGTCAATGCAGCTGCAACTGCCTGCAGAAATGATTTCGCTACTAACTCGGTTCCAGCTATCATCAACTGGACGAAGGAAAATCCAGACAAGACGGTACATGATTTCCCGATGCCAGTTTAGTTGGGAGCAACTCCAAGAACAACAACAACACCGCACCATCACTTGCTCAAGCAACCGGGCCTCTCGCAGCCGCCTCCCGCCATAGTAGCCTGGCCCCGGCCTCTCTCGCGCTAGGTGGGCCTTTGTCTTTGGCTGAGCTCGACGTCATATGGTAATTACATGTCCCACCAACATATATATATATATATATATATATATATATATATATATATATATATATATATATATATATAGAATATTCCTTTTTTGCCTTTCGGATGTTTTACGCCACGTACATATGTGTTCGCAGGGCGAAGAAACCCCGTGCACCATACTCTACTTGATTAAAGGCCAGAAGGTGGACGTGGGAAAGGGGTTGATATTGAACCCCTTGAAACCCATGTTCCACAACCAGCCGATCCCCGCTGGGCACTTCAGGGTTAGCTTGTCCAGTGTAAAATCGGGGCACGAGGCTTTGCCTCCTCCAAGACAAAGATGTGGGTGAGGACGACGAGACCCCGCCATGATTGAAGCTGCAAGGGTTGGGTGCTGCTATGGTCAAGAATCTTATTCGCCGGGAGCCGCCGAGAGCACACCAATAACCACACATCAACAAGCATGTGGAGACCACCACCCCGCCACGCAATTACCAGCCCTCAGAGTGCCGGGTGAGAGCGGCGACGATGTGATGAAGGGGGTGCAATAGTACTGGCTGATGTAATCGGTCCTGTAGAACAGAGAATGGATGATGAGACGGAGGTCGACCCTATGGGTTTCCTCAATACAAACGCGTATGACTGTGACATAGATATGATGAGTCAACCATGTGACGAATCGGGCTATCAGCATGCTAATGAGGATATGGATGATATGCCCGGGCACTACTAGGGAAAAGCCTAGCAGCAGCGCGGGTTCTAGGTATATCAGTAGCGTGGGAGGCCGCGCTACTAATAAGGCGCTACAGCTAACCCATAGCAGCAGCGCGTGCGCGCCCGCCTACTGATATACAACTGTAGCAGCAGCGTTCTTTCGTGGAACTCGCTACTGCTAATAGCTATAGCGTGCTTCTCCTGTGCGCGCTACTGCTACTATTGTCCTGCTGCTAACTTTTCTCCACTCGCTACTGCTAATTTTAATAGTTTTTTGTTTTTTTGCATATTGTTTTGTATTTGAACAGGCTTTATAGAAGAATCTTTAGCACATACAAATGTCATCATGATACACATACAAATGCCTGCGAGACCACAAATATAATCATAGCATATACATACAAATAGTCTCATCATAATCCTCATCCAACACAAAGTGGTATCTTATCATCATCTCGAAAATAGCGATACATGCAAGTCTCGAATACTTGCAACTACAACGTCATCCATCTAAACAAAGGTATACGCGAAAAGAGCTATCACTATGAGTGAGAGCGGAACTATGTAGTACATGAGGGGGCGATTACGAGTCTTCTCTCGCGCTAGCGTGAACCTTAAGTAACTAGCTTCTCCTTCTTGTCTGCTTTTGAAGCCTTTATGGATGGCGCCCGAGAACCCATTCACTTGCGCCTGACACTCAGGCCACTCGTTGTACACCCTCCGAACCTTCCCTTTGTACATGACATAGCACTTCCATCTCGCCATCAAGAAACTAGGTACCTGTTAGAGATGCATCTTCATGAAGAGGATGTACAATCATATGCAACAAAATATACTAGAGCAACACGAAAAAGAAAGGTTAGCAACTAGATGCAACATACAGTACGTAAACTAATTAACTAGAGGTACGCAGGTCATCGTACGCAAACTAACAAAGTAGCGTTACACAAGTTTGTCAGGGACCGTGGACATCACAAAGTTTCATCGATACAAAAAGTATACAAGTTCAACCGACACGTATCATCATCATCGGCATCATAAATCACTAGAAGTTCCATCCTTCCATATCATCGAGGATGGACCCTAGCTTCTTGAACGGCGTGAGGTCTAGACGTTGCATGCCTATGCGAGTTTGGACGTCACCGCGATATAGGGCCGTAGGAACATCCCTTCTCACCGACGACTTCTTTCATGATGATCGTCGCAATGTCCCTTTGGATGCGAAAGAAGTCATCTCTAAGTTTATAAGCCGCTTCTCCATGAGATTCTAGCCACTTGTGGATATGATCATCATTTCTGCTTGTCATGCGAAGCTTTTGGTGATCCGTGTAGAACTGAATCATGAGATGGACAATGTAGAATCCATCCTTCTTGCTTGGTTTTGGGACATGGATAAAGGAGAAGTTAGTTTGATGCGCGAAACCCACCTTCTTGTTCCTTTGTTTCCTGATCTGCATGTGGCCACTGATACGTCTCCAACATATCTATAATTTTTTTATTGTTCCATGCTATTATATTACCCCTTTTGGATGTTTATGGGCTTTATTTTACACATTTATATCATTTCTGGGACTAACCTACTAACCGGAGGCCCAGCCCGTATTGCTGTTTTTTTTTGCCTTTTTAGTATTTCAAAGAAACGGAATATCAAACCGAGTCCAAACGGAATGAAACCTTCGGGAGCATGATTTTTGGAACGAACGTGATCCTGAGGACTTGGAGTGCAAGTCAAGAAGCAGCCGAGGCGGACACGAGAGGGTAGGGCGCCCCCCTATAGGCCGCGCCCCCTGTCTCGTGGGTCCCACGGGCGGCCACCGATGTACTTCTTCCTCCTATATAAGCCTATGTACCCCGAAAACATCCAGGGTGCCAACGAAACACAATTTCTACCACCATGACCTTCTGTATCCGTGAGATCCCATCTTGAGCCTTTCACGGCGCCCCGCCGAGGGGGAATCACCACGAGAGGCTTCTACATCAAGACCATAGCCCCTCCGATGATTTGTGAGTAGTTTACCATAGACCTTCGGGTCCATAGTTATTAGCTAGATGGCTTCTTCTCTCTTTTTGGATATCAATACAATGTTCACCCCCTCTCTTGTGGAGATCTATTCGATGTAAACTCTTCTTGCGGTGTGTTTGTCGAGATCCGATGAATTGTGGGTTTATGATCAAGTTTATCTATGAGAAATATTTGAATCTCCTCTGAATTCTTTTATGTATGATTGAGTTATCTTTGCAAGTCTCTTCGAATTATCAGTTTGGTTTGGCCTACTAGATTGATCTTTCTTGCCATGGGAGAAGTGCTTAGCTTTGGGTTCAATCTTGCGGTGTCCTTACCCAGTGACAGCAGGAGTTGCAAGGCACGTATTGTATTGTTGCCATCGAGGATAAAAAGACGGGGCTTATATCATATTGCATGAGTTTATCCCTCTACATCATGTCATCTTGCTTAAGGCATTACTCTGTTCTTATGAACTTAATACTCTAGATGCAGGCAGGAGTCTGTCGATGTGTGGAGTAATAGTAGTAGATGCAGGCAGGAGTCGTTCTACTTGTTGCGGACGTGATGCCTATATACATGATCATGCCTAGATAATCTCATAATTATTCGCTTTTCTATCAATTGCTCGATAGTAATTTGTTCACCCACCGTAATACTTGCTATCTTGAGAGAAGCCAATAGTGAAACATATGGCCCCCGGGTCTATCTCTTATCATATTTGCTTCCAATCTACTTTTATTTGCATCTTTACTTTTTGCATCTATATTATAAAATACCAAAAATATATTTATCTTATCATACTTTCTCTATTAGATCTCACTTTCGCAAGTGGCTGTGAAGGGATTGACAACCCTTTATTGCGCTGGTTGCAGTTCTTGTTTATTTGTGTAGGTGTGTGGACTTTTGAGGAGCCTCCTATCGATTGATACCTTGGTTCTCAAAAACTGAGGAAAATACTTACGCTACTATTTCTGCATCACCCTTTCCTCTTCAAGGAAAACCAACACAAGCTCAAGACGTAGCAGCCACCTCTAATGCTGAAGCCTTGGAGAGCATCATCTAGAATATTCATTATGCGGGTGTAGTCATTTTTCTCGTAGTCTCTGGAAGGGTCAAAATACACGGCGTGGGAGACTTGCGGGTAAAGAACGATAAGGACGGCGCGCCCGTTGCTGCGGGGAAAAGACACCACAAATTATTCTCCATATGAGCGAGAAGGAATGATTGAAATGTACGAAAGGGTTGTCCGGAACTGACTTACTTTGGATGATAAGGCACGAGGACAATTTCCCGGTCCTTATTCTGTACCATGAAGTTTTGGAGGTAGTCCCTAGCAGTTTCACGCTCAAAGCCGCCGAGAGTCAAGAAAGACTCATGAATGTAGTACGGATCCAACACACAGATTTGCGAGACTTCTTCACTCTTCATGACGGAGCTCATATGTAGCGCAAAAAGGCGGACGATTGTAAAATCGAGCCGCCTTGTCAGAAACATCTCAAAGATATGGTCAAACCGCAGGAAGAACACCTCCGCGGGCCGTGTCTCGACGTAGCACTTCCCCTCAGGCACACGAGCCGCGTATGTCGGATATCTTGGATCCTTTGAGGCTAGTAGGCTTTTCTCAGCCGACATCACATGGTGGTGCAGTCTCCTGAGATCACCTGATAGTGCCTCCAGCTGTTTCAGCGGTAGCATCGGCTCGCCCATGAGATGGAACATGGCCGCACCTTTCACAGTACACGCCTTCGTAATCCATCGTCTGCTGCTATGTGCTCTGCTTGTTTGGAGGCAGTTATCTTCCCGATCTCTTCCTCTCCTTTTCTTGGGCACACCTTCCACTCCTTCCTTCACCCCTGCCCCAGTGGTTCCCCTAAGCAATCGCATTTAATCCCGCTAGTTGAGCCTGTGTTGAGGCGGCATCTTCAGCGCGTCTCTATGAGGAATTCATGAAGAGAGACTTTTGCAATCCTTCCAACGACCTTCCTGCCCGGCATATCATCCATATCCTCATTTTAGCATGTCGATAGCCCGATTCACATATGGCTGACTCATCATATCTATGTCACAGTCATACACGCTTGTATTGAGGAAACCCATAGGGTCAACTCTCCTCCTCATCATCCATTCTCTCGTTCTACAGACCGATTACATCAGCCAAGACTATTGCACCCCTTCATCACGCCGCCCGCCGCCTCACCGGCACTGCACAGAGCTGGTAATTGCGTAGGCAGGGTGGTGGTCTCCGACATGCTTGTTGATGTGTGGTTATTGGTGTGCTCGGGCGGCTCTAGACGTAATAAGATTCTTCGCCATAGCAGCACCCAACCCTTGTAGCTCTAATCCACATGGCGGGTCTCGCTGCCCTTCCCACATGTTGTATCGAGGAGGCAAAGCCTCGTGCCCTGATTTCACACCGGACAAGCTAACCTCAAGTGCCTAGTGGGGATCGGCTGGTTGTGGAACGGGGTTTCAAGGGTTCAATATCATCCCTTTCCCACGCCCACCTTCTCGCCTTTGATCAAGTAGAGTATGGTGTATGGGGTTTCTTCGCCTGCAAACACATATGTGTCTGTATGTGAAACATCCGAAGGCAACGAAAATGGAATATTCTATATATATATATATATATATATATATATATATATATATATATATATATATATATATATATATATATATATATATATATATATATGTTGGTGCGACATGTACTACTGGACGGCGCCGAAGCTCAGCTAAAGACGAAGGCCCACCTAGCGCGAGAGACCAGGACGGACTGCTATGAGCAGGAGGATCACAGAGGAGGCCCAAGTTGCATGAGCAAGTGATGGTGCGGTGTTGTTGTTGTTGTTGTTCATGGAGTTGCTCCCGGCCAAAACTAGGCATCGGGAAACTGTACCGCCTTATCTGGATTTTCCTTCTTCCAGCTTGATGATAGCTGGAACCAAGTTAGTAGCTAAATCATTTCTGCAAAGTAGCCATGCCGCATTGACTGCCCGTCAGATCAACTCATTTTTTCTCCTCGGATGTTTTTTTTCCAAGGCCCTGAGCTGCTTTTTTCTCGATCGCAAGCTTCACCTTCGCCGATGTCCGCTCGACTAAACTTCTTTCTGCTTCTTGGACTCCGGCCCTTGTTGTAAACACCTTCCACGTGGCGCCGCCTCCAGCTACGGCACACGACCATATCACGGCCGCTGGCCCAAAGGAGTCCCTTGTCTGCTCAAGGCCGGTTCGTAGGGGTGTCCCACTTGGGCCTCATTGGAGAAGTAGGGGCTTTCGGCCGCAAGCTGGTGTTGCTTCTCCGATGTAGTCTAATCAATTTCCTCGTGATTTGGTCCATTTTAAAACTTTTTTTCCTTGTCCCACTTGTAGTGGGCCCCGATGAAGTCACACCCATGGGGTTGGTGAACTGCAAGGGGTCTTGGAGACCAGCTTCACGCTCTGCGCCCTCCTTATCCCATATGGGCCTTTTACGAGGTAGCCACGGGCTTCCGAGGCGATGCTTCCCGTGTTCCTTTGTCAAGGTTTTAATTTCGCAGCCTTAGCCTTGGCTGCCTCGGTAGCACAAGTGTCCCTGAACTTTTCGAACTCCTCTTCCGTAAGTGTTGGATTTTCCTCCAGAATCTTGGACAGGGGTTCCTCGGCCTCAATAGCTCGTTTCACCCTCCCTTTCGAGGAGGCCAAATCATTGCTGAACATGCCCATGGCGTGATTGATTATCTTTTTCAACTTCCGATCATCCCACGGTTGTTTTATGTTATCATCCCGGTCGGTTGAATCTCTTGTGCAACTTCGTCAGGAGCAGCTGCGTCAAATGTTCTTTAGTCCTTAAGTCATGGTCGTTGATGCTCACGCATTCCCGTAGGATGCATCCTACTTGGTTACCATAGCACTTGCGAGGTTCTTCCGGCTCTAATGGCTCAAACTTGCCAGGTGCCATCGTTGTGATCACTAGTCGTCCAATCCCTAGTTTGTTAGGTTTTTGTATCATCTGCTTCTTATGCTTCTTCTTTTCGATAGCGGCATCGGCGCCGGTATCTTCCCCGTCGGTAACTTCCACGCCGGTCTCGGCACCGCCATCTGTGCCGGTGCCGTCGGTGTCAATGTCGGCGTCAGTACCATCATCAAGGCCGACCTGCAAACCGTGCTTAGCAGTCAAATATTCGAGGTACTCTTGTTCACCCTCATAATCCATCTCGCCTCATCTTGGTCAAGGCCCAGTTTTTCGTTGTTCGACATGTTTCCTATGATTAATTCTCCTCGCTTATTTCTAAACGATGAAAAATGAGAAATGACATAAAAGAAATCTATGTGCCAGCACTCGATATGCCTACTATCTAGCACAAATCATGCCAAAATTAACGGAAAATTTCGGCATGACCTTTGCTAAAAAATGGACATATCGGGCGCCTGAAATTCACCGGAACGGAAATGAATCAACATTCCGGCGTAACATAGGCCACTCGGATCATTTACTAAAATTTAACCAAAACATCACATGTCCAAATGACATGTCCAAATTCCAAACATGACATGTCCACCATATCACATGTCCAGTTCAAATTTGCATATAAATTCAGCCTACCTAAATTTGCTTTAACAAGGGATGTTGATTTGGACTATTGCTTAAATGCTTAACCCTAAATTGCTTAACCCTAAATTTCTATCCTATTTTAAAACCTAGCTAAATTCATAACTAAATAGATAACCTAATTAACCTACTTCCCTAACTAAAACCTAAGTAAATTAACCGAAGAACCCTAGCTAGCAGGAGGGGGGTTCTGAGGGTGCAGGCGAGGAGGCAGGCAGGCTGACGGCCGAGGTTGGGAAGGGTGGAAGGAGGGAGGGCGTGGCGTCGAGGTCGAGGCGCGGGGTCGAGAGGCGAGCACTGGATCGGGGCGAGCCTTGGGTCGGTGGCGAGAGCCGGGATCGGGGTGATGGCGTGGTCGAGGCGAGCACCGGGGGTCGAGGCGGCGCCGAGTGTGGCTGTCTGACGGGGAAGAGAGTGGGGATTTGGGGGAAAAGAGGTGGGATGAAGCAGGGAGAACGAGGATTTTGGGTTAAGTGGACGTAGCAGTAGCGCGTTTAGACCAAACTCGCTACTACTACCCTGACTAGCTGTAGTGGTTTTATACGGAAACCTCTACTGCTAGCTTGACTAGCTGTAGCTCTTTTTCAGTAAACCGCTACTACTATATCCAGTTTTCCTTTTTCTTTTCCATTACTTTCTCTCACTTTCTTTTCGAGAGCAGTGAACGAAGGGAAGGCGATATATATTGCATCATTTGACGGTTAAATATGTATACAAAGTAGGAACATATATATTACATCATTGGACCATGCATAATAATGGCTAAGTGTGTATACAAAATAGGAACATATATATATATATATATATATATATATATATATATATATATATATATATATATATATATATATATATATATATATATATTACATCATTTGACCCGATAACATACGGTTCCTCGGCGTTAGCGTTTTCGTTTTTAGTCAGCTTCTTTCCTTCTTGTTAGTGAAGAATAATTGAGCCCATCATTGTGACTTTGCCTTTTCCATGGAGTACAATTTTTTTAGGTAATGTAGTATTGATTCTTCTTTTGACGTACTGATGTTAGTCTTCCTCGTTGGCGACTCCATCCATTCCAATGATGTTCCTTTGCCTCTCCTCCGACAACACGGCTGGGATTAGTGGGTGGGTTATGAAGAAGCATTGTGTCGCGTGCTTAGCGTGTACCCATGGCTCGATTTTTGCGATAGCATTCAGTGGCGCTCTTGGCGTTGGGTATAGTCATGGTAGTGAAAATTCGGTTTCTCTTTCGACATTCTTAGCCCATCTAACACGGAACATCGTGTCGTGTTGTGCAATCGAGTAGTCAAGCTCCCAGATCTCCTCGACCCTTCCATAAAATCGTTCGATTCGCCCGTTGTATGCTTCCAGCGGTCATGCATTCATCGTCACCCACGAGTTCTGATCATCCTTGTCCCTATCTTTGGCCTTCATGTAGAAGCGTGTATCCGTTGATATCATATGCGTGATAGATTCTGAGGTTAAGCGAGGGCCATGTTAGGCGCGTATATGAGCAATCCGTCCTTAGAGCCCTCCTTGAGGATTAGCAATAATGCTCTTTGAACCAATGCGGAGAGTGGAGTTGTGCTCTAGTAACCGGCGTCCGTACTGCATACCCCGGTCGATACTTCTTTGTGATAATTTATTTGTGCAGTGCCACGAAAGGATCTACCTCGTCTAGGTGTTGTAGCACTAGGATTGCTCTGTCAAAGTCGCTGCGTCAATCTGAGTATGCCACGTGCAGTTCCCTGCGACCGTTGCAGTGACCTTCTCCTTCGAGCCTCCCGCCATGCTTGTTAACGGGCAAACCAACACTAACACCAGGAAGCTGGTCTGCGCCATATAGAAAATTCTCGCAGAAAGAGATGCACTCTTGTGTCACATAGCCCTGGAAGATGCTTCCATCCTCTCAAACGGCATCATGTTGTGCAGCAATTACGGCCCCAGGTCTATTATGTCATCCACAATATGGACACACAGATGCACCTGTTGGAAATATGCCCTAGAGGCAATAATAAATTAGTTATTATTATATTTCCTTGTTCATGATAATCGTTTATTACCCATGCTATAATTGTATTGATAGGAAACTCAAATACATGTGTGGGTACATAAACAACACCATGTCCCTAGTAAGCCTCTAGTTGACTAGCTCGTTGATCAACAGATGGTTACGGTTTCCTGACCATGGACATTGGATGTCGTTGATAACGGGATCACATCATTTGGAGAATGATGTGATGGACAAGACAATCTAAGCCTAGCACAAAGATCGTGGATTAGTATGCTAAAAGCTTTTCTAATGTCAAGTATCATTTCCTTAGACCATGAGATTGTACAACTCCGGATCACGGTAGGAATGCTTTGGGTGTACCAAGCGTCTGGCGTAGCGGGTGGCTATAAAGGTGCACTACAGGTATCTCAAAAGTGTCATTGGGTTGGCACGAATCGAGGCTGGGATTTGTCACTCCGTGTAGCGGAGAGGTATCTCTGGGCCCACTTTCGGTAGGACATCATCATAATGTGCACAATGTGACCAAGGGTTGATCACGGGATGATGTGTTACGGAGCGAGTAAAGAGACTTGCGATAGCGAGATTGAACAAGGTATCGACATACCGGCGATCGAATCTCGGGCAAGTACAATACCGCTAGACAAAGGGAATTGTATACAGGATTGATTGAGTCCTTGACATCGTGGTTCATCGATGAGATCATCGTGGAACATGTAGAGACCAACATGGGTATCCAGATCCGCTGTTGGTTATTGACCGGGAAACGTCTCGGTCGTATGCGCATAGTTCCCGAACCGTAGAGTCTACACATAAGGTTCGATGGCCTTTAGGGTTATAGGGAATAGATATCGTGGTTGCAGAATGTTGTTGAGTCCGGATGAGATCCAGGACGTCCACGAGGAGTTCGGAATGGTCCGAGGTAAAGATTTATATAGTAAGTCCTATTTTGGCCGGAAAATGTTAGGATTTTTAGGTATTGTACGAGGAAGGTTCTAGAAGGTTCGGAGTGGGGCCCACCTGCATGGGGGACCCACATGAATGTGAGTGGTGGGGCAAGGCCCCACACCCTGGTCAGCGCACCAAGATCCCCCCTTAGAAGGAATAAGATCATATCCAGAAGGGATAAGATCAAACTCCCTAAAGGGGGAAAACAATCAGTGAGTGAAAGGAAAGGATGGGATTTCTTTCCTCCACCTTTAGCCCAAATGGACTTGGAGGAAGAAATAATCCCCCTCCACCCCTATATATAGTGGGGAGGCACATGGGAGCTGCACCCTTGCCCCTGGCGCAGCCCTCCCCCTCTCCCAAGTCCTCCTCCTCTCCCGAGGTGCTTGGCGAAGCCCTGCAGGATTGCCACGCTCCTCCATCACCCTCCCACACCATCGTGCTGCTGCTGGATGGAGTCTTCCCCAACCTCTCCCTCTCCCTTGCTGGATCAAGGCATGGGAGGCGTCACCGGGCTGTCACGTGTGTTGAGCAGCGGAGGTGCCGTCCGTTCGGCACTAGGATCTCCGGCGATTTGGATCACTGACAGTCGACTCCTTCAACCTGTTCTCTTGAGCGCTTCCATAGCGATCTACAAGGGTATGTAGATGCACTCTCCTTCCCCTCGTTGCTAGTTCATCCATAGATAGATCTTGGTGACACGTAGGAAAATTTTGAATTTCTGCTACGTTCCCCAACAGCACCATCACGTCAAAGAACGCGGGCGGGAAGTACATCTCAAGCTCATTCAGTATCACAACTATCTCTTCCTGCAGGCTTCGGAGCTGCTTCACACTGATCGACTTTTGAGAGATGACGTCGAAAAAGTTGCAGAGACCAATAAGCGTGTCACGGACGTGCTTGTCCATTATCCCTCTAAGGGCAACAGGTAGTATCTACATCATCATCACATGAAAGTCATGGGACTTCATCCCGCTGAACCTTTTCTTGTCCATGTCTAGATATCTGCTTATCTTGCCACAGTAACCGGAACTAACTTTTACTCTGGTAAGGCACTTAAAGAATTGATCGATCTCAGCCTGACTTAAGGTGAAGCAAGAAGGGGGGCAATAATCCTCTTTCTTTATTTTCTTGCCCTTCTTCTCCCGTGCCTCTATCTCCGTGTCTGTTTCGTCTGACATTTTACGGGGCGGCATATGCAGATCTTCCTTGATTTTCAAATATTGCAATTCTTTTCTTGCCTTCGGCCCATCCTTGGTCTTATCAGGCATGTTCAGCAGTGTTGCGAGCAAGCTCTCAAGGACATTCTTACAGATATGCATTTGATCAAGGCAATGAGGTGTATCGAGTTTGTGCCAGTACTCCAAGTCCCAGAACACAGACCTTGTCTTCCATACCTTCTGCAGCGGCTCCGGCGCCTTTCTCATCGTCTTTCCCAGCACGGGGCACTCCTTCCAGTTTTTCAACAGCTCATTGATTTTAGCACCGCTCCGCTTACGTGGAGGTCCTCGATGCTCAGCATGACCATTGAAGAGATCTCCACGGTTTCTCCACGGGTCGTCCTGTTCGAGCCATCTTCGATGCCCCATGTACATGAATTTCCCAGACCCGCCATCTTTCCTTGACGTTAGCTTCTGAGACGTCGTATCATCCATGCACTGCATGCATCCGCAATATCCATGGCACACCTGGCCTGCGACATATCCGTAACCAAGATAGTTGTGAACCATCGTGATCAGCACGGCTCTCATGTAGAAATACCCGCCTTTCCTGGCGACCCATGTCTTGGCCGGTGTTTTCCATAACGTGTCCAACTCCTCTTGAAGTAGCCCCAGATACAGCTTAATATTATTTCCTGGTTGTTTCGTCCCTTGAATAAGCATGCTCATGTGAATGTACTTCGACTGCATGCACAACCAGGGGGGAGGTTGTACATCCATACAAACACAGGCCATGTTCTATGGTTGGTGTTCTGGTTGCAAAACGGATTCATGCCATCGGTACACGCGTCGAGCACGATGTTCCTTGCATCACATTCGAAATACCGATAGAAGCTGTTCAACGCTCTCCACTGGCTTCCATCCTTGACGTGTCTCAACTTCGGATCATCTCCATCGTCGGGCTTCTTCCTCTCCGCGTGCCAGCGCATTAGCTTTGCTTCCTTGGGATCTACAAAATACCACTAGAGACGGGGAGTGATCGGTAAGTACCATACAACTTTCTGGGGAAATTTCTTCCCGGCCTTCTTGTATCGAGAAGCATTGCACACCGGACACCTTGTTTTTTCCGCGTGCTCCTTTAGATAAATTATGCAATCGTTGATGCATGCATGGTATCTAACGTGTGGCAGATCTAGAGGGTACACGATCTTCTTGGCCTCATCAACACTAGTAGGACATAGATTCCCCGCGGGAAGAACATCCTTTAGGTACTTGAGATGCTCATCGAGGCTAGTGTCGGTCCATTTGTTTTTTAGCCTTCGTCTTCAGGAGTTGGAGCGTGAAACTCAAGCGGGTCACCTCAGGATTGCAACCATCGTACAATGGAGTGTTCGAGTCTACCACCAGTTGCTCCAGTTTTGTCGGGGGTTGGGTGTGACATATGCGAAAGGATGGCTTATCATGGTGGGGGCGAATAGAATGTCGCCGGTGCCCGGAAGCGGGATGAGGCGTAGACACGAACGCCGACGGACTTTACCCAGGTTCGGGGCTCTCCTAGGAGATAACACCCCTAGTCCTGCTCTGCGGGGTCTCCGCATGATCACTAAGGCTCAAGTGAATGCACAAGTGCTCCTCGAGCTGTATGCTAGAAGTAGGAGAAGGCAAGGCTAGCTCTTCCCTTTCCTCTATGATCTGGTCTAACTATCTCAGGTCCGGAACCCTTTGTGGGTGCCCTGGGGGATTTATACAGGCCTACCCCCCAGGGGTACATTGGTAATCTGGCCGGGTGTGGGGCCCGGCCATCAGTCTCTCCTGTGCCGGCTTCTCCGCCAACTGCCGGGGCCCGCCGACTGGTGGGTCCCACCGATCGGTAGGGTACGGGCCGACAGGCCGTACCCGCCGCTCCCAGGCTTGTCGGCGGCTGATCACTGTAGCCGCGTCTTTAATGACGCAGGCTTGGTAAGGAGGTCATGGCTACAGCCCCGCCGCATAGCGGGCGATTACTGTAATCCACTCCCTATCTCGTCGGATTAATGGCGCGTGGGTCCCGAGGAAGGGGCCGGCCGACTCCTAAGGGCCGACTTCCCTCGGGTCCGACTGGTAGGGCTCTTGCCGTCTTGGACTCGCCGGTGGCGGGGCCCATCGTCCTTGGGCGTCGCAGACGAGGCCGTCGTGGGAACGAGGACTCCGCCCATCTTGAGGTGATGTCGATGAAGCCGTGTATGATTGCGCGCGGACGGAGATCTCCGCCCGATGCGATTACCTTGTATCCATGCTTGCCTCATCTGGAGGAGGGGATGGGATATACTGTAGCCACTCCCCGTCCCATCCTCTCTGGCGATGGCACGGGCTCCGCAGGCGTCGCGGGCCGACTCCCTGCGGCCGGCTTCTCTGGAAGCCGCCCAGCGGAGTCGGCCTGACTCGGTCTTGCATCGAGGTCTCGGCCGCTTATGGGAGGGCGGCTACTCTTGTAGTCGGCTTCCAGAAGGTGGCTCTTCGTCTCGTCGTCTTGAGGGCGCAATCAGCCCCGATGTCTTGAAAGGTTATGGGCCTCGGGTCAGCCTACCCATGGCCCATTACTCCGACAGTAGTCCCCGAAGCAGGTGAGGCGCCGCGGGTGATCGGTCGAGGAGCCTCAGCAGTTTCCTTCTCTCGGTGTCCGAGGTGGAGCTTCGTCCGTCTCCTGCCAAGCTGACTGGTTGGAGTCAGCCTCGCCCCAACCCGTCTTGACCAACCTTTCGAACGCCTCGGCGGGAGCCAAATGGCGTGCTAGCTAAGCTTTCGTGCCACCGCCCGCTCCGGGCCCATTACATGGTGGCGTGCGGCCGGGCCAGTCTACCCGCTTATGCGCACGATGGGACACGTCTTCAGAGCGAGCCCGCCACTACCGTCCTCGGCGCTCGAGCGGATCCGCTGCGGCCAAGGCGGGCGGTTGAGATTCCCGCGGAGTTACTGCATGCAGTAACTTCGCATAGATTAGATAAATGGGGGCGTGGGTAATAGCGCGATTAATCCCATTCGCCCCTCGGCTTCGCAGCCCATGGGCCTATAAGTAGGCGGGGGAGGGGGAGCTGCAAGGCACGCACGTCCCACCTCCTCATTGCCTCCTCTTTCTTGCCTCCACTTCCTTCTTCCTCTCGCTGCAGCCTTTAGCTCGTCAGCGTCGGGCGACCCATTCCCGATGAGCTCCTCTTCCACAGTCACGCCCCCAGCGGTGTGCTCTGGGGCATGGGACGGCTCCGAGGTTCACGACGACCACATCGACTTCCTCTTCAAGACGCGTCAGCTGCCCAGCAAGGAATTCGTGAAGGTCTGCTGTAACATCCCAAATTTCCTATTTGGAATGTTTTACAATTATAGCTAAGCATCTATGCATTCTGTTTAAATTTGAGTGCCATTTGGAGTTTTAGAAGATTTTGAGTTTTGGAATCTGAATTCAAATTTTGGCAAGTGGAAATCATTTCAAAACTATGCCTGATAAATACTTGAGAAAAAGTATGAGAGGAGTAAACATGACACTCCAAAAATATCATAGGAAAACATTGCCAAAAGTTTTGAATTCAAATTTGAGTTTTATTTCAATTTTGGAAAAAATGATTTTTTATAAACTTTGGATTTTGCCCTGGAAAAATGTTCAAATGATAGGGAATATTCCCCTGATCATTTTGATATATATATGTCCTATATAAAATATTTATATTTTAAATATTATCTCTATTTTATTTTCTCAAAAAAATAAATTTGAAAAAAAAAAAACAGGCGCCCGGCCGAATAACCCGACCAACACCAGGCGCCCAGCCAGGCGCCAACCGAGCAATGAATGAGCCACCGCGCACCCCTCGCCCGAACCCGGCTCGGGTCGGTCGACCGACCGAGCGCCTCCCCTCTCCCTGACGGGTGGGCCACCACCTCCCTCTTCCCCTCGCCCACGCCACCACCCGCGCCGCCGCTCGCCGGATCCCGAAGGATCCGGGATTCGCCGTGATCCGCTCGCCGGATCTTTCCCCCTCCTCAAGTCGTCCCCGACTATTTATACCCCTCCCCTCATCCCATTCCCCCTCGCCCCTCACCGAACCTCTCTCTCTCCTCGCAGCGCTTCGCGAGCCGAGGCGCCCGCCGCCGCCATGCGCCGTTCCGACTCACCCGACCACCCGAGCCCGTCGACTCCACCAGACCACACCTCGTCGCGCCCCACCCGCCGGAGCTCCCGCCGTCGCCCCGACCACCGGAGACGCAGCCTTTTCGCCGCCGAGAAACCCGCCGCCGTCGATCTCGATACGTCGCGGAGTTTCCCTCCCCGTCGATCTAATCTCGTGGCTTAGATTAGAACCCCAAGAGGTATGGTTTATTAGGTTAGTTGTTAGTGAACCGGGTTTTAGTCCGGTTTATTCTTAGTTAGGGTTTTTATTTTGAATCGGCCCTATTCGTTTAAACCCTAGGACCGTTTAGTTATATTACGCACAGGGCGTTAGTTAGGCCCATTTAGCCCGTTTTTCTTTATTTTCGTTTTTCTGTTTTAACAGAATAGTTTCAGATTTGAAAAATTCATGTCTTTTATTCTACTTAATATTTTTAAGTGATTATTTTTTTTTGTTGGTTTGCAAATTTCTTTTAGTTTCTGTAGAAAATATAATTAGCTATGTTAAAATTATTTAAAATTGCTTTATTTTAGATTTAGTCAGAATAGTAAATCTGCTATAAAATGAGTTAGGAAAATTATTTTTTTATGATTCTTTTTGTCCCAACTTTGTTTTGACATTGCCTAACCGTAGGAATTTATTTGGGCATTTTAGGATTAATAAAAAATAGTTTCTAGCAGAATCATGCTATTCTTAATTAATTAACTAGCTACTGTTTTCCTATTATTTTAATTAGCAAATAAATTTATTTTTCACATGTGATTGATTATTCTAGGTTAGTTTCTGTCACTTTAGGGCATGAACTTTTATTTATAATAAATAAAACTTTTATTTTATTTTTCTACTAAAATTTTGCTTTAGGCCTAATAGGAGTTTTATAATAGCTTTTAAATTGATTCTTTTTGCTCCTAGTTGCTTAATGCATTATTTTCTGTTAAGTTAACATAAACTCATGCTTAGGTTATGTTATAAAATTTTTGTTATGTAAAACTATTTTTAGTTGTTGCTTGAAGTATGAAAACTTTGAGTTGGATTTCTTCGAGTTTCCTTTGGGTTTTGATTCGTTTGTTTTGTTGTGTTATGTTACTATGCTATTGTGTTAAGTGATCATATGCTATATGCTTATTGTGATTATTGTTTGTCTCGGTAGAGTTTCCGGAGTGCGAAGCTTGCTACTACGAATCCCTAGCTTACGAGGATCGTCAGCAAGGCAAGTCATTGATCATGTTTATTTTCAATACCTATGATTTTGTTGCATTAGAATTATACCTCCCCACCATGCATGCAGTAGGTGAAATTTTGAAGTTATGTTCTTGAGTAGTATCAAGTGGTAGGATGAATCAATTCCCCCTTGTTACCATGACCCGGGACGAAGTAGTTTAATTTTGCTATGCTCGTAGACGGGGTTGGTTGAGTGAATTCATAAGGGAGATGTGAGAGTCAAGATGATGACAACCCATGAACTTCAAGATCAAGATGGACTTCGAAATTCACTCTGGGGTGGAGGGCGGTTGGCGGGCACCACTGGAGAACCCAGTGGTTGGCGGGATGCATGGAGAAGTGCCATGACATCTTGCGAGCTTCACCCAGCCACGAAGAGCGGATGGATGCCCCATTGACGGAAGCTTACGTGCAGCCGCAAGCCATTATGGGCTCTGGCTGGTCAACCCTAGTTGTGGCGCTGGCGGACGGTACTACGAGATGTAGAAGAGCGGTAGGATTGGATGGGTACGGCGGTGGCGGAAGAACTCTTGAAAGACCCTGTTTCATTCATCCGTCTTCAAACACCATGAAGTGCGAAGACTTAAAAGGAGGAATGATTCTTGCGCGTAAAATCAAACCTCTGCAGAGTTAAAGATCTAATCGATTAGCCGTGTCCCGATTACGGACAATTTGAGCCTCTGGAACTTGGAAGTATTGAAATCTCAACACTAAAATTTAATAAATTAATTGAGGGGTTATGACTTAATAATTTGGGAATGAGACATTGGTTGGCGGAACCATCTCAATAACTACCAACAATTTTGTAGTATTTGCAAGCAAGTCCTTTGTAGTAGGGAAAACGGCTTTTAGCAAAATGATGAAACTTAGAGCCCCACAGCCAAATTGCATATAGTGGTAGTAATTTTATTATTGTTATTCTCTCTTCATGACTTGCCAGCTTATTCAAAAGCTGACCTACACGGCTGCAACGTGTTATGTTGCGAGGTATTCGATCGGGAGTGAGGCTACGCTCAGCGCTTGGCGATTGCCCTTTAGGTCGGATGGACTCGCTATTCTTCTCGCTTCCGCAGCTTTACTAGTTTATTTCTCATGAGTTGGCCTTGGCGAATTTATTCTCTTGTAATAAAGACTCTATATGAGAATCGTGTAATAAATTCAGGTGTGATTGAACTTTGATTATTTCATCGATGTCTTGTGAGTACCGGCATGATCTTGGGATGGTACAGAACCACGAGATTTGACGATTTTGGGTCAGGTCGCTCTGAGAGATGGTATCGAGCACACGAAGACCGTGGGACGTAACCCTAGGATCGAAAAGCCATAGGAAGAGACTATTTACTTTATATCCTTATCATTCCGTAATTCTCCCTGTTCATTTCGACTTCTCTCCGATTTTCAACATTCTAGATGGCCGTCGAGTTCACCCCAGTTTGCTACGGAGTTTTGCCAGCCCGGATGAGGCGATGCCCTTCGGAGGAAGCTGGTCGAGATGGTGAAGAAGCTGAAGATTGCTCGCCCTCGATCACGGGAAGCCTACCAATGCGCTTCCGGCGGATACCGCTACTGAGATTGAGGTGCATATTCGAGGAGAACCTTCGAGGACATCTGAGCCTATTGACTTTGAGTTTACCGACTTCAATTGGATCCTCGGAAGGACATGGCGATATATCGTGCACTTGGACATCTCGAGAAGAGTACAGGGCGAGCTCGATCCATCGAGACCTCGCCATGGTTTCTCGCAGAGCAAGGAATGGAGATATCATCCATACCGTGAGGGCGACTCCATTCTCTCTTATGTCCAGGACTTGGAGTGTCTCCTCGGAAGCGGGAGATCCGGACTGCCGTAACTTCGAAGGTACAGGAGGCTGTTGTTCCGTGAACTGGGCTGGAGGAGAAGGCACCGCAGAACTTCCTTAACCATGAGGAAGAAATCGCGGACTTCATGGAGAGAGTCGACGACCTGAAGATGAAGGTTGCGCATTGGAGGAAAAGATGGACTTGGGAGAGGACCTTTTCCGAGTGGAGATGACGGACCTCGTGAGTAATGATCGGGATTATGAAGGGAGTTCCACCGAGAAAGCCGCAAGAGGAGGCGCCATGAGGATGCCACACCGAGGACATCGCACGGAGAGGACGCAAGGATTATTGATGAAGACATTTAGTCGACCACCATGTTATTTTACTTTTTAAATCGATCAGTTAGGCCGATATTTTCGATTAGTCGTGAGCTTTTGTAATCGAGATTGAACCATGTTTGAGTGGAATGAATAAATGATTGGTGTATTTATGATTGTGCATTCATATGGGTAGTGTTATTTCTCATTAGACCATTGTTCTATTCTAATTTTCTCATCCACTCCAAACACCAGATGCCTATGAGACGTGACACCGGCTTTCCGCCAGAGCTCACCCAGCTACTCCAGCAGCAGAATGCCCTCATGCGAATCTCATCCGAATCGAAACAACAACAACAATCCACCGCCACCACCCCTGTTGACAACTTGACTCGATTCCTAAGGCTGAATCCGCCAGTGTTCTCTAGCAGCACCGAGAGCGATTGTGGCGATGATTGGCTCGAAAGGTCGGAAGAGCTAATCACTATTGGATGCACTGATGAGAAGGTGCGCTTTGCGCACATCAACGATGGACCTGCAGCTTCTTGGTGGGAGAACTACACGCCACTTATCCCATCGGCACCATCCGTGGGATCAGTTCCAGCAGGCCTTCCGCACCGCTCATGTTTCAGCGGAGCCATGAGTGCGAAGCGTGAGTTCCACAACTTCGCCAGAGAGAACCGTCTTGTGGCACGATGCGTGGATGAGTTCAGCAAGTTAGCTCGCTATGCCCCGGATGATGTGGCCACGATGCCGCATAAGCAGGAGAAGTTTCTCGAGGACTCAATGATGAGCTGGGTATGCAGCTTATGGTGGCTACCTTCACCAACTACCGGGAGCTGGTAGACAAGGCCATCATCTTGAAGGCAAGCAGCAGCAGATTGATAGCATAGCGGAAGTACAACCAGGGGAAGTATAACTATGGAGCTCAGCGAAGCCCGATATGCCCCATACTCGGGAGGGCATACCCATCACAACCATGGAGGACATAACCATGGAGGAAATGGGAACAACCGCAACCAGGACAACAAGTCGAGGCAATGGCAATGGCAATGGGCGTAATGGCAACCAACATCGTCTGCCCGGCTCGAAGGATCTGAGCCACATCACTGTTTCAAGTGCGGAAGACAGGGCACTATGCACCCGATTGCCCGGAGGCCAAGCGGAGGAATGGAAGCGGCAATGGAAGCTCAGCGAAGAAGCCCAACCCTTTCCCTCGTGCTCGGGTGAACCACATTGGCGTGGAGGGCGTCTATGATCAGCCGGAACATCGTGGTTGGTAAGTTTTATTGAATTCACGTTCGATATTGGTACTCTTTGATTACGGTGCAGCGCATTCATTCATATCAAGGGTAGTTGTGGAAAAGTACGGGTTGCCCACTAAAACCCTTAGAAGCCCCCTTCGCGTCAGTTCCGCAGGAGGAGAAATGATGGCAGGTTTAGGCTGTCATGCAACCCTCAACATCGGAAACCATAAATTTCCCGCAGACCTCATAGTATTGGAAACCCAGACCTTGGATGTAATCCTAGGCATGGATTGGTTGACGAAGTTTGAAGGAAACATAGATCGTGCCCAAGAAGTCTATTCTGCTCACCACCCGGGCGAAGAGGATCAAGTATGTATCCGGACATAGCGGATGAAGAATCGGTGCATTCCCTCACGGGAGTTGTTCGGAGGAAGTGCCGATGGTGCAAGACTTTTCCGATGTTTTCGGAGGAATTACGAGAATGCCACCGACGAGAGACATTGAATTTCTGATTGAGTTATTGCGGCACAGCCCCAATATCCAAGAGACCTTATCGGATGCCCCGAGCGATTTGAAAGAGATCAAGAATCAAATTAATGAGTTATTGGAGAAAGGATATATTCGCCAAGCTCATCACCTTGGGAACCCAGTTCTTTTGGTAGAGAAGAAGGATGGAACCTTGAGGATGGTTGTGGATTATCGTTCGTTGAGCAGCGTGACCATCAAGAACAAGTACCCTCTGCCGATGATTAATGATCTATTTGATCAGCTAGTTGGAGCCAAGGTATTCTCCAAGATCGATCTTGATCGAGGGTATCATCGATTGAAGATCCGTGAAAAGGATATACCCAAAACAGCATTCACTACGGTATGGTTTATATGAGTATACCAACATGTCATTTGGATTGACTAATGCCCTGCATACTTCATGAATTTGATGAACAAGGTGTTTATGGAATATCTGGACAAGTTTGTCGTGGTGTTCATCGATGATATCTGATTTTCTCCAAGAGCGAGGAAGAGCATAAGGAACATTTGCGTCTAGTTACGGAGAAACTTGAGAACATCGAGTTGTATGCCAAGTTCAGTAAATGTGAATTTTGGCTGAAGGAAGTCGGATTCCTCGGACATGTTATTTCAGGAGAAGGAATAGCAGTTGACCCGCCAAGGTTGAATCGATCACCGATTGGCGATCGCCCACCTCGATCAAGGAGATCCGTAGTTTTCTCGGACTCGCGAGGATATTATCGGAGGTTTATTGAGAACTTCTCGAAGATTGCCAAACCCATGACTGAGCTGTTGAAGAAGGAAGCCAAGTACATTTGGACCGAGGATTGTGAAGCCAGTTTTCAGGAATTGAAGAAACGTTTGGTCACAGCCCCAGTGCTGATTTTGCGGACATACACAAGGATTACGGTATATTGTGGCGCTTCCCGTCGAGGACTCGGAGGAGTACTCATGCAGGAAGGAAAGTTGTAGCTTATACCTCCAGACAGCTACGACCTCACGAGATGAATTATGCCACACATGATTTGGAGTTAGCAGCCGTAGTGCATGCACTCAAGACCTGGAGACATTTCCTTGTCGGAAACCATTGTGATGTTTACACATATCACAAGAGCTTGAAGTATATTTTCACGCAGAAAGAGTTGAACCTCAGGCAGAGGAGATGGCTAGAGTTAATCAAGGACTATGACATGAGATTGCATTACCACCCAAGTAAGGCTAATGTTGTAGCAGATGCTTTGAGCCGTAAGAGTTATGTGAATACTCTTACAGCAGGAGGATTACCCCAGGAGTTAGTCGATGACCTCAGAGATCTTCGACTGGAAATAGTTCCGAGAGGATATGTTGCAACTCTGGAAGTTCAGTCCACTTTGGCGAAAGGATTCGTGAAGCCGGAAGTCGGACAAGGAAATTGATGAGATAAAGCAAAAGATGAATGAAGGAAAAGCTAAAGGGTTTCGTAAAGATGAATACGGAGCTATATGGTTCGAGGATCGTATTTATTTGCCCAATGATCCCGAACTCAGGAAGCTAATTCTTCAGGAGGCTCATGATTCACCGTACTCGATTCACCCGGTAACACCAAGATGTATCTGGATTTGAAGGAAAGTTTCGGTGGACGGTATGAAGAAGGATATTGCCGAGTACATAGCGATATCGATGTTTGTCAGCGAGTAAAGGCAGAACATCGAAGCCAGCAGGGTTACTTCAACCTTTGCGATTCGATTGGAAATGGGAAAAACTTGGAATGGATTTTATCACGGATTACCCGGGACCCGTTCGGTTATGATTCCATCTGGGTAGTGGTTGATCATTTGACCAAGGTAGCTCACTTCATTCCGTGAAGACTACCTATACCAGTGCTAAGTTGGCCAAGATATACATGACCAGGATCGTATGTGCGCATGGAGTTCGAGGAGTATCGTGTCGAGATAGAGAACACAATTTACCTCAAAGTTTTGGAATCGATTGCATGAAACTTTGGAGTGCGAGGCTGGAATTGATACAGCTTTTCATCCATGAGCAGATGGACAGGACCGAGAGAGTCAACCAGATTACGGAGGACATGTTGAGAGCTTGTGTGCTAGACTATGGATCTAGCTGGGATGATAATTTGCCATCGCAGAGTTCTCATACAACAACGATTATCGATCCGATCGAAGATGGCCCCTTCGAAGCTCTATACGGAAGGAGGTGCGAGAACACCATTCTTTGTGGGATGGTGTTGGAGATCGATCACTTTTGGTTCCGATCTTATCGAGATTCGAAGAAAGTCAAGCTGATTGGGATAGACTCAAGATAGCACGATCGAGCAGAAGAGTTATGCCGACGATGGCGCAAGGAAGTAACTTACGAGCGGAGACCGAGCATATCTTCGTGTGTCCCCACTTCGTGGAATCAAGAGGTTTGGTGTCAAAGGAAAGTTAGCACCCGATTCATTGGCCCTACAAAATCCTCGAGCGTCGTGGAGAAGTTGCTTACAAGTTGGAATTGCGGAAGGATTGTCCGTAGTTCATGATGTCTTCCATGTTTCTCGGTGAAGAAGTGTCATGCCGACATGGCGATATTCCGTTGAGAGACACGGTGCCCCTAGAGGCCATACAGCTCGATAGTGATCGACTTATAAGGAGAAACCTGTCCGAATTCTCGAGACTGCGACAGAGTCACCGCAGCAAGATCATCAAGTTTTGCAAGGTCTTGTGGAGTCACCACTCGAGAGAGAAGCCACACAGGGCGCCTTGAAGACCTCCTTGAGACCACCCGCACCTATTTGCTAGCCAACCCGAATCTCGAGGAGATTCATCTTAAAATGGGTAGGTTTGTAACATCCCAAATTTCCTATTTGGAATGTTTTACAATTATAGCTAAGCATCTATGCATTCTGTTTGAATTTGAGTGCCATTTGGAGTTTGAAGATTTTGAGTTTTGGAATTTGAATTCAAATTTTGGCAAGTGGAAATCATTTCAAAACTATGCACGATAAATACTTGAGAAAAAGTATGAGAGGAGTAAACATGACACTCCAAAAATATCAGAGGAAAACATTGCCAAAAGTTTTGAATTCAAATTTGAGTTTTATTTGAATTTTGGAAAAAATGATTTTTTATAAACTTTGGATTTTACCCCTGGAAAAATGTTCAAATGATAGGGAATATTCCCCTGATCATTTTGATATATATATGTCCTATATAAAATATTTATATTTTAAATATTATCTCTGTTTTTATTTTTCTCAAAAAAATAAATTTGAAAAAAAAAAACCCCCACAGCGCCGCCCGAATAACTGCCCAAACCAACCCCAGGGCCCAGCCCAGTTGACCAGCCAGCGCCAGCCCGCTGCCCAGCCGAGCCACCGACGCATCCCTCGCCTGAACCGGCTCGGGTCGGTCGACCGGCCGAGCGCCTCCCCGCACCCGGCGGGGTGGGCCACCACCTCCCTCTTCCCCGCCCACGCCACCACCCGCGCCGCCTCTCCGGATCCCAAGGATCCGGGATTCATCATGATCCGCTTGCCGGATCTCCCCTCCTCAAGTCGTCCCCGACTATTTATACCCCTCCCCTCATCCCATTCCCCCTCGCCCCTCACGGACCTCTCTCTCCCTTTGCGCTCGAGCCAAGGCGCTACCGCCGCCATTAACGCCGTTCAGACTCACCCCGACCACCCGAGCCCGTCGACTCCACCAGGCCGCACCCCCTCGTCGCCGCCCACCGCTTGAGCTCCCGCCGTCGCCCCGACCACGGAGCCTTGGCCTTTTCGCCGCCCGAGCCGCCGCCGCCGTCAATCTCCGGTACGTCGCCGGAGTTTCCCTCCCCCGTCCGATCTAATCTCGACGGCTTAGATTAGAACCCCCGAAGAGGTATGGTTTATTAGGTTAGTTGTTAGTGAACCGGGTTTTAGTCCGGTTTATTCTTAGTTAGGGTTTTTATTTTGAATCGGCCCGATTCGTTTAAACCCTAGGCCCGTTTAGTCATATTACGCACAGGGCGTTAGTTAGGCCCATTTAGCCCGTTTTTCTTTATTTTCGTTTTTCTGTTTTAACAGAATAGTTTCAGATTAAAAAATTCATATCTTTTATTCTACTTAATATTTTTAAGTGATTCATTTTTTGTTGGTTTGCAAATTTCTTATAGTTTCTGTAGAAAATATAATTAGCTATGTTAAAATTATTTAAAATTGCTTTATTTTAGATTTAGTCAGAATAGTAAATCTGCTATAAAATGAGTTAGGAAAATTACTTTTTATGATTCTTTTGTCCCAACTTTGTTTTGACATTGCCTAACCGTAGGAATTTATTTGGGTATTTTAGGATTAATAAAAAATAGTTTCTAGCAGAATCATGCTATTCTTAATTAATTAACTAGCTACTGTTTTCCTATTATTTTAATTAGCAAATAAATTTATTTTTCACATGTGATTGATTATTCTAGGTTAGTTTCTGTCACTTTAGGGCATGAACTTTTATTTATAATAAATAAAAATTTTATTTTATTTTTCTACTAAAATTTTGCTTTAGGCCTAATAGGAGTTTTATAATAGCTTTTAAATTGATTCTTTTTGCTCCTAGTTGCTTAATGCATTATTTTCTGTTAAGTTAACATAAACTCATGCTTAGGTTATGTTAGAAGAATTTTTGTTAAGTAAAACTATTTTTAGTTGTTGCTTGAAGTAGGAAAAACTTTGAGTTGGATTTCTTTGAGTTTCCCTTTGGGTTTTTGATTCGTTTGTTTTGGTGTGTTATGTTACTATGCTATTGTGTTAAGTGATCATATGATGTATGCTTATTTTGATTATTGTTTGTCTCGGTAGAGTTTCCGGAGTGCGAAGCTTGCTACTACGAATCCCTAGCTTACGAGGATCGTCAGCAAGGCAAGTCATTGATCATGTTTATTTTCAATACCTATGATTTTGTTGCATTAGAATTATACCTCCCCACCATGCATGCAGTAGGTGAAATTTTGAAGTTATGTTCTTGAGTAGTATCATGTGGTAGGATGAACCAATTCCCCCTTGTTACCATGACCCGGGACGAAGTAGTTTAATTTTGCTATGCTCGTAGACGGGGTTGGTTGAGTGAATTCATAAGGGAGATGTGAGAGTCAAGATGATGACAACCCATGAACTTCAAGATCAAGATGGACTTGAAATTCACTCTTTGGGTGGAGGGCGGTTGTGGGCACCTGGTGAACCCGGTGGTTGGCGGGATGCATGGAGAAGTGCCATGACATCTTGCGGAAAGCTTCACCCAGCCACGAAGAGGCGGATGGATGCCCCATTGACGGAAGCTTACTGTGCAGCCGCAAGCCATTATGGGCTCGGCTTGGTCAACCCTAGTTGTGGCGCTGGCGGACGGTACTACGAGATGTAGAAGAGCGGTAGGATTGGATGGGTACGGCGGTGGCGGAAGAACTCTTGGAAGACCTGTTTCATTCATCCGTCTTCAAACACCATGAAGTCACGAAGACTTAAAAGGAGGAATGATTCTTGCGGGTAAAGTCATAAACCTCTGCAGAGTTAAAGATCTAATCGATTAGCCGTGTCCCCGATTACGGACAGTTTGAGCCTCTGGAACTTGGAAGTATTCGGAAATCTCAACACTAAAATTTAATAAGTTAATTGAGGGGGTTATGACTTAATAATTTGGGAATGAGACATTGGTTGGCGGAACCATCTCAATAACTACCAACAATTTTGTAGTATTTGCAAGCAAGTCCACTGTAGTAGGGAAAAACTGGCTTTTCGCAAAATGATGAAACTTAGAGCCCCACAGCCAAATTGCATATAGTGGTAGTAATTTTATTATTGTTATTTGCTCTTCATGACTTGCCAGCTTATTCAAAAAGCTGACCTACATGGCTGCAACGTCTTATGTTGCAGAGGAGTATTCCGATCAGGAGTGAGGCTACGCTCCGCGCTTGGTGATTGCCCTTTGGAGTCGGATGGACTCGCTATTCTTCTACGCTTCCGCAGCTTTACTAGTTTATTTCTCATGAGTTGGCCTTCGGCCGAATTTATTCTCTTGTAATAAAGACTCTATATGAGAATCGTGTAATAAATTCAGGTGTGATTGAACTTTGATTATTTCATCGATGTATTGTGAGTACCAGCATGATCTTGGGATGGTACAGACACAGAGATTTGACCGATTTTGGGTCAGGTCGCTACATCTGCCTCGCACCGGAGAGAGAAATCTCGCCGGCGCCGGAGGAGGGCGAGCGGGTTGTCTTCCGCTCGCATTGCCTACGTGGCCTCGGTCTGCCGGCGAGTGGCTTCTTCCGCTCCTTGCTCGAGTTCTAGGGACTCTAACCGCACCACCTCACCCCAAACACGGTGGTGCTGCTGTCCGCCTTCGTCACTCTGTGCGAAGGCTTCCTCGGCATCCTCCCCACCCTCGAGCTATGGGGGGAGTTCTTCTACACCAAGATTGGCACCCACGTCGAAGGCGTGTCGACTCAGTGCGACGCGTTCATCGCGGTGAGGAGGACGGGGGATGACAAACCGTTTCCCCCCATCACGCTGATAAAGTCGGTGGAGATGTGGCAGCGGTCGTACTTCTATGTGAAGAGCGTCTTCGCGGAGGGCGACTGGGTCAACCTGCCGGCTTATGCAGCGGTAGCGCTTGCCGTAGGAGATAGCCCAACTGGTCGTACCAGGCAGGACGCCGCGCCTTCTTTGGAACCGCCGCCGTCGCCCGACTCCAGTGATGGCGCGATCGAGAGGGCCCTAACCGGGCCCGACTTCTTGCCGCCGCCGTGCCGCGCCATTGCTCCGCTTCAAGGCCGTCCTCACATGATCTGTCGGATGGCGGCACGGGATCAAGCGGATGTGCACCAAGGAGATGCCTCATGAAGAGGTGGCCTACATGGTGAACTACCTTGCGAACTGCATGCTCTCAGAAGAGTGGCAATTTGGCAAGGAGCCGTACTCGTGTGCCCATTCTGCGCCCATGGTGAGTTGTTACTTTTTCTGGTTCCTCTGATTCCTTGTGGCCGAGTCCGTCCTGTCAGATCTGACCGACCGGTTATTAGCCAAAGCCCTCTCCTCTAACCAGCAGCCGGCACTGCGGGGCCGGCCCGCGAATTCCTCCCTGACAGGGCGAAAAGTGATGTCGACGACCCCGACTTGGGGGCGGCGGCCTTGGAAGACGACACCGAGGGAGGAGGCGGTGGAGCAGGTGGCGCAAGGCTTGGTGCCAGCCTCGAGGACTGGCCTGATGATGACGCGGGGGAAGTAGCCCCGCACCACCAGCCGGGGGCCGTCCAGCTAGGCGCGAGCTCCTCGGCCAGCGCCGGGACGTAAGCGGCACTGGCGCGAGGGTCACGCCCGAGCTTGTTGACAGCCGACGAAAAGCCAAGGGCTCGGCTGCGGTGACCAAGCGGGAAGAAGCGGCGCGAAGGTCAACGCTTCCGCGAGGAAGTGAAAGGCGCCAGCAGCTGGTTTCAGCGTAAGTGCTTTCCTCCTTGCACCTTTGTCTTCTCTTCATCGATCTGTTAGAGTCTTCTACTTTGTTTTTCGTTGGGTCAGGCTCCCCTCTCTCTTGAGAAGGTAGCCACCGCCTCCATCATGGGATCGGCGGAGACTTCTGCCACAGCTCGGCGGATTTACCCAGCCATCCACCTTCGGGAGGCGAGGGAACGGAATGCGTGGGAGGCGCGCGAAGAGCAGGAGGCCGCCCTCCTGAAGAAGGCAGTGGCCGAGAAGTCGGAGGCTGCCGCCAAGAAGAAATCGGTGGAGGCCGCAGCCGCCGACGCGGCGAAGAAGCGGGCCGAAGATGCCACACATCACCACTCGGCGGTCTTCGTCGTTCCTCTGAACTCTGCCCCGCCACCCCGGAGTTCTTGGCGCAGAACGGGGAGGCCGGCGGGGAGAACTCGATCAAGGAACGAGACGGCGGTGATACCTCTATGCCAAACGTGTTTGTGCCGCCACCAACGCCGTCTGGGAGCGCTCCGGGCGGGCGGCCGGCGGACCTGCCGGTGCCTCCGACTGGAGAAGTGGTGGCTAGCCTTGATCTTGGGGTCGGCGCACCAACGCGTCGCCGCCTTGCGAAGGCGGCCTCTCCGCCACGCCCGCTGGAGAGAGGCGTCGTGAGCTCCTCGATCCCGGACACCGAGGCGACGAGCGCCGTGCCCACTTGGTGGGAGCGAGGAGGCGGGACGGGCCCGCTGAATCGGGTGCTCTTGGACGTCCAAGCCAAGATCCGGGCCGAAAGCGAGGCCCTTAAGAACTGCAACAAAGCGCTTTGGCAGCGAAAGCCGTTGGTATATTCATTTCTTCGTTTTTGTTTCTTGTGCTTTTCGGTGGGGAGCGCACGGCCACCAGGTGTAATCCCAAGTTTCGGGCTGGCTACCGAGCAGGCGGCTTGGAACTCTAATCGGCGAGTTCCAAGTACTAACACTCGTCTGAATTTTATGTCACAGGATTACCACAATCTCCGCGTGACTGCCTTCAACTCCAACGTCCAGGAGCTAGCTCAGCGGACTGCTGACTTGTCGGACAGCCGGAGTACGTCTTCTTCTTTTTTTGCTGAGGCGCCTTTGGCGCACCAGCGGCTGTAATCCCGAGATTCGGGCCGACTGGCGGCGATCGGGTCGGATCTCCCGATGACTGTATTTCTTTGCTGGCGACTAACGCCTTTCTTTCTTCTTTCTTCCGCAGAAGCCAACGCCACCTTACAGGAGCAGCTGGGTGAAGCCAACACCGCGCTCCGTGCCAAGGAGAAAGAGTGCAGCCAGCTGGCTGAAGAGCGCGACCGGCTGGCCGCACAACTGGCAGAACAGAAGGAGCTCTTCAAGAAGGTTCAGAAGGTGGCGGAGGATAAGAAGTCTGGTCTCCTTGCTCAATTCGCGAGCGAGCGCTCCTCCTGGTCTGACAAGGAGGCGATGCTGACCTCTGGCTTCCACGAGATCGAGGACATAGTCGATGGTGAGTCTTCCTCATTCTTCTTTGCGCCACCAGCTGTTGGTCAATCCAGCTTCTCGCCTTTAATTTTGCTCTTTGCTTCCGTGTGCAGACTTCTTCCCTGGCCACTCGGACGCCGCCAACCGGGCCATCGAAGCTGATCGCGAAGGGCGGAGGGCGGACAGTGCGAAGATCGCCGTCAACGCCCCCCCGATCCCTTAGCGAGCAGATCCTGAGCATTGAGGCTCGGCTTTGGCCGGCCCACCGGATGCTGCGCCGGCTCCAGCGTGTCGGCGCCTAGGCGATCACTGCCCTATGGCCGGATATGCTGGCACCGCGCACTCTCAGTCGGACTGCCGACTGGCTGGAGGCAGCGACCGGCCGTCTTGAGGCCTGGAAGGGCTCTTCAGCCTGGGCTGGGGCATGCTAGGCCTTGGAGTTCATCAAGGCGTGGTACCCTGGGCTGAATCTAGCCCAGCTGGCCACGTTCCGGCTAGAGGCTCAGGAAGAGTTGGCGGCCGTGGAGGACGAACTTGTCAAGCGCGCGGCGTCGATCGCCGAGTACACCGACACCAGCGTCTTCGTCCCGGAGCGGGCTAAAAACAGCGACGAGGCGCCGCAGGAATGGTTCGGCCTGGACCTGGCCGATGGCGAGGACTCGGCGGAGGTGATCAACTCCAGCGGCAAGGAGGAAGGCAAGTCGGAGGAGGGAGGTGAAGGGGAGGCGCCAGATATTGGAGCGGACGGCCAGCCTCACCTCGACCGCACCTCCAGCAATGAGTCGCGTCCGACCAAGCTAGCTACTGCCGGAGGCGATCAAGCAGAGACCGACCAGCCGGCCGCTCCGGCGACTGGGACCGCCGACTCCTCCGATCCTCCGAACCCTTCTGCTGCTTCCTAGGTTGCCACTTTATCTTTTTGTTTCGCCTGTCTATTAATCTCAAATGAACTTTGTTAATTTCGCACAATTCCACCCGCGGGGTGTATCTAAACTTCGTTGAAGATCGGCCAAGGGCCCTTATTGCGTAAATATTTTCCCGAGTTCCGACTCTTCTTGCTTATCACTCTTTGGCTTTTTCCTTTGCTGCCTTACCTTGGTTGCCGCCTTGTCAGCCAAACAGCCACTCTATGGTCTATTGCTGGGTCAAGTTCCTGGCTACCTTGGGAAGGCGAGTACTTAGCCGTTTTATAGTTTTAGCAAGTTGAATAGGAAACGGCCAGCCGACTGCTGAACAGTCGGTTGTAAAAAGGCTGGAAACCGGCTTAAACTATGCAATGCTTTGAGTCCTTAGCCATTTTTCGTGTGGGCACCCTTTCTACCTTGCTCCTGCCGCGATCGATTAAGCTCTGCGAGCTGCAGCTTCGGGCGAGGAGGCGGCTTAAGTGCCACACATTACTTGTCCGGCTGCAGGAAGCATTTCATAGTTCCAGACAGCAAGTCCCCGGGCCGACTGGTCGAACCCGGTGCCAAGCGGCATAATGAAAGGTGACATACTTGTAGGCATAACCTTTATCATACAGATAAAAGAGGGCAGTCCCCGAGCTCTTCTCGGGGGACCCGGAAATCTTCGTACTTTAATACAAAAGTTAGCGTGGTACATACTGCATTAATTGTAAAATCTTCGGAGGAGATTTGCATTCCATGGCCGCTTCGTCTCCTTGCTGGAGTCGTCCCTCTTGCGTTCTCGAGGCTTCTGAGCATCGATCAGGTAGTAGGAGTCGTTGTCCAACACTTTGCTGATGATGAAGGCTCCTTCCCAAGGCGCTGAACGCTTGTGCTGGCCGGCTGTTCGCTGGATCAGGCGGAGCACAAGGTCTCCCTCTTGGAAAGATCTTAGCTTGACCTTCTGGTTGAAGTATTGGCGTAGGTTCTGCTGGTAGATGCTGGACCGGCTGAGTGCCAACAACCGGCCCTCTTCCAGCAAGTCGACGCCGTCTTGTCGTGCTTCTTCACTTCCCCTTGGTGTACATGGTGACTCGAGGTCGAACTCTATGTCCGTTGGGATGACGGCTTCGGCACCGTAGACGAGGAAGAAAGGCGTGAAGCCGAGTGACTGGTTTGGAGTTATGCGCAGGCTCCAGAGGACGGCTGGCAGCTCGTCGAGCCAACAGCCGGCCGAACGCTCCAGAGGCTCGACCAGCCGGGGCTTGATGCCGGTCAAGATGAGGCTGTTTGCTCGCTCGACTTGGCCGTTTGACTGCGGGTGGGCAACGGACGCTAAGTCTTGTCGGATGCCCTGTGTCGCGCAGAAACGGGCCAAGGTGCCCTTGGCGAAGTTTGTGCCCTTGTCAGTGATGATGCTATGCGGTATGCCATACCGGATGGTGATGTCGGATATAAATGTCACAACCGTCGGACCGTTCAATTTCTTGATTGGTTTGGCTTCTATCCACTTGGTGAACTTGTCCACTGCGACAAGCAGATGAATCATGCCACCCAGTGCTGTTTTGAACGGCCTACCATGTCCAGGCCCCAGACGGCAAAGGGCCAGGCGATGGGGATAGTCTTGAGTGCAGAACCCGGCTAATGTGGCTTGGAGCGGAACTTCTGACACCCTTTGCATTTCTGGACCAAATCCTTGGCGTCTTCTAGGGCAGTCGGCCAGAACAAACCATGGCGGAAAGCTTTGGAGACAAGTGCTCTTGAAGCCGCGTGGTGGCCACACTCGCCTTGGTGGATATCTTTGAGAATTTCTTGGCCTTGCTCTGGTTCGACGCAGCGTTGGTAAACACTAGTGACACTGCGCCTGACCAGCTCTCTGTTGACTATGGTGTAGGCCGCGGCCCGGTGTTGCACTTGCCGGGCCGAGATCTCATCAGACGGCAGCTCCTTGTTCACTAGGAAGTTGAGGATGGGCTGGGCCCATGAAGGTGCTGCGACTTCCTCAACTGCAAGGATTGCGACTTGGACCAAGGCGGCCGGGTGGGGAGGTGGCGGGTTGGAGTCGGTAGCCGCTTACTGGATCAATGAAGTCCTCGGGCCGATTGGTGCAGCCCCCGGGTCAAGCCCTGAAGTCCCCGGGCTGGCTGCTGCAGTCCTCAGGTCTGGTTCTGAAGTCTCTGAGCGAATGCAGTATGCGCGGCCCAGACCGCTGCCAGAACTCCTGTGTCGGCTGCTAGAACTCTCAAGTCGGATCCGGCTGCTTCAGGAGGAGTCGTCACGAAGATGGAATCTGATTCTGGTGAGGGCTTGACACACGGCTTGAGGAGGCACTGAAGGGCGACACCGACTAGTATTGCTTGACGAGTGGAGCCGACTCTTGCCAAGGTGTCAGCCTGCTCGTTGTCGTTTCTTGGTACGTGGAGAAACTCGCACCCTTCAAAATATCCGCTGAGCTGCTGAACGAGGAAACGGTAGCTCGCCATGTTTGCATCTTTGGTGTCCAAGCGGCCTGATGATTGTTGGACCACCAAGTCAGAGTCACCATAACACAGGATCCGGCAGATGGCGAGCTCTTTGGCGGGCCAGAGCCCGTGAATGAGCGCCTCGTACTCGGCGACGTTGTTGGAGGCCGCAAAATGGATTTGCATCATGTATTTGAGCTTTTCACCTTTGGGAGAGGTAAGGACGATGCCGGCTCCCAAACCGGTGCGCATCTTGGAACCATCAAAGTGCATCCGCCAATGAGTGGAATCGGGCGCTGGTGGCTGGTACTGGGTCTCAGCCCAGTCGACGAGGAAGTCGGCCAGTGCGGTGCGAGGCTGGTAGTAGATGGTGTAGATAGCCAAATCTATGGCCCACTTGGCGACACGGCCCGAGGCATCTCGGCTTCCAATTATCTTGGCCAATGGGCTATGCGAGACCACGGTGATAGGTGCTCTTAAAATACGGCTTCAGCTTTTTGGCGGCGAAGTATACACCGTAACACATCTTCTGGTAATGGGGGTAGTTCTGCTTGGAGGTCGACAGTACTTCACTCAGGTAATACACCGGTCTCTGGACTGGTAGTGCCTTGCCTTCCTCTTTGCGCTCCACCATCATGACTGTGCTGACCACTCGGCTAGTGGCGGCGATGTAAAGGAGCAATGGGTCTTTAGGAGTCGGGGCCGCCAACACAGGTGGAGTAGTCAACATCTTTTTGAGCTGGAGGAAAGCTTCATCCGCCTTGTCGTTCCACTCGAAAAAGGTGGTTTTCTTCACGAGCTGGTACAGACCAAGAGCCTTCTCTCCCAGCCGACTGATAAAACGGCTGATGGACGCGAAATAGCCAGTGAACTTATGCACATCCAGCAGTCGGCAGGGTACTTCCATCCTCTCGATGGCCTTGATCTTCACAGGGTTGCACTCTATGCCGCGTTCAGAGACTAGGAATCCAAGAAGCTGGCCAGCTGGTACTCGAGCGCACTTCTACGGGTTGAGCTTGATTTGAAATCGGCGCAGGTTACGAAAGGTCTCTTTGAGGTCCTCTAGCAGCGTTCGTGCTTCTCCGTCTTCACCACCACATCGTCCACGTGGCGTGGGCGTTCTGCCAGTTGCTTGAGGAGGCACTTCTGCATGCAGCATTGATAGGTGGCGCCGGCATTCCTCAAGCCAAACGTCATGGTCAGGTACCAGAAGGCTCCGAATGGTGTGATGAAGGCGGTCTTCAGTCTGTCAGCCGGGTTCAGCTTGATTTGGTGATATCCTGAATATGCATCCAAAAAGCTCAACAACTCGCATCCGGCTGTGGAGCCAATCACTAGGTCAATTCTTGGAAAAGCAAACGGGTCTTTCGGGCATGCTTTGTTGAGGCTAGTGTAATCAATACACATACGCCACTGCTTGTTTTTTTTCAGTACGAGGACTAGGTTGGCCAGCCACTCTGGAAAGAACACTTCCATGATGAAGCCGGTTGCCAACAGCCGGGCTATCTCTTCTCCACGACTCTTCTCTTCTCTTGACAGTAGGCGCAAGGGCACCGCTTTGCTTGGTATCTGGCGGACGTGTAACTTGTGCTCGCGAAATCCGTGGAACACACAGCTTGTCTTTGGGGACTGTCGGTGTCAAAACCGGCGGATCTCGGGTAGGGGTCCCGAGCTGTGCGTCTAGGCGGATGGTAACGAGGAGACAAGGGACACGATGTTTTTACCGGGTTGGGCCCTCTCGATGGAGGTAAAACCCTACTCCTGCTTGATTAATATTGATGATATGGGTAGTACAAGAGTGGATCTACCACGAGATCAGAGAGGCTAAACCCTAGAAGCTAGCCAATGGTATGATTGTTGTTTGTCCTATAGAAAAAACCCTTCGGTTTATATAGACACCAGATAGGGTTAGGGTTACACAGAGTCAGTTACAATGGTAGGAGATCTACATATCCGTATTGCCAAGCTTGACTTCCACGCCAAGGAAAGTCCCATCCGGACACGGGACGAAGTCTTCAATCTTGTATCTTCATAGTCTAGGAGTCCGGCCAACGGTGATAGTTCGGCTATCCGGACACCCCCTAATCCAGGACTCCCTCAGTAGCCCCCGAACCAGGCTTCAATGGCGATGAGTCCGGCGCATAGATTGTCTTCGGCATTGTGAGGCGGGTTCTTCTCCAAATTCCATGTACTTGTCGAATAGTGTCCGGCTTCTGATAAATGTTGCGCTCCTTGGCTTCCACGCCCAATAATGGCCATCTTCCGTGTTTGAATGAATCTGAAAAGCCAGGGTATTTTACACTTATCCCCTAGCTGCGCAAATGAGCCGCCTATAAAAGGGCGAGGATCTAGATCTGAGTCACACCATTCCCCTCATGAGCTTTCATCGGGCGCCTCGACAAAATCCATTCCATCATGGACAGTCAGCGGCTCCTCCTCTCGCGCTCCCAACGCTCAGCCTGGAAATTGGGAGAGATGCTCAGTCCCGCATAGCGAGCTAGTGACACACCAAACCAAGGGATTTCTTCCCCCGGCCTTCATGGTTCCGGTTCGAGCCGGACTCGCCACCTATAAGGGCAGAAAGCAAGTCGAGAGTGTCCCCGATCCCTCCAAATGAGAGCAGGTATGCTTTATCTCTTATCTAGTAAGAGGACTCGGATTTCCAATTCATCCGTTTCTCCTGGGGCTCTCGGAGTTCTCGGCCTCCAGTTGCACCACCTTACACTGCCTCCATTTTGCACATCGCGGGCCGTGGCCCTTCTGCGAACTGTTCTTGGGCGTCGAGGCTCATTTTGCATTGTGGAAGAGATTATTCTGCCTTGTACCCCGTTCTCATGAGGGTCAATATATCAAGTGGGCGGGCGAGCTATAGCGCATCGCCCGGACGGATATCTATCCGGAACCCGAAGAAGCGTCGAAGACGGCCTTGAATGGTTTTATATAGAAGACGTCCCACTGCCGGATCCTGTTCGGATCGGTCTCCCGGAATTCAGCAATGCTCCTTTGAAGAAATGCTCCGAGGTCCCAATACTCTAATAATGACCCATCCGTGCTTATTTTTTATCACCGTATATCAATGGTGTTTCGCAGAGGGTGCCTTCGAGGCGGGGGAGGCCGAGCCCGCGCGGCTAGCCAACAAGGGCAGCACGGCCTGCGAGCTAAAAAGAAGTGCGGTCGGATCAAAACGCCGCCCATAGCGGTATGGCGCGTCACCATATTCCCAGGATTGATTCCTGGAAGGCGTACTAATCCTGGTGCTCTTTTCAGGATAAAGAGCGCTCGCCGGACTGTGTCGGAGAGGTTACTGTCGAGCCTCCGCCAGCCGGGCTCCAAAGCCGGGTCGAGAGCGGAGGCGAGCACAAGCGTGCATCGGACTCTCCTCCGGCAGAGGATCTTGACAGATTGTTAGCCACCAACTCCGAGGTGGAGAGCGCCATGAATCACAGGCGCCGCGGGACAGTTCTTCGTGGCGCATGTTTCTCCCAAGAGGCATTGAATGCCTTCAATTCGGAGATCGCACCTCCGTGCCGCTCAAGATGGTCTAGCAGAACCACGGAGCAGTATGTAAAGGACATCTGGTGAGAGGAAATTTGCCGGTTATATATGCCAGTAGTCCCGAGACTTAAAATAGTTAGAATAACTGATTTAAGGATCATTTCTTATCTGAGATCTTACAAAAAGAATACCGACTGTCCCAGAGCTTGAAGAATGCAAGGCCCAACTTGAGGCCGCACTAGCATCTGAGGGGAGCCATAGAGACCCCCTCTGGTAATATATGCTTCAAAAGATAGGTAGTTTGTGAAGTGCGGCGTGTGTGTAAATCTGACAATAATATTGCAGATGGCGCCGGACTAGATCCGGACACGCAACAGCTCTTGCGCCCGTTGAAGGCCAACGAGAATGTGCTTACAAGGGTGAGGCAAGAGAAAAATAATCTGCAGGATGCCAACACCCAGCTAGGTGAGGAACTAAAGGATGTTCGTGCCCAGGTATGCGACTCCGTGAAGGAGAATCGGCGACTTAAATCACGGCATTTATAGTAAGTGCTTGGCGAACTTTGAAAAAGAGTTGGCGAGGAAGTCAACTAACGAGTTATGTCGTAGGTATGCTCACGGGTCGTCCTGCGGAGAAATGCCGGTTCTATGGGTGACCTTCTTCGAGCTATTGCAACTGCATGAGCGAGTTGGCAGGTGATGAAAAGCGTCGCACAGGCCTTGTGGCCATCTATCTCCCTGCCGAAGGCCTTGGAAAGCTTGCGAGAAGCTTGAGGGAGCACGCGGCGCTTCCGACTATGGAATATATCGGCTGTCGTCAAAGGCGCCCGAGGAGGCTGGGCCATGGTGAAGGCAGCGGTACATGAAGGCGGACCCAAACCACATGGCGAGGTCGGACCTGTGGGGCCCGACGGGAAGGAGATCCTGTGAGCTTAGAGTGCGACCAAGTAGAGTTGGCATAAAAGTATTGCCAGCAAGGCTGTAAACTAGACAGCCTATTAGATGGCATTGAAGAGAATACAATCGATCAATTTGACTATGTAATTTAAAATGACATGTAAAATGCCTTCTAGCGGATTGTAGATCGTTTGTCGTAGCGAACCTTTTAAGCTTCAACCTCGGGACCCAATAAATGCAGGTGTGTTGAATTCCCTCGCGGTTATGTAAAACCGGGGCATGCATGGAGACCAGGCGTAGGGGTCATGAGTGCTTTATCGAGACAAGTGCCCAACTAGTTATGTTATATTACATGGTTAGCAAGAAACATCTTCCAGGGAGAATAGTTCCGTTAGGGGTTCCTTTCCCTGGGAGGCATGCCCTAAAGTGCATGATTGCGAAAAAAGCAGAAAAGCATCTGGGGGCAGATAAATGAAAAAATAAAAAAATCGTCTTTTAGTTCAACGACCGACTATTCCCTTAAGAACGCAAGCTTTCGGTTTCACCCAGTCTGAGGTACACGCCCGGCTGACCCGGCGGTAACAATCGCAGAGGTGCTCCCTTTAACACCTAGCCGAACAATCGGGAACGTAGGGGTAAGCACAGGAGCCAGGCAACCCAGCTTGGCCAAAACTTAAGTCATATCGATGTTGGAAATTTGCCCTAGAGGCAAAAATAAAAGCATTATTATTATATTTCCTTGTTCATGATAATTGTCTTTTATTCATGCTATAATTGTATTATCCGGAAATCGTAATACACGTGTGAATACATAGACCACAATCGTCCTAGTGAGCCTCTAGTTGACTAGCTCGTTGGTCAGCAGATAGTCATGGTTTCGACTATGGACATCGGATGTCATTGACAACGGGATCACGTCATTAGGAGAATGGCGTGATGGACAAGACAATCCTAAGCATAGCACAAGATCGTGTAGTTCGTTTTGCTAGAGCTTTTCCAATGTCAAGTATCTCTTCCTTAGACCATGAGATCGTGTAACTCCCGGATACCGTAGGAGTGCTTTGGGTGTACCAAAGCGTCACAACGTGGCTGGGTGACTATAAAGGTGCACTATAGGTATCTCCGAAAGTGTCTGCATTGGGTTGACACGGATCGAGACAGGATTTGTCACTCCGTATGGCGGAGAGGTATCCTTGGGCCCACTCGGTAGTGCATCATCATAATGAGCTCAAAGTGACCAAGTGTGCGGTCACGGGATCATACATTCTGATGCGAGTAAAGTGACTTGCGATACTTGAGACTGAGCGAGGTATTGGGATACCGACAATCGAGTCTCGTGCAAGTAACATACCGTCGACAAAGGGAATAGTATCTGGGGTTGCTTGAATCCTTGACATCGTGGTTCATCCGATGACATCATCGAGGAGCATGTAGGAGCCAACATGGGTATCGAGATCCGCTGTTGGTTATTGACACGAGAGCCGTCTCGGTCATGTCGCATGTCTCCTGAACCGTAGGGTCTACACATAAGGTTCGGTGGCGCTAGGGTTATTAGGAAGACTTGTATGTGATTACCAAATGTTGTTGGAGTCCCGGATGAGATCCGGGCGTCACGAGGAGTTCGGAATAGTCCGGAGGTAAAGATTTATATATGGGAAGTTGTCAAGCGGACACGGAAAGTTTCGGGGGCATATCGGTATTGTCAGGGGCCACGGAAGGGTTCGAGGTCCACCGGGAGGGCCACCCCTCGGGGGCTATGGGCTGCGTGGGGCAGGAGCCAGCCCACAGTGGGCTGGGCGCACCCCCTTGGGCCCTTGCGCCTAGGGTTGGGGGGACCCTAGAGGCGCCCCCTTGCTTGGGGGAAAGTCCCCCTCCCTTGGCCGCCGCCACCTCTAGATGCCATCTAGAGGGGCCCCTCTCCTTCCCCTATAAATAGAGGGGTGAGGGAGGCTGAACACCCAAGCCAAGGCGCAGCCCTCCCACCCAACACCTCTCCTCCTCCGTGCGTGCTTGGCGAAGCCTGCCGAGATCTTGCTACACCAACAACACCACGCCGTCGTGCTGCCGTTGGAGCTGTCTTCTTCAACCTCTCCTTCCTCCTTGCTGGATCAAGGCGGAGGAGGCGTCGTCCGTACCGTCGTGTGTTGAGCAGGAGGTGCTGTCCGTTCGATGCTTGGTCGCCGGTGATCCGAATCACGGTGATGCGACTCCATCATCACCATCCCTTGAGCGCTTCCTTTTCGATCTACAAGTGGTATGTAGATGCAAACTCACTCCCTTGACTCATTGCTTAGATGAACTCATAGATGGATCTTGGTGAAACCGTAGGAAAATTTTAATTTTCTAGCGTTCCCCAACGGTGGCATCATGAGCTAGGTCTATCGTAGTTCTCTATTGCACTAGTAGAACACAATTTTGTTGTGGGCGTGGATCTTGTCAACTTACTTGCGGCTACTAGTCTTATCTTGCTTCAGCGGTATTGTGGGATGAAGCGGCCGGACCAACCTTACGTGCGCTTCGTGAGACCGGTTCCACCGTGACATGCACTAGTTGCATAAGGTGGCTGGCGGTGTCTGTCTCTCCACTTTAGTTGGGCGGATTCGATGAAAAGGGTCCTTATGAAGGGTAAATAGAAGTTGACAAAATCACTTTGTGGTTATTAAGTAGGTAAGAAAACATTCTTTCTAGAACCCAATTGCAGCCACGTAAAGATGCAACAACAATTAGAGGGCGTCTAACTTGTTTTTGCAGCAATTGTCATGTGATGTGATATGGCCAAGTTGTGATGAATGATGAATGACATATTGTGATGTATGAGATCATGTTCTTGTAATAGGGATCACGACTTGCATGTCGATGAGTATGACAACGGCAGGAACCATAGGAGTTGTCTTTATTTTTGTATGACCTGCGTGTCATTGAAGAGCATCATGTAAATTACTTTGCTTTATTGCTAAACGCGTTAGCCATAGAAGTAGAAGTAGTCGTTGGCGTGACAACTTCATGAAGACACGATGATGGAGATCATGATGATGGAGATCATGGTGTCATGCCGGTGACAAAGATGATCATGGAGCCCCGAAGATGGAGATCGAAGGAGCTATATGATATTGGCCATATCATGTCACTATTATATAATTGCATGTGATGTTTATTATGTTTATGCATCTTGTTTACTTAGAACGATAGTAGTAAATAAGATGATCCCTTACAAAATATTCAAGAAGTGTTCTCCCTAACGTGCACCGTTGCTAAAGTTAAATCGTTTGAAGCACCACGTGATGATCGGGTGTGATAGATCCTTACGTTCACATACAGCGGGTGTAAGACAGTTTTACACATGCAAAACACTTAGGGTTAACTTGCGAGCCTAGCATGTACAGACATGGCCTCGGAACACGGAGACGAAAGGTCGAACACGAGTCGTATGGAAGATCGATCAACATGAGAATGTTCACCGGCGATGACTAGTCCGTCTCACGTGATGATCGGACACGGCCTAGTCGACTCGGATCGTGTAACACTTAGATGACTAGAGGATGTCTAATCTAAGTGGGAGTTCATTTAAATAATTTGATTAGATGAACTTAATTATCATGAACTTAGTCTAAAACTTTTGCATAATATGTCTTGTAGATCAAATGGCCAGCGCTCATGTCAACTTGAACTTCAGCGTTCCTAGAAAACCAAGCTGAAAGATGGCGGCAGCAACTATCGGACTGGAGTCGGAACGAGATCATCCCATAGCTGCCAGAAACAATATGTCCTAGAAGGACCGCTAGGTGGCAGCTCCGTCGAGAGAACCAAGACATTATGAATGCTTAGCAGTCTCGTCTTGATGATTACTCCCTCGTTCGGTCGGCATGATTTACAGCTTAGAACCGGGGCTCCAAAAGCGTTTTGAGCAACACGGAGCATATGAGATGTTCGAGGAGCTGAAACTAGTTTTCCAAGCTCATGCCGGGTCGAGAGATATGAAGTCTCCGACAAGTTCTATAGTTGTAAGATGGAGGAAAAAGTTACATCGGTGAGCACATACTCAAAATGTGCAGGTTGCACAACCGCCTGTCCCAGTGGACATAAACCTCCAGACGAGGCGGTCATTGACAGAATCCTTGATCGCTCCCACCAAGCTACAAGAGCTTTGTGATGAACTACAATATGCAGGGGATGGTGAAGACCATTCCGAAGTATTCTCAATCTGAAGTCAGCGAGAGGTTGAAATCAAGAATGAACATCAAGTGTTGATGGTCAATAAGACCACTAAGTTCAAGAAGGGCAAGGGTAAGAAGAACTTCAAGAAGGAGGGCAAAGATGTTGCGCGCCCGGTAAGCCGATTGCTTGGGAAGAAGTCAAAGAATGGACCCAAGCACGAGGCCGAGTGCTTTTATTGCAAGGGAAGGGTCCTTTGGGCGGAACTGCCCCAAATACTTAGCGGATAAGAAGGCCGGCAACACCAAAGGTATATTTGATATACATGTAATTGATGTGTACCTTACGATTACTCGTAGTAACTCACTGGTATTTGATACGGTGCCGTTGCTAATATTTGTAACTCACAGCGGGAGCTGCGGAATAAGCGAGACTGGCGAAGGGCGAGGTGACGATCGGCGTCGGGAATGGTTCAGTCGATGTGATCGCCGTCGACACGCTACCTCTACATTTACCTCTGAGGATTAGTTTTGAACTTTGTTATTTGGTGCCAAGTTTGAGCATGAACATTGTATCTGGATCTCGTTTGATCGAGATGGCTACTCATTTAAATCCGAGAATAATGGTTGTTCTATTTATATGAGAGATATGTTTTATGGTCATGCTCCGATGGTCAATAGTTTATTCTTAATGAATCTCGGCGTAATATTACACATATTCATAGCGTGAATACCAAAAGATGTAAAGTTGATAACGATAGTCCCACATACTTGTGGCACTGCCGCCTTGGTCACATTGGTGTCAAGCGCATGAAGAAGCTCCATGCTGATGGACTTTTAGAGTCTCTCGATTATGAATCATTTAACACATGCGAACCATGCCTCATGGGCAAAATGACCAAGACTCCGTTCTCCGGAACAATGGAGCGAGCAACCAACTTGTTGGAAATCATACATACCGATGTGTGCGGTCCAATGAGTGTTGAGGCTCACCGAGGATATCGTTATGTTCTCACTATCACAGATGACTTGAGTAGATATGGGTATGTCTACTTGATGAAACACAAGTCTGAGACCTTTGAAAAGTTCAAGGAATTTCAGAATGAAGTAGAGAATCAACGTGACCGAAAGATAAAATTCTTACGATCGGATCGTGGAGGAGAATATTTAAGTCACGAATTTGGTACACACTTAAGAAAATGTGAAATCATTTCACAACTCACGCGCTGGAACACCTCGGTAATAGCGGTGTGTCGAATGTCGTGTCGCACTCTATTGGATATGGTGCGATCCATGATATCTCTTACCGATTTACGCTATCATTTTGGGGATCGCTCTAGAGACAGCTACATTCACTTTAAATAGGGCACCGTCTAAATCCGTTGAGGCGACACCGTATGAATTATGGTTTGGGAAGAAACCTAAGCTATCGTTTCTAAAAGTTTGGGGATCGATGCTTATGTCAAGAAACTTCAACTGAAAAGCTCGAACCCAAGTCGGAAAATCGTCTTCATAGGATACCCTAAAGAAACCATTGGGTATACCTTCTACTTAAGATCCGAGGGCAAGATCTTTGTTGCCAAGAGCGGATCCTTTACGGAAAAAGTTTCTCTCGAAAGAAGTAAGTGGGAGGAAAGTAGAACTTCGATGAAGTACTACCTCTTGAGCGGGAATGTAGTGCAGTTCAGGAAAATGTTCTGTGATGCCTACACCAACTGAAGAGGAAAATAATGATGATGATCAAGGTACTTGGATCAAGTTGCTACTGAACCGTAGGTCCACAAGGACACGTTCCGCACAGTGATGCAGCAACCTGTCACGGAAATCATGTTGTTGAACAACGGTGAACCTTGAACTATGAAGAAGCGATGGCGGGCCCAGATTCCAACAAATGGCTAGAAGCCATGAAATCCGAGATAGAATCCATGTATGAAAACAAAGTATGGACTTTGGTGACTTGCCCAATGATCGGCGACGATAGAAAACAAATGGATCTTTAAGAAGAAGGCGGACACGGATGGTAATGTCACCATCTATAAAGCTCGACTTGTCGCTAAGGGTTATCGGCAAGTTCAAGGGATTGACTACGATGAGACTTTCTCTCCCGTGGCGAAGCTTAAGTCCGTCCGAATCATGTTAGCAATTGCCGCATACTATGATTATGAGATATGGCAGATGGACGTCAAAACAGCGTTCATAGCGGTTATCTTAAGGAAGAGCTGTATATGATGCAGCGGAAGGTTTTGTCGATCCTAAGAATGCTAACAAAGTATGCAAGCTCCAGCGATCCATTTATGGGCTGGTGCAAGCATCTCGGAGTTGGAACATTTGCTTTGATGAGATGATCAAAGCGTTTGGGTTTATCTTGAGACTTATGGAGAAGCTGCGTTTACAAGAAAGTGAGTGGGAGCTCTGTAGCATTTCTCATATTATATGTAGATGACATACTTTTGATGGGAAATGATATAGAATTCTTGGACAACATTAAGGCCTACTTGAATAAAAGTTTTTCAATGAAGGACCTTGGAGAAGCTGCTTATATATTAGGCATCAAGATCTATAGAGATAGATCGAGGGCGCCTCATAGGTCTTTCACAAAGCACATACCTTGATAAGATTTTGAAGAAGTTCAAAATGGATCAGTCAAGAAAGGGTTCTTGCACTGTCTTGCAAGGTGTGAGATTGAGCTCGGCTCAATGCCCGACCACGGCAAAAGATAAAGAAGAGATGAGTGTCATCCCTATGCTTCAGCCATAGGATCTATTATGTATGCCATCTTGTGTACGGACCTGATGTAAACCTTGCCGTAAGTTTGGTAGGAAGGTACCAAAGTAATCCGACAAGGAACACTGGACAGCGGTCAAGAATATCCTAAAGTACGAAAAGGACGAAGGACATGTTTCTCGTTTATGGAGGTGACGAAGAGCTGTGCGTAAAGGGTTACGTCGGCGCTAAGCCGACCACAGATCTGGATGACTCTAAGTCACAAACCGGATCGTGTATATGTTGAATGGTGGAGCGATGGCTGGTGCAGCTGCAAGCGAAGCGTCGTGGCGGGATCTACATGTGAAGCGGAGTACATGGCAGCCTCGGAGGCAGCGCATGAAGCAATTTGGGTGAAGGAGTTCATCACCGACCTAGAGTCATACCCAATGCGTTGGGGCCGATCAAACTCTTCGTGACAACACTGGAGCTATTGCACTTGCCAAGGCCCAGCTTTCACAAGAAGACCAGGCACATCAAGCGTCGCTTCAACTCCATCCGTGAAAATGTTCAAGATGGAGACATAGAAATTTGTAAAGTGCATACGGATCTGAATGTCATGATCCGTTGACTAAACCTCTTCCATGGGCAAAATATGATCAACACGAGAACTCTATGGGTGTTCGATTCATCACAATGTAACTAGATTATTGACTCTAGTGCAAGTGGGAGACTGTTGGAAATATGCCCTAGAGGCAATAATAAAAGCATTATTATTATATTTCCTTGTTCATGATAATTGTCTTTTATTCATGCTATAATTGTATTATCCGGAAATCGTAATACCGTGTGAATACATAGACCACAATCGTCCCTAGTGAGCCTCTAGTTGACTAGCTCATTGGTCAACAGATAGTCATGGTTTCCGACTATGGACATCGGATGTCATTGACAACGGGATCACGTCATTAGGAGAATGGCGTGATGGACAAGACAATCCTAAGCATAGCACAAGATCGTGTAGTTCGTTTTGCTAGAGCTTTTCCAATGTCAAGTATCTCTTCCTTAGACCATGAGATCGTGTAACTCCGGATGCCGTAGGAGTGCTTTGGGTGTACCAAGCGTCTAGCGTAAGTGGGTGACTATAAAGGTGCACTACAAGTATCTCCGAAAGTGTCATTGGGTTGACGGATCGAGACAAGGATTTGTCACTCCGTTATGACGGAGAGGTATCCTGGGCCCACTTTCGGTAGTGCATCATCATAATGAGCTCAAAGTGACCAAGTGTGCAGTCACGGGATCATGCATTACGGTATGAGTAAAGTGACTTGCCGGTAAATTTTAATTTTCTGCAACGTTCCCCAACAATCGATGCATATAATGGTGGACAAAAGGTACATGCGGAAGTGTGACACATGTGTTGGTCATAAAGCCCGTATAAATAAGCTTACATTAGAAGCCCCGAGGTATAATGGCGCGAGATAGCTTACGTCAAGTGTGTGCGAACAATCTTGTGAACGAGCCTTTAACGGCGGAAAAAGGAGGAAGAAGGAGAGAAATAAAAGATAGCTTAAAGTGTAAAATATAGGCGGAGGAAGGAGGCGAACTCGAGAATCCGGCGCTAAGCGTAGAATCTTGGGAGGCGGGCTGCATTCCATGGGTTCGGCTCGAGTCGGTTATCCGATGTGTTTCACAGGGCAGTGCGCTCCGCGGTCGGGACTTGATGCGATGATGAAGGGGCCCTTCCATTTGGGCTTGAGTTTGTCCTTTTTCCTGTCTAGCAGGCGTAGAACTAGTTCGCCAACGTTGTAAGCTTTGGCCCGTACATCCCTCCTTTGATATCTTTGAGCCTGCTGTTGATAGAATGCGGAACGAGCTTTTGACACGTCGCGCTCCTCCTCCAAGGCGTCCAAACTGTCCTGCCGATCGAGCTCGGCTTCTCTTTCTTCGTACATGCGCACGCAAAGGTGAGTCATGAATTATGTCATGAGGCAAAACTGCCTCTGCGCCGTATACTCATAAAAAATGGTGTGAACCGGGTAGTGCGATTGGCGTGGTCCGCAGCCCCATAGTCTGGTCGAGCTCCTCAACCAAGTGCGTGTTAGATTCCTTGAGGACCGCACTAGTGCGGGTTTAATGCAGCTCATGATTAGACCGTTTGCTCGCTTCGACTTGACCGTTAGTTTGGGGGTGATAGACTGAGCGTGAGTCGAGCTTGGCGCCCATGTTTTTGCACGAGTTTGACCTCGTCGGCCGTGAAGTTCGTGCCATTATCGGTGATGATGCTATGGGGGCCGTAACGGTGTACTACCCCGATATAAAGTCTATCACGGTGCGGATTGGCCGTCTTTACAGAGCTTGGCCTCAATCCATTTGGTGAATTTATCCACCATGACCAATAGGTATTTTGCTTGTGGGTTCCTCCTTTAAGGGTCCAACCATGTCAAGCCCCGGACATGAAGGGCGGTGATGGGTATAGTTTTGAGGCGGTGGGTGGCATGTGGCTTTGATTAGCAAAGAGCTGGCAACCGGCGCATCATTGGACTAAGTCTTGAGCATCTGCCGGGCCGTCGGCCAATAAAATCCTGTCTGAAGGCCTTGCCTACAAGGGCTGGGCTGCTGACATGGTGCCCACCGAGTCGGCATGAATTTCAGCCAGGAGATTCCGCCCTTCCTCTTGGAGATACACCTTTGAAGGACTCGGTTGTGCTTTTCTTATAAAGCTCTCCCTCATGGACCTTATAGGCTTTAGACCGCCGCACTATCTGCGGGCCTCATTTTGGTCCTCGGAAGTTCCTGCCTAGTTAGGTAGGCTAGGAATGGTTCTGTCCACAGGGCAATGACTGCCATTATTGCGTGGGCTGGCGGTGTTATTCGTTAGGCGGAACCACCAACTATGTTGGAATGTTCGGTGTGGGGCAGTGTGGTTGAGTCCGGGTTGTTATTTCCGGACTCTCCTCCCATATCTGGATGGCTTGAAGAGCCTCTCTAGGAAAGATGTTGGGGGGCGGCATCGCGCTTTGCCAATGCGTGCCAACACGTCCGCTTGCTGGTTGTTATCCGGGCTATATGGTGAAATTGAGCCCCTCAAACCGAGCTGACATTTTTAGGGCGGCATTGCGATAAGCTGCCATTTTCGGATCCTTGGCATCGAAGTCCCCATTTATTTGGGATATCACGATGTTCGAATCCCCACGCACCTCTAGGCGTTGAATGCCCATGGAGACTGCCATCCGGAGACCATGTAGAAGGGTCACGTATTCGGCTGCGTTGTTTGAGTCCGTGTACATTATTTGAAGTACGTATTGGACTGTATCTCCGGTTGGGGACGTCAAAAGCGCGCCAGCCCCAGCGAACCAACATTTTGGAGCCGTCGAAGTGCATGATCCAGTTGGAATATGCGCCGTACTCTTTAGGGAGTTCGGCTTCAGTCCATTCGGCGATGAAGTCAGCCAAAACTTGTGACTTAATAGCTCGCCGTGGCTTGTAGGTTATGTCGAACGGGAGGAGCTCAATGGCCCATTTAGCGATCTGGCCCGTTGCGTCGCAGTTGTTTATAATGTCATTAAGAGGTACTTCGGAGGCTACTGTTATCGAACACTCTTGAAAGTAGTGTCGCAGCTTCCGGGATGCCATGAACACCGCGTATGCTATCTTTTGATAATGTGGATACCGTGACTTGCATGGAGTTATGACAATGGACATTTAGTAAACTGGTTTTTGGAGAGGGAACTTGTGTCCGTCCGTTTCTCGTTCGACAACGAGCACCGCGCTTACAACTTCATGGGTTGTTGCGATGTATAATAGCATTGGTTCGCCCATGTTGGTAGCGGCCAGAACGGATTTTTGCCAATATGGCTTTGATTTCTTGAGTCCGTCCGGGGCAGCATCAAATCCACTCGAAGTGTTTGGTGCACGGAGGAGGCGATAAAGGGTAATGCCTTTTCTCCTAAGCGGGAGATAAAAGCGGCTTAGAGCCGCCACGCATCTAGTCAATTTTGTATTTGTTTGAGGTCTTTGGGGATATCCAATTGTGAGAGCTTGGATCTTGGCTGGGTTTGCTTCAATTCCTCTACGGATACAATGAAGCCCAAAGCTTTCCGGTGATGCGCCCAAACGCATTTTCGGGTTAAGCTTGATGTCATATGTTGGAGATTATCGAATGTGAGCCTCAAGTCGTCGACTAGGGTTTCGACATGCTTGGATTTGTGACCACATCGTCTCATTATGCCTCCACTGTTTTGCTGATCTGGTTTGCGGACATGTACGAATCATGCGCTGATATGTTGCGCGGCATTTTTGAGCCCAAAGGGCATTGTGTTGAAGCGAGAATGGGCGTATGGAGTGATGAATGCCGTGCGGCTTGGTATGGCTCTGCCATCTTAATTTGGTGGTAGCGGAGTATCGTCGAGAAACACAATGAATTGTGTCCTGCGGTAGCGTCGATAATTTGATCGATGCGGGGGAGGAAGGGATCCTTTGGGCAAGCCTTGTTAAGGTCCTTAAAATCGACACATAGGCGCGAGATTTGTCCTTCTTTGGTACCATTACCAGGTTTGCTAGCCAGTCCGGATGTTTAATGTCTCGATGAATCCGGCCTCCAATAGTTTGGCTAGCTCCTCTCCCATGGCCTGTCTCTTGGGTTGAAGAAAGCGGAGAGCTTGTTTGGTGGCTTGAATCCTTTTAGGATATTTAGGCTGTGCTTTCGGCCATCCGTGGGATTCTCGCATGTTTGAAGGTGCGAGCAAAAATGTCCCAATTTTCGTAGAAATTCTCGTGTCTGGCGTCCACATTAGGGTTTAATTGTGCCCGATGGAGGCCGTTTTGTAGGGTCCGTTGGATGGACTTGGAATTTGACTATTTAGTCTTGCGGTTTAAAGAGGTGGACTTGGATCTCTTATCGAGTATCACATTGTCCTGTTCACCGTGGGCGCAGCGCTTGTGGATGAGTTCCTCTGCGCTAGGGCTTGGATAGTGCCTCAAGGGCAAGTCGGCTGTTTTATTTTCGGTAGCGGGCGCTATGTCCAGGTCACTAGCGAGTGATAATTCCGTTGGGTCAGGCCATTTGAGCTTCATGTACCTGTAATGGTGTATAGCTTGAAAAATTGTGAATGCCTCTCGCCCTAATAGAGCGTGGTATCCGCTGCTGAACGGGGCCACTTGGAATATGACCTCCTTGGACCTATAATTGTCGGCATGCGAACACCACATCTAGTGTGATCTTTCTGTATAGCATGCTTCCCATTGGGGATTATTCCTCTAAAGGTTGTGCTGCTTTGCTCAATGCGGCTCGAGTCTATTTCCATTTTTGAAGGGTTTCCTCGTAGATGAGGTTTAATCCGCTCTTTGTCGTCCATGAGTACCTTGGTAAGCGGCAAATCCACTATTGGAGTGAGGACCAATGCATTTGGTGCTCGGGTTGTTCAGAATTTAGGTTAAATCACTGGCGTTAAAGGTAATAGCCGTGTCCTCCATGGATTTATTGTTGCTATCTGGTAGACTTTGGCAAGGCTGCTTGGGTGTTAGTTTCGCATATTATTTGATCGAAAGTCTGAAGACTATTAATACCGTCTTGGTATTGCTGGGCTGGTGCTCTGAAGCTAAGAGCTCTTAGCCACTTTTGGCCACCTAGTAGTATCAACATGCTCTAAGGCTATGAGTTGGAGCGGCGCCCTCTCTGCTATGAATTTTGCGGGGTCCATTGAGCCATCCCTCGATGCGGTTCCATGCCCTTTGGGGGTTTTGCTTTTGGTATGTAACCCAAGTGCTGGTGATGATGCACCCTTTTATTTCGGACTAGGGTCGTATTGGGGCCTGATTATCCCAAAATTTGATTTGGTTTTCGAGCGCTCCATCCATCGCGATACTTTAGTACTATGGGCGCCAAGTCAGTGAAGTGTGTAATTTCACGACGACTTATGGCGTTTAGGATTCTCTTGTCCGTGCAATTATTGCAGAAGAATGAGATTGTGTCCTCCTCGCGGCAATCCTTTATCCTGTCCATAACCAGGAGGAATCGGCCCGATAATGATGTCTTTGTTTCACGGGCTCTTGCGGTTTGGGATAGATCGCTTATGTTTGGGTGGGCGGGTGGATTAAATTCTGAACCCGTCCGATCTAAGATTCAGGGGACAAGTTTCGAACTTGGAAGCTTGGGTTCTTGGAGGTTGTCCAATGAATCGAGCCATTGCGGACTTTAAGTTCAGGGCTTGAGTGGTGTCCTCCCTCCGGGAATCCGACATGGAGGGTCGAGGAATCGGACATAGCTAGTCCTTAAGGTAGGAGAAGAGTCGCCGTATTGTTCCTCTACCACAACAACGTGGTGGGTAGCACAGGAGAGTTGATCTCTCTCGGATCGGTTTTAGGCCCAATCTGATCGTAGTCATGGCGACTCCCGAGCGGCGATCACGATCAAGAGTTCGTTAAAGGAAGAGATCTCCATCGGATCTAACTGCTCGGCGAGTTCGAGTTAACGTGAAGATTGCTTTTCGATGACCGAGAAGTCATCGTCGGTAGCGGCCCGAACATGCGGTCATAAGAAAACCGCCTAGCCGGAGGAGTTTGTCGGTGGCCAAAGCTCCTTTAACAGCGGTGCCGTTTTAAAGACGGGATGGGGCATCCTTCCTGACAGCGACGGCACAGAGGAACTCTCAATCAAAGCACCAATGTCGGTGTCAAAACCGGCGGATCTCGGGTAGGGGGTCCCAAACTGTGCGTCTAGGCGGATAGTAACAGGAGACAAGGGACACGATGTTTTTACCTAGGTTCGGGCCCTCTGGATGGAGGTAAAACCCTACTCCTGCTTGATTAATATTGATGATATGGGTAGTACATGTGGATCTACCACGAGATCAGAGAGGCTAAACCCTAGAAGCTAGCCTATGGTATGATTGTTGTTTGTCCTACAGAAAAAACCCTCCGGTTTATATAGACACTAGATAGGGTTAGGGTTACACAGAGTCGGTTACAATGGTAGGAGATCTACATATCCGTATCGCCAAGCTTGCCTTACACGCCAAGGAAAGTCCCATCCGGACACGGGACGAAGTCTTCAATCTTGTATCTTCATAGTCTAGGAGTCCGGCCAACGGTGATAGTTCGGCTATCCGGACACCCCCTAATCCAGGACTCCCTCAGGGACCATGCAAAGATGTCCCGATTCTCACGGAGGAAATCGACGAGCTCACCTTCCTATTTGCTGTCGAGGCCCGTACCTTCGACAGCGTACCTCTTCGGGTGCTCTGGGTCCAAGGGTATCTTCTTTGTCTCTTTGGCGGCAGAGCAGGCCCTCGACTTCCGACTCCTTGGGGTGGGCGACATCTCCGGCCGCTTTCCAGCCATCGCCACAACCGGTCAAGCAGCCGCTTCTCGGCTGCGATCACGAGGACTCGGCCAACCAAGCGCTCTCTGCTGCACGGAGGGCGACTTCTTGTAGTCACCGGCTATGGTCGAGAATCCCCTTGGAACTCGGCATCTTCATCTTGAGGTAGGCATAGTGGGGACCGCCATAAACTTGGCGAAGCAGGCCAGCCAGCGATGCATGGTAGGGGCTTTCAAGGTCCACCACCTCAAACCAGACCTGCTCTCGGCGAAAGTGATCTTTGTCCCGAAGGGGCGTCTATTTGGATCTTGCCGATTGGTGAGCAGGAAAGACCGAGGAACTATGCCACGGAAGGCAGTTCATTGGACTAAAGCTGTCTTTGCTTGATTCATAACTTCTCCATAGTATCCTTATGCAGGATGTTGATCTTTGCTGCCGCCGTCTATCGAACCCGGAGAAGCAGCAGCTCGCTTGTCCGTTAGCAAAAGGTGGCATCAAAACCAGAGCATAGGAGCCGGTTTGGGCATCACCTCTAGGTGATCGGCTCTGCTCCAGGTGATGGTTTTCTCCGACCAATGCATGAACTACGGGACCTCGGTTACTCTGCGTTCACTTCTTCTTGCTGCCACCGCTGCTGCGTCGGTCATCATTTGTCGGTGTCAAAACCGGCGGATCTCGGTAGGGGTCCCGATCTGTGCGTCTAGGCTGATGGTAGCAGGAAGCAAGGAACACAGATGTTTACCTGAGTTCGGCCCTCTCGATGGAGGTAAAACCCTACTTCCTGCTTGATTAATATTGAAGATATGGATGGTACAAGAGTAGATCTACCACGAGATCGTAGAGGCTAAACCCTAGAACCTAGCCTATGATGGTATGATTGTAATTGTGATTGGCCTTCTAAGGACCAACCTCCCCGGTTTATATAGGCACCGGAGAGGGCTAGGGTTTACATGGAGTCAGTAACAAGGAAGGAAATATATTATCCGGATCGCCAAGCTTGCCTTCCACGCCAAGGAAAGTCCCATCCGGACACGTGTCGAAGTCTTGAGTCTTGTATCTTCACGCTTCAATAGTCCGGACGATGTACATAGTCCGGCTATCCGGATACCCCCTTATCCAGGACTCCCTCAGTAGCCCCTGAACCAGGCTTCAATGACGATGAGTCCGGCACGCAGTCTTGTCTTCGGCATTGCAGGGCGGGTTCCTTCTCCGAATACTCCAAAGTACCCGTTATGGCGAATAGTGTCCGGAACTCCATCAATGTTGTACTCCTTGGCTTCAAAGCCTCAATAATGACCATCTCCGTGTCGAGCAGAATGCAAGGAGCGAGGTGTTTATAGCATTTACATCCCTCAATCTTTTGGGCTGACCGCCTATTCGAAGAGAGGGGGATTCTCAGATCCAAACCTCACTCTTCCCCCTCGAGCAAGCATCTAACAGAGCGCTCCAGAAAAACCATTCCAACATAGCCGGTCGTCGCAGCTCTTCTGCTCGCTCTCCTCGCTCCAAGCCGGGGGACTGGGAAGAGTGTTCAGTTCCACATAGCCGTTTGATTGAGTTACAAATCCAAGGGTTTCTTCCACCATCATTCATGGTCCCTGTCCGAGCCGGAATAGCCACCTATAATGGTGGGGAGCAAGCGGAGAGATCTCCGAATCCGTCTCCAGAGGAGCGGATATGCCTCATCCCGCATCTACTAAGGGGCGTCGGGTTTCCTATTCACCCGTTCCTTCGCGGGCCCCTGGAGTTCTACGGCCTCCAGTTACACAATCTTACCCCTGCCTCTATACTACATATAGCAGGGTACGTTGCCCTTTGCGAGCTATTTTTAGGCTGCGAGCCCCACTTCGGGTTATGGAAGAGGTTGTTCTGCCTTGTCCCCCGCAACCAGGGAGAATCCCTATGTCAGGTGGGCGGGGCCGAAGTATGGCGCATTGCCGAGACCAGATACCTTTCTGGCACTCCCAGAGAACTAGCCTTCAGAGTGGTTATACATTGACGACATTCCCCTTCCGGATCCAGTCCGGACAGGTCTCCCCTAGTTCGATGCGCCCGCCGAAATGCGTCTAAGCTGGCGCCCCTGAGGCCCCCAAGAGGAGGATACCAGGGAAATACATTACCTGATGAGTAGGATAAAGTTACTGGCCAACTCCGGATGACGATAGTCGAGGTTATGGCAATATGCATGTCTGAGGGAGTGCAACCACTTCAATATCGGGGAAGCCCATGTGGCACTTCAGCGGGAAGATGATGCCACCAGCTGTGGCCGTAAAGGTCCGGACTCCGCCACTTTGCTCTAGCAAGGATATTGTCCGATTTATACAAAGGCGAAGAGGAGGAATTCCTTCACGTCTAACATGAGATGGATTCTCCATGTACAACCCTCGAACTGGGTAAGTTGTCATTCCTTTCCCTACGTCACTTATTGTGGCGTTCTTCGCTAAGATCATCTGCCTCGATATTTCCGAGCAGGAACTGAGGATGGCCATAGAAGGAATCTCCAGCCCCTCCCCGCAGCCAGAGGACCCCGGAAGGGCCCTAGATCCAGGTCTCAAAGAAGATCCGGATATTACCGTGGAGCTCATCAACGGGATATTTTATCAAGCGAGCTGCGATGGCGCCTCAGTGGCCATTATTGCCGACTATCCCGGACCGCTTCCTACGTCGCGCGTAAGACAAGTCGAAAAAACCCTATCCTCCGAAGAGGACTTCCTTCAGATGTCATGCCTTACCCTTGAAGTGTCGTCTTTTTGCAGAGATGATGGTCGGAGCGCGGGGCCGAGCCCCAAGGGACTCGTCGGCCTAGGGCGTACGGATTGGGTAGACTCAAGAGGCAGGAGGTAAGGGTCGACTCGCCGCTACAGAGGTAAGGAAAAAACTTGTGCTGTGATTATGGTAATTTGAAGTATGACAGCACCCTTCGTGTCATGGCAGGAAGAGCAGCAACCGGACTATATCCGGGGATCCTGCCAACCACGCCTCCACCAGCCGGATTCCAGAACCGGCTTCGAGAGCGGAGCCGGGAGCGGGGCCGACGCCGCATGGTTCACCAATAAAGAATGCGGATATGCTCTCAGCCACGAATTCCGAAGTAGAGAGCGCCATGAATCACCGGCGCCGCCGGGCCGTACTTCGGAAGAACATTTTTTCCGAAGAGGCATTTAACACCTTCAATTCGGGAGACGCATACATCCGAGCTGCTCAAGGCGGGCTTGCCTTGACGGACGATATACCAAAGATATCTGGGTAATAAAATTTGATAAGCATGTGAAGCGGTAGCCCTGAGACTTGAAGCAGTTGGAACAACTATTTTAAGGATCAATTTATTCACATGTCCTTGTAGATAAAACGAGCAATTGTCTCGGGAGCTGGAGGAATGCAAAGGCCGAACTAAGGGCGCGATTGCCAAGCTGGAGGAATCCAGAAGCCCTCCTCTGGTAGCAGGTTATGCGTAATTATGCAGAAGGTGCTACAATTAGTAAATGGCTGATATGACAAGTCTAACAGAAAATTCTGCAGACAATCTCGGGGTGAATCCGGAGGACTTAAGAGAGGACGCATCGCATCTCAAAAGACAACTGGAGGCTGGCGAGCGCATTCTTACTCGAGTTAGGCAGGAGAAGAACAATCTTCAAGATGCCAACGTCCAGCTGGACGTGGAGTTAAAAGATCTCCGCGCTCAGCTGGCGGACTCCGTGAAGGAGAACAAAAGGCTTCAATGCAGCATTTTACGGTAAGTGCCTAGACGAACTGTAGTATAGTTCGGCGAGGACGCATATTGAAAGAATTTTGCTTGCAGGACTATTAACAGGTCGCCCTGAGGAGGATATTCCCTCATCTGCAAGTGATTTACTGCAAGACCTTTCGCAAATGCACGAGCGAGCTCGGCAAGTGATGTAGGGTGTAGCTCAGGCTTTGTGGCCATCAAGCTTGCTGCCGAATGGCATGGGGGAGCTCGTGGATATGCTGCAAGGAGCACGGGCGGCGCTTCCGGTGAGGAAGATGTCCGCTTGCGGTAAGCATAGAAGCCAGGCTATGGTGAAGACGCTACACCAAGCTGGACCCAACCATACGGCAAGTAGGATGGCGGGGCCCGATGGGCAAGAAATTCCGTGAGTCCGGTATATGACCAGGTAGCGTTAGCATGAAGTATTCTCAACAGGATTGTAAGCTAGATAGCCTCGTTGAATGGTATAGAGGAGGAATATAGTCAGTCCAAGTGATTGTGTAATTCAATGGACATAAGTGGTCCCTAGCGGATTAAAATCATTTGTCATGGCGGACCTTTTAAGCCCAGCCCCGGATCCTATAGTGTGGGGTGTGTCCAATACCCACTCAGTTATACAAAACCGGGCATGCGTGGACACCAAAGTAGGGGTCATAAGTGCTTGAACAGACAAGTACCCAACTAGTTATGTTATATTAGTTGGATAGTAAGAAACATCTTCCAGGGAGAATAGTTCCGTTAGGGGTTCCTTTCCGTGGGTAAGCATGCGACAATGCACATGTCTGGACTGCGAACGATTGCGTAGGATACAAAACTTCTAGGGATTTGTGTTATAATAAACGAATACATCTTTTGTTCACCGACCGAATATTCTCTTAAGGAAGCTAGCTTTCGGCTTCACCCAGTCTGAGGTACACATCCGGCTGAACCGGCAGTAACAATCGCATAGGTGCTCCCCTTATGCCCTAGCCCAATTAACGGGAACGTAGGGCATAAACACAAGAGCCAGGCAAACCAGCTTGGCAACATTTTAAGTCATATCGATGCATATAATGGTGAAGAAAAGGCACATATGGAAAAAGAATGCATATGTGATGGGCAGAAAGCCATGTGAGTAAATATTTTTAGCTTCCGTATAGGAAGCCCCCAGGTATTGCTTACACACTTAGTGCGGCCGGAGTGATCCGGAAATCCGCACTGTATTGAATACTTTGTGTGAAGAAAGAAAACGGTCGAGAAAGGAAAAAGGGATGGAGCATAATTAAAAAGGAGGGGTTAGGAGATGAAAATTGCGTTCGGCGTTAGGCGTAGAATCTCCGGAGTCTGGCCGCATTCCATGGGTTATTTCGATGCTGTTATCGGATGCATTACGTGGCGATGCGGCTCCTCCGGTGAGAACTTGGTCAATGATGAAGGGACCTCCACTTGGGTTTGAGCTTGTCCTTCTTCTTCTCCGGTGAGTCGTAGAACGGCTCACCAATGTTGTAAGTTTTGGCCCGCACTTCTGCCTTTGATATCGCCGAGCCTGCTGGCGATAGAATACGGAGCGGGCTTTTTGCAACGTTGCGCTCCTCCTCCAGGGTGTCCAAGTTATCCTGCCGATCTAACTCGGCTTCCTTCTCTTCGTACATGCGTACGCGTGGCAAATCATGTATTATGTCGCAGGGTAATACCGCTTCCGCGCCGTACACCATAAAAAATGGTGTATATCCGGTGAATGCGATTTGGCGTGGGCGCAGCCCCAGTCTGGTCGAGCTCCTCGACCCAGTCGCGATCCGACTGTCAAGGATCGTACTAGTCTGGGTTTAATGCCGCTCATGATGAGACCATTTGCCCGCTCTACCTGGCCGTTTGTTTGGGGATGGTAGACGGAAGCGTAATCAAGCTTAATGCCCATTTTTGCGCACCAAATTTTCACTTCGTCGGCTGTGAAATTTGATCCATTATCAGTGATGATGCTGTGGGTGACACCGTATCGGTGTACGACCCCGGATATGAAGTCTATTACTGGTCCAGATTTGGCCATTTTGACTGGTTTGGCTTCTATCCATTTGGTGAATTTGTCCACCATGACCAATAAGTATTTTTTCTTATGGCTTCCCCCTTTAAGAGGTCCGACCATATCCAGCCCCCAGACCGCAAATGGCCAAGTTATGGGGATTGTTTGGAGAGTGGTAGGGGGCATATGACTCTGATTGGCAAAGAGCTGGCAGCCAACGCAATGTTGGACAAGGTCCTGTGCGTCTGTTCGGGCCGTCGGCCAATAGAAACCTGTACGGCAGGCCTTGCTAACTAATACTCGAGCCGCGGCATGGTGCCCGCCCAGTCCGACATGGATTTCAGCCAAGAGCTGCCGCCCTTCCTCTCGGAGATGCATCTTTGGAGTACTCCGGTAGCGCTTTTCTTGTAGAGTTCCCCTTTCGTAGACTTTGTAAGCTTTAGAGCGTCGGACGATGCATCGTGCTTCATTTTGGTCTTCGGGGAGCTCCTGCATGTTTAGGTAGGCCAAGAAAGGCTCGGTCCACGGGGCGATTACAGCCATGATTTCGTGGGCCAAGGGCGTTATTTCGGTGGTAGAACCTCCGACTATGTGTGATAGTTCGGGATCTGGGGGTGTTTTCGGATCCGTGCTAGTATTGCCGGACTCCTCTTCCCATACTACGGATGGCTTGAACAACCGTTCCAAGAATATGTTAGGTGGGACAGGGTCGCGTTTAGCGCCGATGCGAGCGAGGACGTCCGCCGCTTGATTGTTTTCTCGAGCCACATGGTGGAATTCCATCCCCTCGAACCGAGCTGACATTTTGTGGACGGCATTACGGTAGGCCGCCATTTTCAGGTCCTTGGCATCAAAATCTCCATTTATTTGTGGTATTGCGAGGTTTGAATCCCCACGCACTTCTAGGCGTTGAATGCCCATAGAGACTGCCATCCGAAGACCGTGCAATGAGCCTCGCATTCGCTGCATTGTTGGAGTCTGTGTATAATATTTGGAGGGCGTGTTGACTGTGTCTCCGGTGGGAGACGTCGGGATTACACCTCCCCAATCCAGCCAGCATTTTAGAGTCGTCGAAGTGCATTATCCGGTTTGAGTATCGCCGTACTCTTTAGGGAGTTAAACTACATCCATCGGCGTGACGAAGTCAGCCAATACTTATGACTTGATGGCCGCACGAGGTTTGTATGTTAAGTCAAACAGAAGGAGCTCAATGGCCCATTTGGCAATCCGGCCCGTAGCATCAGCGGGTTATTTATTATGTCATTTAATGGTATTTGGAGGCCACCGTGAATCGAACACTCTTGAAAGTAGTGTCGTAGCTTCCGGATGCCATGAACACCACATATGCTATTTTTGATACTGTGGGTATCGGGTTTGCATGGGGTTAGGACCGTGGGACACGTAGTAAACCCGGCTTCTCGGAGCGGGTATTTGTATCCGTCGACCTCTCGTTCAACGACAGTCAGCACGGGCTTATAACTTGATGTGTTGCAGCTATGTACAGCAGCATAGGTTCGTCGATATTCGGCGTTGTTAGTACTGGATTACTGGCCAATAAGGTCTTTATTTCATCCAGTCCGGCCGTGGCTGCATCCGTCCACATGAAGTGTTCGGTATCTACCAAGAAGGCGGTAAAGAGGTAATGCCTTTTCTCCTAACTCGGAGATAAAGCTGCTTAGAGCAGCCACGTGATCTGAATAACACCCGGATGTAACTTTCCATATTTGTAACTCCAACTCTTGCCATTTTCGGCATTGTGATATGATATTCCCTCCGTGGTTGGGTTTTTGTCTTTCGTTTTGCATTTTGTCCATGTCATGCATTTCATATCATGTCATCATGTGCATCTCATTTGCATACGTGTTCATCTCATGATTCCGGCATTTTCCCGTGTCCGTTTTGCAATCCGGCACTCCTATGTCCCCGGCGTCCCTTTTACATTTTTCCGTGAGCGGGTACTAAACTTTCTCGGAATGGACCAAGGTTTGTCAAGTGGCCTTGGTACACCACCGTAGACCACACTGTCAAGTTTGGGTCATTTGGAGCTCGCTTGGTACTCCAACGGTTAACCGCACTCTCATAAAGGCCTCTTTTAAGTTGCAGCCCAACACCTCCAAAAAGCCCAATAACCCATCTAAGTCACTTCCATGTCCATCATGCGTTCGATCACGATCGTGTGGGCAAAAACTACACCTCATTTGGAGCTTCCTAGCTCCTTCTACCTATAAAAACACCTCCTCCAAATCCCGGATCATTCCGCCTAACTCTAGATGAAATCCATCCTCCGGCCGGACGTGTCCGATTTGGCCGGACACGCCCGCCTCACGCCAGAAGAACCGCAGCTGCCTACACGTCGTGGGCCCAGCTCGCCGCCCGGTATTTCGAACCCAGACCAGGCCGTCCCGCCCTCAGGCCTGCTCCTCGCCTCGCCTCGCGCCGCCTTGCTTCGCGCACACCACCGCCGCCGCCTCGCCACCTCGGGCGCACGTCACTGGCCGCCTCACTCCTCCGCCGGCTTCCTCCGCCCGCCGCCGCCTCCCAGGTCGCTGCCTCCCCAGCCGTCCCGCGCGCCTGGCCTCCTCCCTCCAACTCCGGCCGGCGAACCTCGATCGCATGCCAGAGCAGTTCGGATCCGATCTAGGTTGACTTCCCTTCCCCAAAATTTCCTCCAAGTCATTTATCTGTCATTATTTTGTTGCATTTTCATCATGCCATAACTTTGCACTCGTGGCTCCATTTTGAGCGTGTAGCATACCGTATTGTTCTTCTAGATGAGTACATCATTTCATCTCATTGCATCATTTTCATTTGAGCTCATATTGATGCCCGAAATGCAATTAGAAGAGGGCTATGTGATGTTACTTTCAGATTCTTATCAGAACATGCACTTTTGTCATTTTTGCCATGATTGATGTGTGCACCCTATGATCTTGAGTCCTACATGTGTTTTGTAATATGCCATGCCATCTTTACAGGGGTGTATGCCATGTATTTTTGTGATCTCTGTGGTGACTAGCACAAGCATGCAAACTAGGCTTCATGATGTTGCTGATTTCAGCCCTTATGTTTCTTGATATTTTTATGCCATGTAAACTTGATGCTACCGAGAGATATGTGCATCTTTTGAGATACTTCATGAAGGATGTTTTGAACATATGGTTATTCTCTATCCATCCATGCCCTTGTTTGCAATTATGGAGTGCCATAGCTTGAGTCAATCGAGCTCTACTTTTGCTATAAAATGTTTCCTGGCAGATTGTTTACATGTTATTCAATTTTGCCAAGGTTGTTGTAGTTGATCCGTGTATGCTATGATGTTGTTCTTGTCCTGTATAGCTTCTATGCCATGTCTTCTTGATGGATGTATGCTTAGTATTATCATGAAATGCTCTGTAGTGAGTGCATCGAGCTCGCAAGATGCCTACATAATTCTGTCAATGTCATGCCCATTTTGTTGAATCATGTTAACTAAACTTGCTATATTGACATGGGTGCTATTACATTTTGTGATCCTTTTGGCTCATGGTCAGTAAGGTACTTTTGTTCTATGCTTTGAGTAGATTCATGCCATGCCTTGTTTTGCTATTATAAGTTCCTGTAGCATGTTGTTTGCTTGCTCAAACATTGCTTCCTCGATGCTGATTCCGCCATGTTCAGATTTTCTCTAAGTCTGTGAAGCTGATATGTTTTGCACTTTTCCATGCTTGTTTGGACCTGTTATGGTGTGATTTAGCCGTAGCTCAGTGTTCATCTTTTGTCAAGCATCTTGAGTAGATCACTGCCATATGCTTTGCTGGTACGTTTGGGTGCAGTAGCTTAATTTCTTGTTGCTTGCTAAGTGGCATCATGCTTTGTTAATGGCAGATTTGTGTCATTCTTGTTTTGCTTGTCATTTGCAAACCGTGCATCCGATTCGGTGATCTTTATATCGATTTCAACGAAATCATCTCATTTTTCAGCGGCATACTTGGTTTGCCAAGTTGATGCCTGGTTCATCATTTTCCTTCCGGAGCACGATACGCATTGCATATCACATCTCGCATATCATGCCATGTATTGCATCATGTTGCTTGTGCATTGCACGTGATTTATTGTGGTTCCATTGTTTGTGTTCTTGCTTTGGATAGAGCCGGGAGGCGAGTGCGTGAGCGAGGAACCTGTTGAGAACAGCTTCACGAGGATCAAGCTTTTCGACAACTCGAGAACCTTGCGGCAAGATGACCATACCCTCGAAATCACTTCTATCTTTGCTTGCTAGATGCTCGCTCTTTTGCTATGCCTATGCTACGATGCCTATCACTTGCTTATCATGCCTCCCATATTGCCATGCCGAGCCCCTAATCATCCTTTCCTAGCAAACCGTTGATTGGCTATGTTACCACTTTGCTCAGCCCCTCTTATAGCGTTGCTAGTTGCAGGTGAAGATGAAGTTTGTTCCTTGTTGGAACATGGAGATGTTGTTCCTTGTTGGAACATGTTTACTTGTTGGGGATATCACAATATATCTATTGTTTAATTAATGCATCTATATACTTGGTAAAGGGTGGAAGACTCGGCCTTATGCCTGGTGTTTTGTTCCACTCTTGCCATTTCTAGTTTCCGCCATACGGTGTTATGTTCCTTGATTTGGCGCTCCTTACGGTTGGATGATTTATGGGACCCCTTGACAGTTGACTTTGAATAAGACTCCTCCAAAGAAGGCCCAACATTGGTTTTACCATTTGCCACCTAAGCCTTTTTCCCGGGTTTCGCGAGCCCGAGGGTCATCTTTATTTTAACCCCCCGACCGGTGCTCCTCGAGTGCTTGTCCGAACCGAGCCGCTGCAATGGGCCACCTTGGGGAAACTTCGAGGCCTGGTTTTACTCGTAGCTTGTCTCATCCGGATGTGCCACGAGAACGAGATATGTGCAACTCCTATCGGGATTTGTCGGCACAATCGGGTGGCTTTGCTGGTCTTGTTTTATTGCTGTCGAAATGTCTTGTAGTCCGGATTCCGAGACTGATCGGGTCTTCCCGTAGAAGGAATATCCTTCGTTGACCGTGAGAGCTTATAATGGGCTAAGTTGGGACACCCTGCAGGGTATTATCTTTCAAAGCCGTGCCCGCGTTATGAGGCAGATGGGAATTTGTTAATGTCCGGTTGTAGAAACCCGAAGTTGACCTTTGAATTAAAATACATCAACGCGTGTGTAACCGTGATGGTCTCTTCTCGTGGAGTCCGGAAGTGAACACGGTGTTGGAGTTATGTTTGACGTAAGTAGTTCAGATCACTTCTTGATCGCTACTAGCTTCACGCCACCGCCCTTGCTTCTCCTCTCGCTCTCTTTTGCGAATGTAGCCACCATATATGCTAGTCGCTTGTCGCGCTCCACCTCACAACTCTGTCCTTCCTATAAGCTTAAATAGTCTTGATCTCGGGGGTGTGAGATTGCTGAGTCCCGTGACTCACTGATTCTACCAAAACAGTTGCAGTGCCGACGATGCGGTCAGCAGGTGACGCAACCGAGCTCAAGTGGGAGTTCGATGAGGAACGTGGTCGTTACTATGTGTCTTTTCCTGATGATCATAGTGGAGCCCAGCTTGGGACGATCGGGGATCATGTAGCATTTGGGGTAGTCTTTTATTTTTGGTTCCAGATTCGGACCTTGAGTGTAATCTGGATGATGGATGTTTATTTATGTATTGTGTGAAGTGGCTACTGTAAGCCAACTATGTATCTCTTTCCTTATGTATTACATGGGTTGTGTGAAGATTACCTCACTTGCGACATTGCTTTCAATGCGGTTATGCCTCTAAGTCGTGCTTCGACGCGTGGGAGATATAGCCGCATCGAGGCGCTTAAGTTGGTAATCGAGCCATCCCGACTTAGGAGCCCTGCTGATTGTTTGTTTGGCGTTGTTGAGTCTAGAACAAAAATGTTTTGAGTCTTAGGATTATATATATCGGAGAGTAGGATTCTTTTTACTCCCCAGTCCCTTCGTCGCTCTGGTGAGGTCTCCTGACGTAGAAGTTTTGACTCTCCTCTCCTCAAATTTCACTAAAAAAAAATTTAGGATCACGCGGGTATCTTGGAATCGTTCCGATGGTTTTGTGACGAGAACATTGTTCTTGGTGCCTCCTGACATTTAGGGGTTGTGGCAGTGTCCCGGGGAGTTGAGCTCCGAGGTGTTGTCGTCACAATTTTATCGTTGCAGTTCTGGAATACCTGAGCTTTGCCGACATCGAAAATCTCTTTTGTACAGTTGTTGGTGAGATAACCCCGATAACCCAGTACTGGGGCGAGCTCGGGAGTATTGCCATGACTCGTATAACGGATGCTTTTCGAAGGTCGAGGTACATGATTTCCGAAGGTTTCTTGGTTATGTGTTGACGGATGGATACAATCGGATCTAGGTATTGTTAGTTTGGGTGATATATTTTGTGTCCCTGTATCCCCAACACAGTTGCATAACCAAAAAGTTTCGGGAGTTTATAGGTGGGATTCAAGTAGCTCCTAGCATTTCTTCCATGAGATATTTGGTTTGTGATTGGGTAATCCTTACCACTTATTTGTTCCAATCGTACTTTGTTATTTTTTCATCAAACCTTAATCAAGTGGCTTCTCACCTTAATGGACGTGTGATGTTAACTTTGGAATTCACTCGCTCATCCTTGTTCGAATGTTTATTGTGAAGACTATATGTTGCAATTTCTATCCGTTGATTCAACTTGTCTATCTGTCTATCAAAGTGCTAACGGATGTCACCCTCTTCAGGATGGCTCCATGCAGCGTCCCGAATCCGGATCGCAATGATGGGAGTCGGTCAAACCTCCACCTCCACCTCCGCCTCGGAGGCATGGCAACTATCATGGCAGCCACCAATGCCAATGCTCAGATGATTTTGCAACTCTTGCAAGAGCGTACCCAGGGCAAGGCAATCAAGGAAATCAAGGCCAAGGCAACAACCAGCCGCACTTTGCTACCCTCAATCAGTTCCTCGCTAATCAGCGAAGTCTTTCAGCTTACGTAGCCGAGGCCACGAACACGACGATTGGCTTGTGGACATCTGCAAACATTTTGAATGTAGCAATGTCGAGACTGAGGACTTTGTCAAGTTTGCTTCGTTTCAACTCAAGGACCAAGCTGCTTGAGTGGTATCAACAATACAAAGATTCGAGAGGAGGTCGTTATATTACAGGATGAGTTCCGCCGAGACTTCAAAGCTCACCACATTCGAAAAGTGTTGTTGAGAGCAAGCGTGAGGAGTTCCGCAATCTCAAGCAAGGCAACATGTCGTGTATCAATACAATATCCAGTTCGAGAAACTTCGCTTCGCTAAGCAAGACGTCCCCGATGAAAAGAGTATGATCTATCAATTCAGAGGTGGTCTTAGAGAAGATCTGCAATTAGCTCTCGTGCTTTTTGAGCGAGAGAAAAGTATGATGAATTCTACAACATGGCACTTGAAGAAGCTGCCCAGCTCAAATGTGAGGCTTCTAAGAAGAGAATCGGGGATGCAGTTCAGTCTTCTTCTTCCTCTCAAGTGGCAGCTAAGCAGCAAAGTTCTACCTTCCTCCTCCTCCGTTCCGTCAGCCTTATCGGAGAGAAGAACTCGGTGGTCGTGGATCTTCCCACCCACCCAACCAGGCTATCGAGAACAAGTCTAATTCTCAAGCTCCAAGGTCAAATGCTCCTTATCACCGTCCGCTCTCGTGAGGTGACTTGCAACAAATGTCGTGAAAGGTCACTATGCGAACAAGTGCTTCAACCAAAGGCGCCTTCGCCTCCTCCTCTGTGAGATCTTCCGGCAATGCGGTGGTCAAGCATAATCCCAAGTCTGCAAAAGGTGAACATGATGAATGCAGCTCAAGCGGAGGAATCTCTTGATGTGATAATGGGTAATCTCTCGATTAATGATATTCCTGCAAAAGTCTTATTTGATACTGGTGCATCGCATTCTTTCATGTCATATCCTTTTGCATCAACGAACAATTTTGATACATGAGGTCATTACCTAGAGTATTGCAAGTTGTTTCTCCCGCTAAGCGCTTGAGATCTACCATGTTAGTTCCGAATGTCGGTATCAAGATGGGCGACTATAGATTTCTGCTAAACCAATTGTCCTTGGTGACTCGGATATTGATCTTATTCTGGGATGGATCGATTTCTCAGCACAAAGCTCAACTTGATTGTGCTGCCAGGAAATTCAATTGACTCACTCTTCTAATGATGTGATCATCTATGCCGCTTCGTGATGAAACCATTCGTTGTTTTCTCTCAATGAGAAGGGCGAATTGATGCTATCTCTCAGATTCCAATCTTGTGAGTACCAAGATGTCTTTCCGTAAGAGCTTCCGGAATGCCTCCTCACCGCCAGCTTGAATTCTGTATCGATCTTGAGCCTCGCACGGAACCCGTTTGCAAGCCGTCCCATACAAGCTTGGACCTAATGAGCTGAAGGAATTGAAGAAGCAGCTCGATGAACAAGAGTATCTGGTTTGATCGGACCGAGTTCATCTCCTTGGGGTTGTGGTGTTCTTTTGTCCGGAAGAAGGATGGCATGGACCGACTTTGCATCGACATTCCGCCCATTGAATAAGAAGACAATCAAGAACAAGTATCCACTTCCCAACATCAATGAGCTTTTCGAGCAACTCAAAGGTGCTAAAGTGTTCTCCAAGCTTGACCTTCAGATGGGTTATCATCAGATTCGTGATTCGTGAACAAGATATTCCCAAGACAGCATTCGTAAAAGCTTTGGTTCTTATGAATATACTGTCATGTCTTTCGCCTTGTCAATGCTCCTCCAACATTCTCTCGAATGATGAACTTCATCTTCAACCCCTACACCAATGAATTCGCCTTGGTCTATCTTGATGATATTTTGGTCTTCCAAGAATAAGAAGGATCATGCCAAACATTTGCGATTGGTGCTTGACAAGCTCGAGAGCATCAATTCTATGAAGTTTTCCAAATGTGAATTTTGGCTTGATGAAGTTCTTTACCTTGGTCACATCATCTCCGCCAAGGGCATCGCAGTTAATCCCGAGAAGGTGTCTCGCAGTTGTGAATTGGGAACCTCCTCGTAATGTCAAGCAGCTTGCAGTTTTCTTGGACTTGCAAGCTATTGTCAAGATTCGCTGAGAATTTTTCTAAGATTGCAAAGCCTCTTTCCAACCTCCTCCGTAGCATGTGAAGTATGTCCGGTCTCCCAGAGTGTGACGTTGCTTTCAATACTCTCAAAGAGAAACTCGTCACAGCTCCTGTCTTGACTCCTCCTGATGAATCCAAGCCATTCGAAGTTTTCTGTGATGCTTCTCTTCAAGGTCTCGGTGCTGTGTTAATGCAAGAGAAGAGAGTTGTGGCCTATACCTCTCGTCAGTTGAAGCCCAACGAAAAGAACTACCCCACTCACGATCTTGAGTTGGCGGCAGTTGTCCATGCATTGATAACATGGAGACATCTCTTGTTGGGAAGGAAAGTGGACATTTTCACCGATCACAAGAGTCTCAAGTATATCTTCACTCAACCCAACCTCAACCTCAGGCAAACTCGATGGGTCGAAATGATTCAAGAGTACAACCCAAGTATTGAATATATTCGGCAAGGCCAATGTCATTGCAGATGCTTTGAGAGGAAGGCTTATCTGCAATCAGTTTAATCCTCAAGCCCTTCCAACCGGATCTCTGTGAAGCTCGCAAGCTGAATCTTCAAGTTGTTCCTCAAGGCTTTCTTGCCAACCTCATAGTCTCTCCTACTTTGGAAGACCAAATTCGTGAGGCTCAACTCCTGGATACCATGGTGAAAAAGGTGAAACGTGGTATCGACAAGGGCATTTCAAGTACAAGTGCTTCCACATTGATGACAAAGATACTCTTTCTTCGAGGACCGGATTGTGGTTCCTAAGGGTGATCTACGAAAGTCATTATGAACGAGGCACACAATTCCCTTCTATCCATTCATCCTGAAGTATTAAGATGTACCATGACCTCAAGCAACATATTGGTGGACTCGAATGAAGCGAGAAATTGCTCAATTCGTGAATGAGTGTGATGTCTGCAGAAGAGTGAAAGGTAACACCAACGACCAGCTGGTCTCCTCCAACCTCTTGCTATTCCAGAATGGAAGTTTGATCATATCGAAATGGACTTAATGACTGGATTTCCTAAGTCCAAGCGTGGAAATGATGCTATCTTCGTTGTCATTGACAAGCTTACTAAAGTGGCTCATTTTCTTCCTATCAAAGAATCCATCACAGACAGCTCGGTTGGTGAGCTATACACCTCCGGATTGTCTCCTTGCACGGCATTCCACAATTGATCTCTTCAGACTGTGGCAGCATCTTTACCTCCAAGTTTTGGGATTCTTTCAGAAGGCCATGGGCACCAACATCTGCTTTCAGCACAGCTTTCCATCCTCAAACAAGTGGCCAAGTCGAGCGAGTCAATCAAATCCTTGAAGATATGCTCGTGGCTTGTGTCATTTCCTTCGTATGAAGTGGGAAGATTGTCTTCCATATGCCGAAGTTCTCCCACAACAACAGCTTCCAAGCGAGTTCGGCAAGGCCCCATCGAAATTCTCTATGGCGAAAGTGCCGATTCTCTCAATTGGTCCGAGACAGGTGAACGCCAACTTCTTGGCAACGACTTGATCACGTAGTCAAGAAATGTGCAAAGTCATTCGTGAGAATCTCAAAGCAGCAATCGCGCGAGAAGAGCTATTATGATGACAAGCACCGTGATGTGGCTTTTGAAATCGGAGACCATGTCTACCTCCGCGTCTCAATGAAAGGCACTCTCGCCGCTTCGTATCAAAGGAAGCTTGCCCTAGATACGTGGGTCCTTTCAAGATCATTGGCAAAAGAGGCGATCTCGCCATCAACTTGAGCTTCCGTCCAACTTCGCGAACGCGTACGATGTGTTTCACGTGTCACAGCTTCGCAAGTGCTTCAAGACTCCTGAGCGCACTATCAACTTCAAGAAATTGACCTCCAAGAAGATCTCTCTATCATGAGCACCCTGCTGCTATTCTTGAAGAAACCGAGCGCAAGACTCGCAACAAGTCAATCAAATTCCTGAAAGTGAAGTGGTCACACCATTCGACCGAGAAGCCACCGGAGCGAGGATCACCTCCGTCTCGAATATCCGAGTTCTTTCAGTCCTAGATCTCGGACGAGATCCTCTTGTAGTGGTGGAGTGTTGTAACACCCGGATGTAACTTTCCATATTTGTAACTCCAACTCTTGCCATTTTCGCATTGTGATATGATATTCCCTCCGTGGTTGGGTTTTTGTCTTCGTTTTGCATTTTGTCCATGTCATGCATTTCATATCATGTCATCATGTGCATCTCATTTGCATACGTGTTCGCTCTCATGATCCGAGCATTTTCCCGTTGTCCGCTTTTGCAATCCCGCACTCCTATGTCCCCCGGCCGCCCCTTTTACATTTTTTCCGTGAGAGGGTACTAAACTTTCTCGAATGGACCGAGGTTTGTCAAGTGGCCTTGGTACACCACCGTAGACCACATCCAAGTTTCGGGTCATTTGAGCTCGCTTGGTACTCCAACAGTTAACCGCACTCTCAAGAAGGCCTCTTTTTGTTGCAGCCCAACACCCCTTACAAGCCAATAACCCATCTAAGTCAATTACTACCATTTGATGAAACTCGCATATGGTTGCAAAAATGTTGAATTTTTGTTCAAATTTATATCCTTGACTACATAATTTAAAATGACTACCAGATTGCAGTTCTGCACCGCTAACGCCAACACCCTCCAAAATAGCCCAATAACCCATCTAAGTCAATTCCATGTCCATCGCATTGCTCGATCACGATGGTGGGCGAAAATCACACCTCATTTGGAGCTTCCTAGCTCTTCTACCTATAAAAAGGCCCTCCCCCGAAATCCGGATCCCAACCCTAGGCAAAATCCCTCCTCACCCGGGCCGCCCCCACCGTCTGCCCTGGGCCCCCTCCTGCCCCGCCCGCGGGCCCCACCGCCCCGCCCCCGCCCTTGCCCGGCCCCCCCTTGCCCCGGGCCGT